>LR738714.1:264908989-265007571 GCA_902687465.1 Secale cereale | reverse complement strand
GAGGGGATCTCCGCGGCCGAAGTTGGGGAAGAAGGGGTAGGGGGCGTCTCCAGGGCGGGCGAGCGCTCGGGGCTCGGCCTGCTCGAAGTAGTCGAGGACGGCGGAGACGACGGACACGGCGACGGGGCTCAGGGACGACGGTGGGCGCGGCTACTACGACGGTGCGAGCACGACGGCGTCGGCCATGATGCAGGGAGGGCGAAGGAGAGGAGCTGGGGAGAGTGGGGAGTATCTGCGAGGTCGGGGCGAGGTGGACGACCGATCCAAGCCTCCAGGGCGGCGAGGGGAGGAAGCAGGGCGGCGGGCAGTAGCGTGGCGCGCGCTGCGGCCGCCGTCGAGCACCTGCCTGCCTGCCTGGCCGAGCCAAGCAGCTCGCTGGAGCGGCAGCTGGGCTGGGCCGGCAGGTGGGCCGGGTGGAGCATCAGGTAACCTTTCTCTCTCTCCCTTTTCTATTTCCTTTTCTGTTTCATTTATTTTGCTACTTTGTTTAATTAATAAAAAATGCCAGAACATTTTTATAACTCATAAAACTTGTCATGCCCACTGTATATAATATGGACAGCATGGAACATTATAGTTTATGATTATTTGAGCATTTAAAATATTTTATAGCATTTAAATGCCCAAATGCAAATACCATATGATTTAATCCAGAGACCTTGGATATCCTGGAAAATTGTGCACCATTTTTGGAAGAGGTTTAAGACCAAGGCAGAAATGATGGACATTTTTGAAGGGCATTTTGGGTACATTGGAAAAGATTTTATCAAACCCTAGTTGTTAGAAGAGGGGTGCTGGGGTTTCTGTCATTCCCATTTCAAGTTTCTTTGATAAGTAAACATGATGCACACTCTAGCTAGTCCTAATGCAAGTGCTAACTAGGGATGTGACAACTCACCCCCACTTAAAAGAATCGCGTCCCGAGATTCGGGTTCCTCCGGAAAGAGGGTGGGGTACTCAAGTCAAAGACGATCCTCCCTTTCCCAAGTAGCTTCACTCTCGGAATGATGTGACCATTGAACCTTGAGAAACTTGATATTGTGGCGTCGAGTGGTGCGCTCGGTTTGATCAAGAATACGAACGAGGTATTCTCGATAGGTGAGATTGTCCTGGAGATCAAGCGTTTCGTGGTCCACTCTGCGGATAGGATCCGAGAAGCAACACCTGAGATGAGAAACGTGGAACACATCATGAACTCTGGATAGGTGCGGAGGTAGTTCCAATTGGTAGGCAACTTCTCCTCGTTTGGCAAGAATGCAAAAAGGGCCGATGTAACAAGGGGCCAATTTGCCTTTGATACCGAAGTGATGGGTTCCCTTAAGAGGAGTAACCCGAAGGTAAGCCTTATCGCCGACTCCAAAAGTCACAGCCTTATGATGACTATCATATTGGCTCTTCTGGCGAGACTGGGCTGTTTTCAATTTCACACGAACATTGCGAACTTGCTCTTCTGCTTCCTGGATCATATCCGGGCCAAAGAATTGTCTTTCCCCGGTTTCTGACCAGCTAAGAGGTGTTCGACACCTTCGTCCATATAGAACTTCGAAGGGGGCTTTACCCAGACTGGCTTGATAACTATTGTTATAAGCGAATTCGGCAAATGGAAGACACTTCTCCCAATTCATACCGAAAGAGATGACAGAGGCTCGAAGCATGTCTTCCAGAATTTGATTGACTCGTTCCACTTGACCACTTGTGTGGGAATGGAAGGCAGTACTGAAGGAGAGATGAGTTCCCATAGCATTCTGGAAACTTTCCCAAAATCATGAAGTGAAAAGACTTCCACGGTTTGAGTTAATCTCCAATGGCACACCATGAAGTGATACTATCCGAGAGACATACAAGTCTGCTAGCTGGCTAGCGGTAATTCTCTCTCGAACAGGCAGGAAATGAACTACTTTCGAGAGGCGGTCGATAACGACGAAGATAGCATTATTCCCTTTCCTGGTCCTGGGAAACCCTGTAATGAAGTCCATACCGACTTTGTCCCATTTCCATTCGGGAATAGCTAAAGGTTGAAGGGTGCCAGCAGGCCGTTGATGCTCTGCTTTGACTCGACGACAAACGTCGCAGTTAGCAATGAATTGAGCAATTTCTCTCTTCATCCTAGTCCACCAGAATCTCTGACGTAGGTCCTGATACATTTTGGTACTACCGGGATGAATTGTGAGAGGAGATTCATGAGCCTCCTTAAGGATTAACTGCCGTAGATGGTGGTTCTTGGGAACCACTACACGGTTCTCAAAGAAAACAGCACCTCGATCATCCATAGAGAAGCTCTTAGCGAGTCCGCTAGCAATGCTCTCTTGGAGTTGGGATATACCTTTATCACGCTTCTGGGCAGCTATAATTTGATCCATAAGGGTAGGTTTCGCCACCAAGGTGGAAAGGAATCCTCGAGGAACAATGTGAAGGTTAAGCTTACGAAATTCCTCGTGGAGAAGTGGTTGCCCTTGTTGTAACATTAAGTTGTTACAATAAGACTTACGACTTAGCGCATCAGCCATGACATTGGCCTTTCCAGGGGTATAAATGATTCCTAAGTCTTAGTCTGTGAGCAACTCAACCCAACGTATTTGCCTAAGATTTAGGTCCGGTTGGGTGAAGATATACTTCAAACTTTGATGATCAGTGAAGATTTCACAGCGATTACCAAGGAGGTAATGTCGCCATGTTTTGAGTGCATGGACTACAGCTGCAAGCTCTAGATCATGAGTAGGATAATTATCCTCATGTGGATGCAACTGTCGAGATGCGTATGCAATCACTTGACGATCTTGCATGAGTATGCAACCTAGTCCTTGTCGCGAGGCGTCGCAATAGATTATAAAATCTTCGGAAAAGTCTGGTGGTACCAGTACAGGTGCAGATGTCAGGCGTCTTTTCAGTTCCTGAAAACTGGACTCGCACTGTGGGGTCCACTCAAACTTGTTATCTTTCTTGAGGAGTTCAGTCAGAGGTTTAGCAACCTTGGAGAAATTCTCGACGAAGCGTCGGCAATAGCTCGCTAAGCCAAGAAAACTCCTAACTTGCTTGACCAATTCAGGGGGAGTCCAATCAAGGACGGCTTGAACTCGCTCGGGATTGACAGCAATACCCTTGCCAGAGATCACATGACCTAGATAGGTTACTTCCGGCAACTGATGGGCCTCGAACCCCTCGTTGGTTACCCCAAGTGGAAGGTGTAAGATGCAGTAAGTAGAAGTGTTTTCCCCTAGCAAAAGATGCCAAGGATCGAATCCCCAGAGACTCCTAGGTTCAACAAGTAGGTGTCAATTGCTAACGGCGCAATTAGCAATCAACGTGGACCTGCACACAGATACAAATAACTTTGCTCCCAACGAGTACAGAGAGGTTGTCAATCTCTCCGGCCTTGTAGTTCACAAAGGGTTAAAAGCAATATGATAGTAGTGATAGATAGTGTTTTGCAATAGTAAGTAAATAGCGAAAAGTAAATAGTGGATGTGATCAATGATGGTAATATGGACCGGAGTCTCATGATGTTCACTAGTGATGTCTCTCTCCCAAAAGACGATAAAACAGCTATGTGAGGTAAACAAATTACAGCTGGGCAATTGACAGGACCACGAACGCAAACCAATGCTGATTACATTGCAAGAAAGGTTGAGGTTCAAAGCATGGGCGGTACGCCAAAGTAAGTAGACCGAAATCCATCAATATCTACTACTAATCATCCACCTTGAGATATCTATCCAGAACATCTCGCTGGTATTATGTTGCGAGTCTCACCCATAGTGTAAACTCAATGCAACAGATAACTGCATTAAAAGAACTTTGCGTAAAGTAAACAATCCTTGCACCCGCGGGCACAAGCACCGTTATTTTCCCCCTTGTGGCAACAGCACATCCCCTAGACTCATGTTTCTGTCACTCAAGCTAGTCATCGAGGGGCATGAACCCACAATCGAGCATAACGTTCCCTCTTGGAGTCACTACCTATTACTCGGCCAAAGCAATAAATAACAACGAAGAACATGCAAGAATTACTTATGAACTAAAATATAAAAGAGGTGAATCAAATATATTACTCAAGATCAATCTGAACATAATCTCATAATCCATCGGATCCCAGCAAACTCAACATAGCAACAGCATAAGGATTACATAGGTGCCTCTATCATGTAGGGCAGCTCACGAGGACTAATTAGTGAAGCACAAGAACGGGAGGAGAACATCACATAGCTACTGGTCATGGACTCATGGTCCAAGGGAGACTACTCACGAGTCATCCGGGAGGCGTCCATGGTGGTGGAGAAGCTCCCGGTGGTGATCCTCCCCTCCGGCAGGGTGCCGGGAAGAGTTCTCCTGGTGCTCCCGATCTTGGAAGCGGCGGCGGCGGCGGAACAGAGATGGGATCGCGAAAAGAAGTCCTGTTCTGAGGGTTACGGAGGACCCTTTAAATATATGCCAAAGTAGGGCACCGGGGGAGTATCGGGGGGCCCAGGCGCCCCCCCGGCGCGGCCCAGGGGGGGGCGCCCACAGGGCGCCTGGAGCCCCTGTGCCCCCCCCCCAGGCTGCCCTTCGGACGCAGTGTTGTTTCCGGTTCGCTGATTTTTTATATAATTTTTCTGGATTTTTCTGGGCAGTTCTCGAAACGTGAAAACCTGAAATACAAAAACAGCCGAAAACAGAAACTGGCACTAGGGTGCACTGGATTAGTAAGTTAGTCCAAATATGATCAGAAGTGTATGGAAGTGTATGAATATCATAGCAATATCACCCAAAAGTGGCATGGAGCAAGCAGAAATTATAGATACGTTTTGGACGTATCAACATCCCCAAGCTTAATTCCTGCTCGTCCTCGAGTAGGTAAATGATAACAAGAATAATTTCTGTGGTGACATGCTATTAACCATATAGGACTTTCTCATAGTCATATGGCAAAAGCTTAGTGAGACAATGATTCTAAAGTAATTAAGTTGCCTCAAGAGAAAATCACAAATGACTGAAAGTTTTACAACATGAAACTGAAACATCAAAAAGATTTGCAATGAACATGACGTGCGAATATGATAAAGTGATATCTAGCTTGCCCCCTTTAGTGATGCAAAACATAAATGCAAGGGCACCTTCAAGGTTTAAGTGATGACTAGATACAATCATTTCAGAATAAACGATATCACAATCATGCAAAAGACAATACTACTTTGGGACAATGCACATTATACTCAGAATGACAATCATGCTCTCAGTAGTTGATGCTTCAATATAAAGGTAAAAGAAAGGTTAAGTGCTAGAGCTTTTTATTTTGAAAACATGGAAGCAATTGTGTCAACGGTAGTAGTACTTCATATGTGTCATGTATAAAACATCTTATAAGTTGCAAGCCTCATGCATCGAATACCAATAGTTCTCGCTCCTTGTCCTAATTAG
The DNA here is from genome assembly GCA_902687465.1 of Secale cereale. Lineage (NCBI taxonomy): Eukaryota > Viridiplantae > Streptophyta > Magnoliopsida > Poales > Poaceae > Secale > Secale cereale. The sequence continues at coordinate 265,002,177 of LR738714.1, read as the reverse complement.
CTCGGATCCCCATGGGTTATCATTGCATTGCATATGTTTTAACCAAGTGTCACAAAGGGGTACCTCTATGCCACCTGTACAAAGGTCCAAGGAGATAGATCGCATTTGATTTCTCGTTTTTGATAAATCTCAACTTGAGGACATCCATACCGGGACAACATAGAAAATAGATGATGGACTCCTCTTTAATGCATAAGCATATTCTCATAAGAGATCGAGGATTAAGGTCCAAGCTAAAACCTCCACCATGATGCATGGCTTTGGTTGGCGGCCCAATGTTCTTCTCTAACAATATGCATATTAATTCAACCCACGGTAAATCACCCTTACTTCAGACAAGACGAACATGCATAGCAACTCACATGATATTCAACAAAAGTGTGACAGTTGATGGCGTCCCCAGAAACATGGTTACCGCTCAGCAAGCAACTTATAAGAAACAAGATACATAAGCAACATATTCTTTACCACAATAGTTTTTAGGCTACTTTCCCATGAGCTATGTATTGCATGGTTAGTTTGCTTAGTACAGGTGGAGGTTAGCAAAAGACTGGGAGCGACCAACTAAGAGAGCAATGATGGTCATAATCATGCAGAGCGACAAAGCAATATTGAATCAGTTATGGTAGTTATATCGCTACTTAGAAACAAAAGATCATCAAGGCTTGACAGACTTTCTTTACAGTCTTGAATATGCGTGAGCATACGCCAAGTCAATCAAAATAAATTCTTGAAGGAAGATATTACTAAACCATACCACATCATAGGCAAACAAACCAAGTTGGTATTCCAATAACACATTGGGAACCCCCCAGCTATTTGAGATTAACCAAAAGAAAACCTGAACTTCTAAGCACCATCATGAAAGTAGCATCTTTATCATAGACACATTAACCCATGCAATGGAAGCAAACTCTCTTAATAAGGTGAGAATGGTAATTAAAGAGAGTTCAAGCAACCAACTAAATAAAAGCTCTTGAAAAGATAAGCATGAATACTAAGAGCAGAGCACGATAGTAGCTATTAAAAGACAAAGAACACACACAGCATAGATAGACATGAAAATTCTATGTAATGTTCTAGGTAGAGGTGGAGCGTGTTTCTCTCCCACATAAAGGAATGCTGGGTTCCGACTCGTTATGAAAAACTAAAAAGAAAACTAAAAGCAAGACGCTCCAAGCATAGCACATAACACATGAAGTGATAAAAATATAGCGAAACGAAAGACTAACTGATAATGTTGATGGAGAAGGGGATGCACGGGGGCATCCCCAAGCTTAGACGCTTGAGTCTCCTTGAATATTTCTTGGCGGTGCACGGGGGCATCCCCAAGCTTGAGCGCTTGACACTCCTGAATCTTTTTATCATCTTCCCTCGCACACTTCCCTGAGATCCCGCAAGGAAGAAGAACGAGTCCATGAAGAAGACGAAGCCACGAAGATGAACCAAGCGTAGTCGAACGCATCCTCATGATCGCAACGAAACAGGAACTAACGAGAAGAAGAAAACAACATGGTAAACACACAACACACAAACAAGACATGATGCTCAACCAAGTATGATGCATGACAAGGCTACATGATTCTTTACATGGTAAGGGATGATTCATACAAGAACAACACACAAAGCAAGGTTAAATGAGGCCGGAGACATCATATAAAAATTCCGGTAAGTCGTCATACGCATTTTTTGAAATTGGTGCAGATATGAATAAACATTATGTTAGATTTGTTAAACAGCAAGTTAACATGCACCATGATGATCTACACGAGTTTCTAGTCAAGTTACGTCTAAAGTTAATTTAATTCGAAGCTACAACCTAGAAGATATGAGCCAAACAAGTTGAACATGGCATTGATGCAAAATGCATTCAAACGTCATGAGAACACCCTCAAAACATGGATGCAACATGACATGATGCATCTACATGCAAAACCAAGCAAGTTTCATATAGAGCAAGCTCAAAATGGAGCAACGGTTCAACACATACACATGGAACAAGTTTAAAGGACAAGCTGCCAAAAACAGCAACTAGGCATCTTACGGGCATCAAAACAACATGCTACAAGTACAAGATAGGCACAAGCATGGCATGAACTCAAAGTGCATATCATATGCTTCTAGTATCCTCAAGTGCCAGGTTCATAGGCATCAATAGTAATCCAACATGACCAAAACAACAAGCAAACTTTATATCACAGATTATGACTGAAAAACAGAGCATATACATGAGCAGAATTAATATGTTTACATATTGGAGGCAAGCTATAATTAAGCTACAGTGCAAGAACATGGCAAAAAAGTGCATGACATGCTAGTCCATAACATGGAGGTCAAAGAACACAACATGGTATAAACATAGGGTCAACAAGTTCATAGCATTCATCAAAACAAGATGCAAACATAATATAGCAGATTCTCAGACTTAGTGAAAATCTGGGAATGCAACAACAACATTATGATGCTGACTTTGGAGACACATAACAACAAGCATGGCAATTCGAATGAGTATGCAAAGGTCATGAACATGTAGCAAGCGTGGCATACTCCTAATAACTCTGTTGGAACAACTCCATAAGATGCATAGATTAATAACAATGAGCTTTGCCAAATGGAACATGATGTTGACAGGCTGACAGATATATTATCAAGCAACTTGACAGCAAGAGAGAGACACACTACAACAACTTATAATTGCAAACAAGGGCATGTATGGATAGATCATAACATGGACGTCAAGACATGATCATTGGACATCTCCAAATGTGCATGGATATGATTGTAGCATCAAGCAAACATGGCATCACAAGATAACAGTTTCAGACTTAGCAGTTTTCAACAAGTCTCAGAAAACAGCAAACAGTGAGTAGATCACTTTGCAAGCTTGTTTCACTCACCACAAGGCATATCATGAAAAGTGGATTACATCATTGCAAATATGACATGATTGTGCTCCTAAAGCACATTAACATGATGCTCAAACAAAAATCTCACAAAAAGATATGAAAAGGACAAATCAACAAGTTATATTAGTTTTCAGCAGTTTATATCACTTAGCACACTTGCAACTGAGGTAAACATGGAAATATGCATCCTAACATGTATGGAAAGGCAACCATCATGTAGAGCATTCAGAGGTTAACATTTTGATATATTATATGCTCAATATTGGATCTACGTGCAAAAAGATATGGCCACTCAAAGTATGCAACATGAAACCGTTTTCACGGACTTAGTCAAATCTCACATGACATGGAAGTAGAAGAAAAAAAAACACTAACGGGTCGAAACTGCCGGCCCAACAGTGCACAGGGGGGTCTGGGTTGCTCACCCCATTGGGCCAAGCCCAGGATGGAGGAGGTCGGGCGGGTCGGTGGCTGGGCTAGGATCCGGGCCACGGCCCACGCGAGGCAGGGACGCGGGGTCGTTGTGCGGGCGAAGCAGGGCTCGGCGCTGACATTCCGGCGACGGGCAATGCCGGAACGGCGGCGCAGGGGTCCGGTGAGGCCGGGAAAGCGGGGAACCGGGGCGGAGGAGGCAGGGCGAGACGGATCCGGGTCCAGCGGGGCGAGATGCGGCCGGATCCAGGCGGAGGCGATGGTCGGAGGATTCGCGGGGCGCGGATCCGATGAGCTCGGGCTCCCGCGGTGGATCTGGCAACGGAGGCGGGCGGCGGAGCTCTTCCTGCGACAGTGCGTGGCTGCGAGGGTTGGCGGCGGCGAGCGGAGCTGCGGCGGCATGGTCGGCTCGAGTAGTGGCGGCAGAGCGGAGGGAGCGGGAGGCTCGGGCGAACGCGCGGGCCTAGGCGGGCCTGCCCGGGCTCTAGCGGGATTCGGGCGGTGGGAGGTGGCGGTGAGATGACGTGGCGGTGGTAGATTGGCCGGAGCGACGTGGCTGGGCGGCGGTGGACGCGTCCGGTGGCGGAGCGGACGTGTCCAGCTGCACGAGGAGGAAGAGGAGTTGGGTTTGCCTGTGATTTGGACGAAGGGGGCTGTTTTTATAGCTAGAGGGAGGTAGCAGAGGTATTTTCCAGAGCATTTTTCACCCACACGATTGTGATCCAACATAGTAGAGCATGAGGGGGGTTTGGATGGGCTAGTGGGCTGTTGTGGAGGGGGGCTGGGTTTAAAGAGAAAGGGTTTTCGATGGTTAACACAGTTAACCATTGGGGTATCAACCGACCTCCAAATGGAACGAAATTTGACAGGCGGTCTACCTACACTATAATAAGACCGCACGCCAACTTTCACCCCATTCCGAGAATGTTTTTTGGCCACTTATAAAATAATATTTCGGAGGTGCCGCGGGCGCGTGCGACTGTGTCTGGGCTCAGATCGGACAACGGAGAGGACATGGGAGACGGGCAAGTACGGAAGGATGCAAGTTTTGAAAACTATGCAGATGAAATGCACATGATGACATGGCAAAATACAACACGCAAGCAAATGGCAAGGCAACGACAGCGAATAACTAGAAGACACCTGGCGTATCGGTCTCGGGGTGTCACAACACTCCCCTACTAACAAGAGATCTCGTCCCGAGATCTTAGAGAACGAGACAGAAGAGGAAAAGAAGAGCAAAGTTGCTTCTTGGATAAAAGAGTGTAACCAAAGAATCATGAGAGGCTGAACAACTTGAAATAAAGAACTCAACGGAGACGAACGAGATTGAGAAGTTCCATTATAAAAGAGGGACAAGGAACATTACGAGAATCTTGACGGTTGAAAGGCATGAAACAAGAGCTTAACGAACCAAAAGAATTTGAAACTGCACCGATATGACGAGAGCCGAGGATCAAGAATGAAGAATTTGGATAGAACTCTGGTTGAATAAGGAATAAATATAACATAAATTTGAGAAGACAGAACTATACATGACTAGATGAACAAGACAATGTCTCCGGAAGAATTGAAAAAGTGGAATGAAAAGAACGGATAAGATAACAATAAGTTCCACCACGAAAGAATTCGAAAGAGCATCTTCATAAGAAAGGCTTGAACGGAGTTGTTGAGAAAATTAAGAACAAAAGAGTAGATTCGTGTGGGATTATTTAACCATCTCAAAACTTGAGTTGAAATTCTGCCACTATGAAAGATTTGATAGTTGAGATGAACGAAGAAATGCAAAAATGCACTTCAAGAATAGAGAGAATTAATTGCACTCGAGAGGCAAAAGAATAATGCTTGAGCTGCTCCACAAGGATTTGATGAACACTTGAAGAATGAATTAACTCATGATGAACCACCTTGAAGAACTCCGGTAACAAAAGGATAATGAGATAGAAGTGAAGGATGCACGAACAAGATTAAAGCTTTGTGATGATTTCGATATTGCTCCGACGAGATAGCAGAGAAAACTTCGAACTCTAGAAAAGAAAAGATTAAAGCACTTGGGACTAGAATTTATTCATCAAGAACAAACTCCGAAGGAAGGGATTACTCAACTTGACGAAAGAAGGATAAGAATTATGTTATGCTTATCATCCATCGATTAAATTGATGAGAAACAATGGATTTGCATATCACTTATTCGCGTTGAAAAAGATTAATGGGAGATATAGCACACAACTTAAGAAAGTCTTTATGAACCATTGGTAGGATTGGAAAGAACGAATGAGTTGATGTGATAACCATTGAAAAGGAATCTTGAATGAACCACTGTTAGAATTGAAACCGAGTGATGAAAGGTAGCAAGCCACCGTAAGAAGTTTAAATTGATTGAGTACAAGAGAATGAATCAACAGGAAGAATAAAGCACTTGAGGAAATTAGATAGAAGAGAACGAAGAGATCGCGAACAGATTAAAGAAATCTTGAACGAAGCACTGGAAGAATATGGAGACGAACAAAGAGGCATGAACGAGGAATAGTTGGAGGACGATGTTGAAAACTGAGAATGAAGAAATCTTCTGGAAAGATGGCCTTTGGAGAATCACAATGGAAATAATTCATGAAATGCTCTGGATGGGTAAGAAAAGATTTATTGACGAGCAAAATAATTCGAGAGGATAGCATTAAGCTAGAAGCACGAATCTTTGATAGAACGGACAAGATTCGAAGGAAAACTCTTCTTCGGTCTTCAAATGTTGAGAGTGACGACGAGAAGCAACACCAAAATTATTGAGATAATCTGGACGAATGAAAAGAGGAAGGGTTCAACCAAACATGAAAGAATTTGAAAGCGATCTTGGAGAAGGCATATGACTGATGGAATTCATACTTATGTCGCACTTTGAAAAGAATTAGGGTATAACTCCGAAAAAATTGGAAGAGTCGGGTAAGATCCTGGGAAAGACCTGTGGGTTATGAGCCCACCAAAGAGAAACACCGTTGGAAAGGATTGAAAAAGAGTGATGCACCGGAAGGATTAAAACCTCGAATGAGGTAACAACCTCGAATTAATTGGAACACAGACGAATCTCCTCAGATGTCTTCGGAACTCCGGAACAATTGAATAGCGAGAGGGGAACGAGAAAGGGGAAACATTTGAATTGAGTGAAAATAATAGGATCAATAGCGTATACTTGAACCGAGAGAAAAACTAACTGCATGATCCTAAAAAAATTGATGGGGAAGAGGAGTAATTCAAAACACCTACGTCAAGATTCCTCACCAGAGAGATGAAGGGGCTGAGGAGTAAAAAGAATTCCTACCCTCTGATATAACTAGATTCCGAAATAGTTTTCTACTAGACTCGACAACGGCCAAACCGCGATCAATCAAGGGGGCTCCTATGGTCGGTTTAGGCTCTGATACCAACTTGTCATGCCCAAGATGCAATTCTATCCCAATCATGTGATAACTTCGTGATTGGGGCATAACCGCATTTCGGGCGCTTAGCAAGATGGATATCATTATATCGTACCATTACATAAAAAGATGGGGATACATATAAGTCATACAATTTCCACATGAATACAAGACATCATACACAAGACATCGGACTTCGAATGAAAACACAACGACATCCATCCTTCTGTCCCAGGCTACCGACCTGGAACCTATCCCAAGACTGACGAAGAAGAAGAAGAAGAAAGAACTTCAACACAAATAACATCGCTCTGACGTCAAGTCATCGGAAACATGTACCTGCAACTATTGTTGTAGTATCTGTGAGCCATGAGTACTCAGCAATCCCATATCCATGGGTATCAAGACTAGCAAAGCTTCATGGGCATGGAAACGGTCACAAACTAGTAATGATCAATAAGTGATCCTGAACTACCTATGAGTCAAACATAACCCCAATGTATTCTCTTCTCAAATTGAAAAGAGACGGTCACGGTTACTCACGCTGTTGGTGTATTTTATTTCGGATCCTCTGCCAAGTTTTCTACAACCAGATATCAAAAAATTCCAATCTGCCACATAACCGCGGGCATGGATTTCGAAAGATCATTACCCAGCAGGGGGTCCCAATTTAGCCCATCACAAGCTCTCACGATCAGCGAGGTGAAACCTCTTAGGGACAAACCGATCAGACTCGGAATCCCGGTGCACAAGACATTTTGACAATGGTAAAAAAACTCTAGCAAGACTTCCCGGCGTGCTGACACCCTGATAGTAGCTGCGCGTATCTCGTCTCAGGCCACGTGCGGATAGGTCAGCCTACAGGTATGCCAGATACCTCGAGTTTCCCCGAGGCGGCCCCGCAGTCTGTCCGTTTGGGACCAACACCATCGGCACTGGCCCCCCTTGTAAAATGTGGTACGAACCTCGGGTAGCACTAACTCCCTATGCGTCAAATTTAAATAAGTTTATTATGTTGGGCAAATGGTAAAACCAATGTTGGGCCTTGCTGGAGGAGTTTCATTCTAAGCGAACTGTCAAGGGGGTCCCATAACCCCCAACAGTGTTAGGAACGCAAACTCAAGGAACATCACACCAGTTTATTGGTTCTGAAGGCGGCATGAGTGGAACAAAACACCGAGCAAAAGGCCAAGACTTGCACCCATTTCCAAGTATATAGGTACATTAATTATAGTAAGATAGTGTGATATTCCAAAATCCAAGATCCGACATGGAGCAATCTTCATCTTCACCTGCAACTAACAATGCTATAAGAGGGTCTGAGCAAGCGGTATCATAGCCATATAACGGTTTGCTGGGATGGTGTCAAAGGTTAGAGGTTTAATGGCAACAATGAGAGGCTAACAACAAATAGATAGGCAACATGACATATAGCGATAGCATCGAGATAACTAGCCTAGCAACGATAGTAATGAGATCCAAGGTGACGGTCATCTTGCCTGAGATCCCACAAGGAAGAAGAACAAGTTCATGAAGAAGACGAAGCCACGAAGACGAACCAAGCGTAGTCGAACACATCCTCATGACCGCAACGAAATAGGAACTAACGAGAAGAAGCAAACAACATGGTAAACACACAACACACAAACAAGACATGATTCTCAACCAAGTATGATGCATTACAAGGCTACATGATGCTTTTCATGGAAAGGGATGATGCATACAAGAACAACACACAAAGCAAGGTTAAATGAGGCCGGAGACATCATACAACAATTCCGGCAAGTCCTCATATGGATTTTTGAAAATTGGTTCAGATCTGAACAAACCTTATTTTAGAGTTGTTAAACAGCAAGTTTATATGCACCATGATGATCTACGCGAGTTACTAGTGAAGTGACGTATAAAGTTCATTTAATTCGGAGCTACGGCCTAGAAGATATGAGCCAAACAATTTGAACATGGCACTATGTATAAAGTTCATTTAATCCAAACGTCATGCAAACACTCTCAAAACATGGATGTAACATGACATGATGCATCTACATGCAAAACCAAGCAAGTTTCATATAGAGCATGCTCAAAACGGAGCAACGGTTCAACACATACACATGGAACATGTTTAAAGGACAAGTTGACCAAAACATCAACTAGGCATCTTAGGACCATCAAAACAACATGCTACAAGTACAAGATAAACACAAGTATGACATGAACTCAAAGTGCATATCATATGCTTCCAACAATCTCAAGTATCAGGTTCATAGGCATCAAGAGTAATCCAACATGACCAAAGCAACAAGCAAACTTTATATCATAGATTATGACTGTGAAAAACAGAGCATATACATGAGCAGATTTAATATGTTTACATGTTGGAGTAAAGCAATAATTAAGCTATAGTGCAAGAACATGGCAAAAAAGTGCATGACATGCTAGTCCATAACATGGAGGTCAAAGAACACAACATGGTATAAACACAGGGTCAACAGGTTCATAGCATTCATCAAAACAAGATGCAAACATAATATAGCAGATTCTCAAACTTAGTGAAAATCCGGGAGTGCAACAACAACATTATGATGCTGACTTTGGAGACACATAACAACAAGCATTGAAATTCTACTAAGAATTCAAAGGTCGTGAACATGTAGTAGGCATGGCATACTCCTAATAACTCCATTGGAACAACTTAAGATGCATAGATTAATAACAATGAGCTTTGCCAAATGGAACATGATGTTGACAGGCTGACAGATATATTATCAAGCAACTTGAGAGCAAGAGAGAGACACACTACATCAACTTATAATTGCAAACAAGGGCATGGATGGATAGAGCATAACCTGGACTTCAAGACATGATCATTGGACATCTCCAAATGTGCATGGATATGACTGTAGCATCAAGCAAACATGGCATCACAATATAACAGTTTTAGACTTAGCAGTTTTCAACAAGTCTCAAAAACAGCACACAGTGAGTAGATCAATTTGCAAGCTTGTTTCACTCACTTTCGGCGTCCTGGGAACCAGGGTACCCAGACTTGCCTGCGTGCGGCCCGCGATGCGCTCCTACTACGGCCTGGTACGGCCTAGCTGATCGGCCAGCTACTCAAGACCCTTGTGAGGAGAACGACACCAAGACCCTCTCAGGAGCGGCCTCGGCTAGGCTGCTCCGGAGGGGTGGAGAACTCAAGGCCAAGCCTGCCTCAGGAGGAGGCAGTGACACGAGCAGTGACGCACCGCGCCAGCGGGTGCCAGCGCGTGCCAGTGGCGCAGTTGCCGTTTTTGTGCAAAGGAGACAACGCATGCGCACGTTCCAGAGGGGCGAGACAAATGTTTCCCCTTCAGTGCAACAAGACCGAAGACTGCAAGGACAACATGGAGGATGTCACCACCGAGCCTACCACCACGTCATCGTCTAATCTCTGTGCTAGCGAAGACCGCTTTTGTCAGGATAGGGGCATCCTTGTGTTCCCGCTCAAAATGGCCGTTGTGGGATCCCTTCATGCCTAAACATTTCGGGGGAAGAGGACCCTGGCCGCCTATATAAGTAGCTAGAGTTTCCACTATGAAGGCATCTAGAGCTGGATTGACCTCATCTCGAACACCCCACCTTCGCTTCAAGGAGCAAGAACACTTGCCTCCTGACCCTCTTGAGTTCTCCTCCTGAGCTCAAGAACCACTGTACATGTTTAGACTCAAGCCCTCCTGAGGCTAATCCACTCAAGCAGGACGTAGGGTTTTACACCGCAAGGTGGCCTGAACCTGGGTAAACTCGTGTGTGCTTTTACTTGTTACTTTCTCGAATCTCACCACTGGGCGAGGGCGTGGCGCTAGGTAGACGTCAGCAGGAGAGATCTTTGTTCACGCCCCTGTGTTCGAACTTCTTTGGATTTGCGGAGCCCGTAATCCGACATTTCGCGCGCCAGGTAGGGGGCGTGTCGAAATCTCGCCTCTCCGACGACCTCGTCCCGCTCTCGTTCGTCGACCTCGCTTCACCGCCATGGTGGACACATGCCGAGCACGCGCCGCCCGCCGCGCCGCCAACATCGCTTAGACATTGCCCACGGGCAACGGTGCACCGCTCAGCCCCAACTCGCCGGTCGCCAACGCTGCCACCGACTCGGCCATCCACGAGAAGCAGGACTCGTCGCTGCTGCTGTCCGTACGGCGCGATGACCGCACGGAGACACCATCACCCTCGCCGGCTGCAGCGTCGTCCTCGCTGATCCACCGCGGGCCAGTGTACCAGCAGCCTGCGCTACTGATGGTGCCGGAGGTCCTATGCTACCGTCCAGCGCACGAACTCTACGACGAGTGGCTCCACCGCATCATCGAGCTCGTCAACGCTGCTGGGGAGGTACCTGCACCGGCTCACTCCTCCCGTCCTCCGTCGCTCATGACGGGAACGTGGACCACGGCGTCCCGGCTCCACCTCCTCTGCACGGCGCTGGCCAGTGGCTCAGACGTGAGGCTCCATGGCGCGAGCAGCCCCGCAGGGCCCCTGCGCGCGACGAGGAGAGCTGCCAGGTGGTCCCGCGTCCCCAGACAGAAGCTCGCAGTCTCCCCGTTCCGCAGCACCAGAACCACGCACCACAGGAGGTGGTGGCGCCTGTACCCGAGGAACCAGCACCGCAGGCGCAGGGGGCGCCTGCAATCATGAGCGTGACTGGATGTCGCGCCCTAGCTCCAAAGCTGCGGTGCCTCGTCTGGCCCGGCAAGTTCAAGCCGGATCTGCCTCCGCACTATGATGGCACCGCCGACCCCGCAGAGTTCCTCAAGCTCTACGAGCTGAGCATCGAGGCGTCCAATAGCACCGAGCAAGTCATGGTGAACTAGTTCCCCATGGCCCTCAAGGACGGCGCTCGCTCCTGGCTCCTCAACCTCCCCGCAGGATCCATCTCCTCTTGGGAGGAGCTTCGTGAGCGTTTCGTCGCCAACTTCCAAGGTACCCGGAGCCCCGACGGCCGTGGATCTGCGCATCGTGAAGCAGCAGCCTGGGGAGACCCCGCAGAAGTACATCCAGCGTTTCAACCCCGTGCGCCTCAAGATCCCCAGGGTCTCGGACGAGGACATCATCTCAGCGTTCTCCGACGGTGTCCGCAATGTCAGGATGAAGGAGGAGCTCGCCATCCACGAGGACCTGTGCACGGCCCTCAAGATGTTCAACCTCGCGGTGAAGTGCGCCAGGGCAGAGGAAGGCCGCCTCTCTCTCCTGGAGCTGCCTGAAGCTGAGGCTGACGACAAGAAGGCCAAGGCCAAGGAAGCAAAGCGCAAGGGACCCGCCGTGCTGGCTGCGGAGCCAGAAGTGAAGCGTGCCTGCGGCTACAACGACCCCCCCCCCCGGAGACAACCTTCCGTACTGCATCTTCCACGATGTTCACAGCCACCGCACCAATGACTGCCAAGAACTCAGGGCGATGCGTGACGGGCGCGTCGGCAGCGTCCTGAGCGCGACAATCGCGGCTACGGCCGCGGAGGGGGCCGTGGTGGAGGACGTTGGGACGGCAGGAACTCGCGCCAAGGATGGCGTGACCAACCTCGTGAAGACCGCTCGCATGAGCAGCCTCGTGACACCGCCTGGTGCGACTAGCCTCGTGAGGGTCATCCTCAGGGCAACGCGGGCCTGCCTCCGCCGCCACCACCGCCAAGAAGGAACGACGACGACCGCCAGGGAGACGAAGTAGGGGGCTTTCAGGAGCCACGCGCGGTTGCATGCATCCTGGGAGGAGCCCACGCTTCGGCTTCCCACCGCATCATCAAGAAGTTTGCTCGTGAGATGAACACGGCGCTCCCCAGGCCTGACGCCCCGCGCAACCTCAGGTGGACCAAGCAGGTCATCGCCTTCGACCCCAAGGACTATCTCAGGTGCACCGCAGCCCAGGCACTATCCCGATGCTCTGCACTCCAACCATCAACAAAGTCCTTGTGACCAAGACCCTCATCGACGGTGGAGCAGGGCTCAACGTCCTCTCTGTCCAGACCTTCAAGACGCTCCAAGTCCCCTACGATCAGCTACACCCAACCAAGCCATTCTACGGAGTCACAGATGGCTCCACACTCCCGATGGGGCAGGTCCGCCTCCCCGTCACCTTCGGTGATCGCGACAACTATCACACCGAGCTCATCGACTTCGACGTCGCTAACATTCACCTCCCGTACAACGCCATCCTAGGGTATCCGGCCCTCGCCAAGTTCATGGCGGCGACCCATCACGGCTACAACATCCTCAAGATGCCCGGAAGTGGCGGGGTCATCACGATCGCCTGCGACGAGAAGGAAGCAGTGGTTCCCTGGAGCGCGCCTACCAGACTGCAGCAGTCAAGAGCTCTCACGGAGATGGAGCCATCTTCGCCCTGCAGACCGCCCCCAAGAAGAAGAAGCACCTGCCCGCAAACGGACCTCAGGACGCAGGGGCTCCTAACGGCAGCGCCTCGGGTCCCGCGCCTGCTGATGAGGCGCCCTGCACCCTCGCATAGGGAGGCGTGCCTGGCGCTCCTCTTAGGACGGGCTCGAGGGCTCTCCTCTAGAGTGCCTCTGGTCTGACCAGCATCACGAGGGAGGTGTTCGGCCACCACCTGCAGGCGTGTCTCTACGCGCGTTTTTGTGAGCCCAGCATGATCCATACTGCACTGGGGGCTCAGGACTTCATCGACCACGCTACCGAGGAACTTCAGTACGCAAGGCTCATACGTGGTGGGCGCAACCGCAGGGCACCAAGCTCACCTACCCGCAACCCAAGCAACCAATTCAGCGCCTGCGTCGACATCGCAGGCCTCAACCGAGCTGCTTCTCTGGATCCCTTCTGGCCGATGGTTGTCGGCTGGAGGAGGACTCTCCCCCGCAGTTACATTTGCACGCTCTCTGGCTTCCGCAACACAGCTGCACGTTCCAGTACCTCATGTGGTAGGCTTTAGGGGCTTAGGAGGCTCAGTGGCAGGCAGTCCTGATGGAGCAGGAGCCGGACCCCCGTGACCATTGAGGGCCTCCGGAGCCCCTGGGCCTCAAGAGCCCGGCAATCCTCAGGAGCGACGCGCACGACTCGCGTCTTCAGCTACCCCAACTCTTCTTTGACGACAAGTATCAGGTGATGTCTCAGGTATTCAATCGAGTGCGCCCCCGGGCTACATCATCCTCGAGCTATCGGGGGCTCAACCCCACAGCAGCCCTCGAGCTGCTGGGGGCTCACCCCACAGCTGTCTCTTTTGCGCATAAAGCAAGGCTAGTTGTTTCTCCCTACATGCATTATCTATATGCTTGGCGTCCTCACCGCCACTGTCATGAGACCTTGCGAGCCCGCCCGCGACCGCCCCATGATTAAGGACTGGCACGGCGTCTGTGCTCGGGTCCGTCCCTGCAGCGTCGCTAAATCCAAGGGCTGAGCTCTGTCTCGCGAGCCATTCCCGTGACATCATCTCCTGTGGTCCTTGGTGCCTTGTTCTCGCATGGGCTAATCGTGGATGGGTAAGTGGGGGGCCGTGGCAGGTGCCTCGCCCACGCGGGAACCGCGCGCTGGTTGTCTTTCTTTTGGACTGTTGCATGAGAATACTGGGCAAGGCGTCTGTGCTCGGGTCCGTCCCTGCAGCGTCGATAAATCCAATGTCTGAGCTCTGTCTTACGGGCCAGTCCCGCTAAAGTCACCTCCTGGGGTTGTTGGTTCTGCGGCCTTCTCATGCGATGCCCTCTAGAGATGCACTCGGCGTAGGTCGACACAACACCTCTCTTTTCACATTTTGCAGAAGAAGACTCAGGCGCAACCCGCCTCGGGGTAGGGTCTCGTGGGTGATGAGTAAGCTCACGAGAACTTCCTCAGAGTCGTTCAGCTCGTCCTGAGGAGGGCCCATATACACCTTGGCTGTCCTGCCGTGCAAGCCACGTGTCAGGATGGGGCTGTATACACCCCGGAGTCTCTCCTGGTGGGAGGCTCCCTCCCACGGTCCAGTGGAAGTACCATGCTCTGCGCTGGCAGAACCAACCGAGGAGCGGTTTTGCCCACGAACTAGTGGAAGCGCCAAGGTCCGTACTGTCCGTTATGACCGCGGCGCGGTTATGCCCACACTCCGCGCAAGTGTGGTAGCTCTATGCTCCACGCTAGTTATAAACAACTGAGGGCGGCCCCCAGCGGTCACACAAACCTTAGGGAGCTTTTTAGCTCACGACGCTCACAGCTTCTCCTTGGAAAGGTGTCGCGAGGGGGGCTAGGCACGGGGGCTATGCTTAGGTCACGCCCACCCTACCAGGTACCCAGACACCTGGCTTTCTCGCGCCCCCATCCTAGACGAAGGCTCGTGAGCAAGGTATGGTGCTCGTTCTCCCTCATGAGAGCTGTTCACACATTAAGGGGGACCCCTGGGCATCGCGACCCAGGGGCCTCACTAGTCACGTAGCCCCTCACTCCTTGAGCCCGGTGCTCAACGGCGGTCGAGGTATGCGCGGGGCTAGGCCGTGCCGACGTAGAATGCAAACGGGGTCGCTTGAGCGTTAAGGGGACCCCTGGGCATCGCGACCCAGGGGCCTCACTAGCCACGTAGCCCCTCATTCCTTGAGCCTGCCCCAGTGACCCGGAGGGCTCAATGGCGATCGAGGTATGCGCGGGGTTGGGCCCTGCCGACGCAGAGCAACTAAGCAAACATGAAAGGAAGCAAGCATGGAAATCACCAAGTTCAAGCCTAGTTATTACAATAACATCAAGTTCTCCAAATTCAAGCGAGTCCTTATGCCTCCCCAAGGCACTTGCATTTCTCTCATCTTGACAGGGACAGGTCAGGCATCGCCGAGCGCGCCATCAACAGCCTCCGCCTCCTCGGCCGCGGTAGCAGTGACCCGAAGGAACGCCTCCACCAGCCCCTTGACCTTCTCCTCCAGGGCCTTGGCAGCCGTGCCCTTTATGCTCACAGTCATGGGCTCGGACAGCGAGGCCAGGTCAAGGGTGGGGTCACGGAGACAGAGGTGGCCGCACACCCGCGTCAGGGCCAAGGTAAGGAGCGCGCGACTCTCGATGTCTACTAACTGGCCGATCGTGGCCGCAACCTCACGCAGGGCCTTCACGAGCGCGACAAGGAGCCTGACGGAGCCATCGTCCAGGGTGGCCAGCGGCTCCTCGTACCCTTCCCCATAGGCAATTTGCAGCGTCGTGCAGGCCTCGAGCTCGAAGGTGGTGAGGGCCTTGCGACCCGCTACTGCCGAGGCCGCGAGGACGTCTTCCTTCGCCCTTAGCTCGGAGTCGCGTGCAACTTGGGTTGCCTTGGCCTGCTCGGCCTTAGCCTTCAGCTTCTCTAGGATCGCGCGATCAACGAGCTGCTCCTGCTGCAGTCGAGACGTCTTAGCCTTCTAGGCCTCGAGCTCCTTCTCCAACCTTTCGAGCTCCAAGGCGCGCCTGGTGCCTTCTCGCGAAGGGCCTCTAGCTCGCTCTCCACCTCGTGGCAGCGCTTCTCGGAGGATGCTGTGTCGGCTCGCACGGCGTCGCGTGCCCGCGCGGCTGCCGCGGCCTCCTCCTGACCCTTGGTGGCGGCCACTGAGGCTTGGCTCCAGGAGGCCCGCGCAGACTCGTCTACCAGGAGCCACCCAGAAATCAGGCCCAGGCGTCCTTCCATCGCGCGGCCATGTCACACCCTGATTTTCATGCCACAACACTTAAGCTAATAATCATGCTAAAATGTGGTTTGACAAAAACTTTTGAGTGTTTTGGACCTTGCTTGATTGGTTTTTTGTTTTCTGCTTGCTACTGCTCTAAAAATAAAATAAATCATCCAACTCCTATACTTCATCTCCTTTATCCAAAACCTTTTCCCAATGATCATGCCATGTGTTTAGAACAGTATAATATTTTCTTACAAAAATAATTTGGCCAAATAGTATTTTCTAAAATTAGTTTTTCCAAAAACCCCTAAATTGAGATTTGCACTGCAAGTACTTGATTTGGGGTGTGAATTTTTTTAAAGGTATATTTGAATCCTATTAGGTATAGGGCTCCCATAAACCACAAAATTATAATTTTAAAAGTTATTTTCCTATTTATTTAAAGTATTTTTCTTTAGGCCAGAAATGGTCTTTAATAGGTTAAAATTATTTAACGGTTTCAAAAATATTTTTTCAAAATTTAGGGAAACTCATAGGACATATATTGTCCATATATAAGAGTTTCAACACATGGTCATGTTCAAAATATTGGACAAATCCTTCAAAAACCCTTTATAGATATTTCAAGCTTTTGAAATATTTACAAAGGAAATATTCCCTAAACATTCCAGGGAAATTCTATCATGTCAAATATGACATATTTGATGATCTTGCAAAGCCTCATGCCTTGAAGATCAAGAAAACATCATCAAATCCCCTCAAAACCATTTCTGTCCACTTTGAAGTTTGAGCAACTTTACATTGCCAAACATGTCCAAATGCTCTCAAACTTGGTGCACATGCTAAAATGATGTAAATATGCATCTATGCCAAATGTCACAAGTTTTGGAGAAGGATAACTTGACCAAAGTGCCCCAAAACCCTTTCTGACCAGATCCAAATTTGAACAACTCTACATTGCCAACTTTTTACTTGTGACCTCAACTTTTGTGGACATAGTCACAACCCCAAATGATGACACTACACCGAGTGGTGCATCAAGGAGGGATGATTTGCATGACTAAATCTTGGAAAGTCCATTTCTGTTGATTTCTAGGGTTCACCAAAGTTACATTAGCAAATTTGCCCAAATAAGCTCAAACTTGGTGTAACACCCTATTTTCATGTGTCATTTCATCCTGTTAAGCCTCATGTCAATTGGACTTCATTTACTTGCCAAAACTTACATCAAACACCTTCTGCTATTTTATCAAAACCTCTGTTTTGACCCCTTCCACTATTTCCACTTGCCTTATGTTTTTACCACAGCTACTCCTAGTCACCTTCTACCTCCGGGAACTCCCTCTCCTCCTCAGATAAATGATTGAGGGGGGTAAAACCCCATTTTACTCTGCTGGACAACCCTATTTTCACTATCCCTCTACCTCTCTCCTCTCTCCTCTCCTAATGGACCACCAGGGCATCCAAGGCCAAATCCCCTTTGTTTACACCTCCCAGAATCCCGCAGATAAAGTGGTCGCGCGCTACAAGCCAAAGACATGCCCTGGCATGCAATTGGCGTGCTCTAGAGCGCGCTACAGTGCACACCCGTACTGTAGCCACCTCCAATCCGCAGCGCCCGACCACCTAGGGCCTCCCCTTGCGCCAGTCGAGGTGCCTCGACGTCCACAACACGGCACGCTGTCGGCCCCCTTCTCTTTCTCCCTCCTGCCGCCTCCTCATGCATGCGCACCGGTCGCCTGAGAGCTCCAGTGAGTGAGCTCACACGTGCGACTCCTCTGACCGTTTCCCCGCTCCCTTTCTTCTCTCCCTGGTCCTAGACCACGCCCACGAACACCCTGGACAAGGGCCTATGTGCCAATTTCGTCCCCTGGCACTACCTTGGCCACGTCCGTGGACGCCACCCACGGTACACCGCAGCCATGCCTATTTAAGCCATCCCCGACTCTCTCTCTCTCGCTTTGGTTGGAAACACCTCTCTCCCGTGCATCTCCCGGACAAGTCACCTCAGCCCCTAGCTCCCTCTTTCCCTCTCCACGGCACCCATGGTCGCCGTCGGCCTCCTCCTGGATCCGGCGAACTAGGGCCCCTCCCCATCTCCTCCGACCTCCAGGAGGACTGAAGGAAATATGCCCTAGAGGCAATAATAAAGTTGTTATTTATATTTCCTTATATCATGATAAATGTTTATTATTCATGCTAGAATTGTATTAACCGGAAACTTAGTACATGTGTGAATACATAGACAAAACAGAGTGTCCCTAGTATGCCTCTATTAGACTAGCTCATTGATCAAAGATGGTTATGTTTCCTAACCATAGACATGAGTTGTCATTTGATCAACGGGATCACATCATTAGGAGAATGATGTGATGGACAAGACCCATCCGTTAGCTTAGCACTATGATCGTTTAGTTTTACTGCTATTGCTTTCTTCATGACTTATACATGTTCCTATGAATATGAGATTATGCAACTCCCGAATACCGTAGGAACACCTTGTGTGCTATCAAACGTCACAACGTAACTGGGTGATCATAAAGATGCTCTACAGGTGTCTCCGAAAGTGTTCGTGGTGTTGGCATAGATCAAGACTAGGATTTGTCACTCCGAGTGTCGGAGAGGTATCTCTGGGCCCTCTCGGTAATGCACATCATAATAAGCTTTGCAAGCAAAAGACTAATGAGTTAGTCACGAGATGATGTATTACGGAACGAGTAAAGAGACTTGGCGGTAATGAGATTGAACTAGGTATAGAGATACCGACGATCGAATCTCGGGCAAGTAACATACCAATGACAAAAGGAACAACATATGTTGTTATGCGGTTTGACCGATAAAGATCTTCGTAGAATATGTAGGAGCCAATATGAGCATCCAGGTTCCGCTATTGGTTATTGACCGGAGATGAGTCTCTGTCATGTCTACATAGTTCTGGAACCCGTAGGGTCCGCACGCTTAACGTTTGATGACGATCGGTATTATGAGTTTATGAGTTTTGATGTACCGAAGGAGTTCGGATTCCCGGATGAGACCGGGGACATGACAAGGAGTCTCGAAATGGTCGAGACGTAAAGATCGATATATTGGACGACTATATTCGGACATCGGAAGTTCCGAGTGATTCGGGTATTTTTCGGAGTATATGGGCCTTATTGGGCCATACGGGAATAGAGGAGAAAGGCCAAAAGTAAGGAGGCGCGCGCCCCCCCTCTGGTCCGAATTGGACAAGGGGTGCAGCCCCCTTTTCCTTCTCCCTCTCCACCTCTTTCCTTCTCTCCTACTCCGGAAAGGAAAGTGGAATCCTACTAGGACTTGGGAGTCCTAGTAGGACTCCCCACACTTGGCGCGCCCCCTCTAGGGCCGGCCTCTCCCTTGCTCCTTTATATACGTGGGCAGGGGGGCACCCTAGGACACACAAGTTGATCAGTTGATCTCTCCCAACCGTGTGCGGTGCCCCCCTCCACAGAAACACACCTCGGATATACCGTTGGAGTGCTTAGGCGAAGCCCTGCGCTGGTAACATCATCATATCCGTCACCACGCCGTCGTGCTGATGAAACTCTCCCGCGAGGCTCAACTGGATCAAGAGCTCGTGGGACGTCATCAAGCTGAATGTGTGCTGAACGCGGATGTGCCGTACGTTCGGTACTTGATCGGTTGGATCGTGAAGAAGTTCGACTACATCAACCGCGTCACTAGACGCTTCCGCTCCCGGTCTACGAGGGTACGTAGACACACTCTCCTCCTCGTTGCTATGCATCTAGTAGATAGATCTTGCGTGATCGTAGGAAAATTTTGAAAATACTACATTTCCCAATAGTGGTATCAGAGCCAGGTCTATGCGTAGATGATATGCACGAGTAGAACACAATGAGTTGTGGGCGTAACTAGTCATACTGCTTACTAGCATGTCATACTTTGCTTCGGTGGTATTGTGAGATGAAGCGGTCTGGAACGACATTACGCGTACGCTTACGCGAGACTGGTTTCACCGTTATGAGCACTCGTTCCTTAAAGGTGACTGGCAGGTGTTTGTCTCTCTCACTTACCTAAATCGAGTGTGGCTACGCCCGGTCCTTGTGAAGGTTAAAACAGCACATACTTGACGAAACATTGTTGTGGTTTTTGTATGCGTAGGTAAGAACGGTTCTTGCTAAGCCCGTAGCAGCCACATAAAACTTGCAACAACAAAGTAGAGGACGTCTAACTTGTTTTTGCAGGGCTTGTTGTGATGTGATATGGTCAAGACATGATGAGTTATACGGTTTTGTATGAGATGATCATGTTTTGTAAAGTTATCGGCAACTGGCAGGAGCCATATGGTTGTCGCTTTATTGTATGAAATGCAATCGCCATGTAATTGCTTTACTTTATCACTAAGCGGTAGCGATAGTCGTAGAAGCAATAGTTGGCGAGACGACAATGATGCTACGATGGAGATCAAGGTGTCGCGCCGGTGACGAAGGTGATCATGACGGTGCTTTGGAGATGGAGATCAAAAGCACTGGATGATGATGGCCATATCATGTCACATATTTTGATTGCATGTGATGTTTATCTTATTATGCTTCTTATTTTTCTTAGAACGACGGTAGCATTATAAGATGATCCCTTACTAAATTTCAAGGTATAAGTGTTCTCCCTGAGTATGCACCGTTGTGAAAGTTCGTCGTGCCGAGACACCACGTGATGATCGGGTGTGATAAGCTCTACGATCAAATACAACGGGTGTAAGCCAGTTTTGCACACGCAGAATACTCGGGTTAAACTTGACGAGCCTAGCATATGCAGATATGGCCTCGGAGCACTGGAGACCGAAAGGTCGAGCGTGAATCATATAGTAGATATGATCAACATAAGATGTTCACCATTGAAACTACTCCATCTCACGTGATGATCGGACATGGTTTAGTTGATTTGGATCACGTGATCATTTAGATGACCGGAGGGATGTCTATCTAAATGGGAGTTCTTTAAGTAATATGATTAAATTGAACTTTAATTTATCATGAACTTAGTCCTGATAGTTTTTGCATATCTATGTTGTTGTAGATCAATGGCCCGTGCTACCGTTCCTTTAAATTTTAATGCATTCCTAGAGAAAACTAAGTTGAAAGATGTTAGTAGCAATGATGCGGAATTGTTCCGTGATCTGAGGGTTATCCTCATTGCTGCACAGAAGAATTATGTCCTTGATGCACCGCTAGGTGACAGACCTATTGCAGGAGCAGATGTAGACGTTATGAACGTTTTGACAAAAGCTCAGTATGATGACTACTTGGTAGTTTAAGTGCGCCATGCTTTAAGGCTTAGAACCGGGACTTCAAAAACGTTTTGAACGCCACGGAGCATATAAGATGTTCCTAGAGTTGAAATTAGTATTTCATACTCATGCCCGTGTCGAGAGGTATGAGACCTCTGAGAGTACATTGCCTACAAGATGGAGGAGAATAGCTCAACCAGTGAGCATATGCTCAGATTCTGTGCGTACTACAATTGCTTGAATCAAGTGGGAGTTAATCTTCCAGATAATATAGTAATTTACAAAAGTTATCTAGTCACTATCACCAAGTTAGTAGAACTTCGTGATGAACTATAATATGCAAGGGATGAGGAAAGTAATTCCCGAGCTCTTCGCGATGCTGAAATCGGCGAAGGTAGAAATCAAGAAAAAGCATCAAGTGTTGATGGCTAACAAGACCACTTATTTCAAGTAAAGGGAAAAATGGATAGAAGGGGAACTTCAAGAAGAATGACAAGAAAGTTGTCACTCCCGTGAAGAAACCCAAAGCTAAACTCAAGCCTGAAACTAAGTGCTTCTACTGCAAAGGAAATGGTCACTGGAAGTGGAACTGCCCTAGATACTTGGCGGATAAGAAGGATGGCAAAGTGAACAAAGGTATATTTTGATATACAGATTATTGATGTGTACTTTACTAGTGTTCATATCAACCCCTGGGTATTTGATACCGGTTCAGTTGCTAAAATTAGTAACTCGAAACGAGAACTGCAGAATGAACAGAGACTAGTTAAAGGTGAAGCGACGATGTGTGTTGGAAGTGGTTCCAAGATTGATATGATCATCATCGTACACTCCCTATACTTTCGGGATTAGTGTAAAACCTAAATAAATGTTATTTGGCATTTGCGTTGAGCATGAATATGATTGGATCGTATTTGTTGCAATACGGTTATTCATTTAAAATCATAGAATAATTGTTATTCTGTTTACATGAATAAAACCTTCGATGGTCATACACCCAATGAAAATAGTTTGTTGGATCTCGATCGTAGTGATACACATATTCATAATGTTGAAGCCAAAAGATGAAAGGTTAATAATGATAGTGCAACTTATTTGTGGCACTGTTGTTTAGGTCATAATGGTGTAAAGCGCATGAAGAAACTCCATAGTCATGGACTTTTCGAATCACTTGATTATGAATCACTTGGTGCTTGCGAACCATGCCTCATCGGCAAGATGACTAAAACTCCGTTCTCCGAAACAATGGAGCGAGCAATTGACTTGTTGGAAATCATACATACTGATGTATGCAGACCAATGAGTGTTGAGGCTCGCGGCGGGTATCATTATTTTCTGACCTTCACACATGATTTGAGCAGATATGGGTATATCTACTTGATGATAGGCAAATCTGAAACATTTGAAAAGTTCAAAGAAATTTCAGAGTGAAGTAGAGAATCATCATAACAAGAAAATTATAGTTTCCACGATCTGATCACGGAGGCGAATATTTGAAGTTACGAGTTTGGCCTTCATTTAAAACAATGTGGAATAGTTTCACAACTCACGCCACCCGGAACACCACATCGTAATGGTGTGTCCGAACGTCGTAACCGTACTTTATTAGATATGGTGCGATCTATGATGTCTCTTACCGATTTACCACTATCGTTTTGGGTCATGCATTAGAGACAGTTGCATTCACGTTAAATAAGGGCATCATCTGAATCCGTTGAGACAACGCCTTATGAACTGTGGTTTGGCAAGAAACCAAAGTTGTTGTTTCTTAAAGTTTGGGGCTGCGATGCTTATGTGAAAAAGCTTCAACCTGATAAGCTCGAACCCAAGTCGGAGAAATGTCTCTTCATAGGATACCGAAAGGATACTGTTGGGTACACCTTCTATCACAGATCTGAAGGCAAGATATTCGTTGCTTAGAATGGATCCTTTCTAGAGAAGGAGTTTTCTCTCGAAGGAAGTGAGTGGGACGAAAGTGGAACTTGATGAGGTAATTGTACCTTCTCCCGAATTGGATAGTAGTACATCACAGAAACTGGTTCCAGTAATTCCAACACCAGTTAGTGAAGAAGCTAATGATGATGATCATGAAACTTCGGATCAAGTTACTGCTGAACTTCGTAGATCAACCAGAGTACATTGCGCACCAGAGTGGTATGGCAACCCAGTTTTGGAAGTCATGTTACTAGACCATGATGAACCTACGAACTATGAGGAAGCGATGATGAGCCCAGATTCCGCAAAATGGCTTGAGGCCATGAAATCTGAGATGGGATCCATGTATGAGAACAAAGTGTGGACTTTGGTTGACTTGCCCGATGATCGGCAAGCCATCGAAAATAAATGGATCTTCAAGAGGAAGACCGACGCAGACGGTAATGTTATTGTTTACAAAGCTCGACTTGTTGCGAAAGGGTTTCGACAAGTTCAAGGAGTTGACTACGATGAGACTTTCTCACCCATAGCGATGCTTAAGTCTGTCCGAATCATGTTAGCAATTGCCGCATTTTATGAAATCTGGCAAATGGATAACAAAATTGCATTCTTTAATGGATTTATTAAAGAAGAATTGTATATGATGCAACCAGAAGGTTTTGTCAATCCTATAGGTGCTAACAAAATGTACAAGCTCCAGCGGTCCATCTATGGACTGGTGCAAGCATCTCGGAGTTGGAGTATACGCTTTGATAAGTTGATCAAAGCATATAGATTTATACAGACTTGCGGTGAAGCCTGTATTTACAGGAAGTGAGTGGGAGCACTACAACCTTTCTGATGCATATATGTGAATGACATATTGTCGATTGGAAATGATGTAGAATTTTCTGGAAAGCATAAAGGAGTGTTTGAAAGGAGTTTGTTTTTCAAAGAAAGACCTCGGTGAAGCTGCTTACATATTGGGCATCAACATCTATAGAGATAGATCAAGACGCTTGATAAGACTTTCGATGAGTACATACCTTGATAAGATTTTGAAGTAGTTCAAAATGGATCAGTCAAAGAAGGAGTTCTTTCCTGACTTGTAAGGTGTGAAGTTGAGTAAGACTCAAAGCCAGACCACGGCAGAAAAATATAGAGAGAATGAAAGTCATTCCCTATGCCTCAGCCATAGGTTCTATAAAGTATGCCATGCTGTGTAGAAAACATGTTGTGTACCTTGCCATGAGTTTGACAAGGAGGTACAATAGTGATCCAGGAGTAGATCACTGTACAACGGTCAAAATTATCCTTAGTAACTGGATGACTAAGTAAATGTTTCTCGAGTATGGAGGTGATAAAGAGTTCGTCTTAAAGGGTTACGCCGATGCAAGATTTGACACTAAATCCAGATGACTCTGAGTATCAATCTGGATGCGTATTGAAAGTGGGAGCAATTAGCTAGAGTAGCTCTATGCAGAGCATTGTAGACATAGAAATTTGCGAAATACATACGGACCTGAATGTGCAGACCCGTTGACTAAACTTCTCTCACAAGCAAAACATGATCACACCTTATTACTCTTGGGTATTAATCACATAGCGATGTGAACTAGATTATTGACTCTAGTAAACCCTTTGGGTGTTGGTCACATGGCGATGTGAACTATGGGTGTTATTCACATAACGATGTGAACTATCGGTATTAAATCACATGGCGATGTGAGCTAGATTATTGACTCTAGTGCAAGTGGGAGACTGAAGGAAATATGCCATAGATGCAATAATAAAGTTGTTATTTATATTTCCTTATATCATGATAAATGATTATTATTCATGCTAGAATTGTATTAACCGAAAACTTAGTACAAGTGTGAATACATAGACAAAACAGAGTGTCCATAGTATGCCTCTACTAGACTAGATCATTGATCAAAGATGGTTATGTTTCCTAACCATAGACATGAGTTGTTATTTGATCAGCGGGATCACATCACTAGGAGAATGATGTGATGCACAAGACCCATCCGTTAGCTTAGCACTATGATCGTTTAGTTTTACTGCTATTGCTTTCTTCATGACTTATACATGTTCCTATAACTATGCGATTATGCAACTCCCGAATACCGAAGGAACACCTTGTGTGCTATCAAACGTCACAACGTAACTGGGTGATCATAAAGATGCTCTACAGGTGTCTCCGAAAGTGTTCGTGGTGTTGGCATTGATCAAGACCAGGATTTGTCACTCCGAGTGTCGGAGAGGTATCTCTGGGCCCTCTCGGTAATGCACATCATAATAAGCCTTGCAAGCAAAAGACTAATGAGTTAGTCACGAGATGATGTATTACGGAATGAGTAAACAGACTTGCCGGTAATGAGATTGAACTAGGTATAGAGATACCGACGATCGAATCTCGGGCAAGTAACATACCAATGACAAAAGGAACAACGTATGTTGTTATGCGGTTTGACCGATAAAGATCTTCGTAGAATATGTAGGAGCCAATATGAGCATCCAGGTTCCGCTATTGGTTATTGACCGGAGATGAGTCTCGGTCATGTCTACATAGTTCTCGAACCCGTAGGGTCCGCACGCTTAACGTTTGATGACGATCGGTATTATGAGTTTATGAGTTTTGATGTACCGAAGGAGTTCGGATTCCCGGATGAGACCGGGGACATGACGAGGAGTCTCTAAATGGTCGAGACGTAAAGATCGATATATTGGACGACTATATTCGGACATCGGAAAGGTTCCGAGTGATTCGGGTATTTTTCGGAGTATATGAGCCTTATTGGGCCATACGGGAATAGAGGAGAAAGGCCAAAAGGAAGGAGGCGCGCGCCCCCCGTCTGGTCCGAATTGGACAGGGGTGCAGCCCCCTTTTCCTTCTCCCTCTCCACCTCTTTCCTTCTCTCCTACTCCGGAAAGGAAAGGGGAATCCTACTAGGACTTGGGAGTCCTAGTAGGACTCCCCACACTTGGCGCGCCCCCTCTAGGGCCAGCCTCTCCCTTGCTCCTTTGTATACGGGGGCAGGAGGGCACCCTAGGACACACAAGTTGATCAGTTGATCTCTCCCAACCGTGTGCGGTGCCCCACTCGACAGAAACACACCTCGGTTATACCGTTGCAGTGCTTAGGCGAATCCCTGCGCCGATAACATCATCATATCCGTCACCACGCCGTCGTGCTGACGAAACTCTCCCGCGAGGCTCAACTGGATCAAGAGCTCGTGGGACGTTATCAAGCTGAACGTGTGCTGAACACGGAGGTGTCGTACGTTCGGTACTTGATTGGTTGGATCGTGAAGAAGTTCGACTACATCAACCGCGTCACTAGACGCTTCCGCTCCCGGTCTACGAGGGTACGTAGACACACTCTCCCCCTCGTTGCTATGCATCTAGTAGATAGATCTTGCGTGGTCGTAGGAAAATTTTGAAAATACTATGTTTCCCAACAAGGACCTCCGGTGTGCTACGGAGCACCCCCTCTCCTCTCTGCCTCTTCCCGTGCCTCATAGTGCAGGTGTCACCACCGCCCGATGAGGCCGTCCGCCACGACCGGTACAGGAGGCGCTCCGGTCCTCCCATGCCGCCGTTAAGGGCCCTCCCTGACGCGCCGCTCCTCGGAGATCCCTCCGGTGGCCGTGCCTTGGCCGAGGGTGGCCTGTGCTGTCGGGGGCGACCGCCGGCCGCCGCGTAGACAGGGTCTCGATCCACTCTGTCGTGGGCGCGGGAGGAAGGAGACGACCCTGCGGGTGATCCCCGTAGGTCAGCGACCCCGGAAGCAGGCCCCACCCGTTTAAGTGGAGACGGCTACGGCGTTGACCGCCTCCCCCGCGTGAAGCCGCATTTCCTTGAAGCCGCCTCCGACGTGGCCCGTGCGCGTGTGCGGCCGAGCCGCTAGGCCGGCCCAGTGGTGCCCTGCCACTAAGTCTCGCGCTGTGCGTGCTGCTGTTGCCCCAGATCCAGCCCATTTTTGGTAAATCTTTTTCTTTTTCTTTTTCTGTAAACTTGTAAAAAAATCTCCCAAATATTCAAATAGTGTCCAAACTTGATGATTCAAATTTCTGCTGGCTCCATAAACCAAGATCTATTTAATGAGCCATCGTGAACATTTTTACTCTGCCTAGTTTCCAATGGATCTAATAAAAATGTCATTTACCCACATAAGTCCACTTCAAAAATTCATAGTATATTCATTTGGACTCCAAATCTGGTGAAACAAATTTCTAAATGTTTCAAAAATCATGCCTAATTTAATGGGTACTTTTACTCATTTTTATAAAAAGGCATTCTGTAGACAACTTATAGATCCATTAAATCCCTTATATCCTTCATATTAAAATGTTCCAAACTATCCATTGATCCAATGCTAATGAAACCACCTTGGTCATTTTTCATATGACCAGAGGTATCCTAGAAAAGTCCAACTCCTATTTTTAGAGCACTTTTATTTTTGCCTTGTTGTATTGCTTATTATGATTGTTTCCGTCGTTAGTTGACGAAATAGACGGAGTACTTGGAGATGGACCAGAAGGTTTGAAGACTCTGAAGGACAAGGCAAGCAACCCTTTGACCATGTTTGAGAAACCTTTATATGCATGTCATATAACACCCCATTATCGATGCATCAGAATCATGTTGAGGTGGTGACCACTTTGGTTGTTGCCTTTGTTACTTTCCTTTTTCAAACTTGCATCAAGCATGAACCTACCATCCTATGAGGGTTATGCGGGTGGAAGTAGATAGGATGCTATAGTAGTAGCTACGTAAAGGGGACGGGAATATGCATGGTGCGGAGGCAGAGTACTTTCATAAGACTTTTCAAAAACCCCGTCGGGTGCCACTCATGCCCGAGGGAGATGATGAGTTGGGTAACCACTTGATGACGAAGTGGTGCACCGAGGCAAGTGTGTGTGTTGTTTTTAAAACTGATTGGTTTAAGTTGCGACCGTTAGCCAACCTTATATGCGCAACCACTCTACCCTTATATGGGAAAGGGCATTATTGATTACCTAGGCTGATACTAGCATGGTGCCCGCATTACTAGTGACGGGGGTGACACGAGGTCACTCTCGGGACGGGGTCGTGCTTGGATAGGCGGCCATGACTGTTTTCACAGGGCACCGGATACACCGTTGGTACCTCGTGCTAGTGGTATGTGATGAATATGGGAGCGAGGCTCCACAATTTTAAGATGTGAAATGTTGGGTACGGGGGTTGCTACCAATCGAGTGGACTCTATGTTAGTGTCGTCTAGGGAAAGATAGTGATCGAGTGCTTACCCCGGGTACTTGAGGTACCGCGGGTCGTGGATGACATGAAAGTTCCCCGGATCTTGTGGGTAAAGTGTGCAACCTCTGTAGAGTGTAAAACTATTCGAATAGCCTTGTCCACGGCCAAGGACAGTTGGGTAACTGCTCTTGGGCTACGTCCAATGTTTGCGAAACCTGGTGTGTGTGTCTGAGGAAAACAACACGGTTCGGTGATATTGGTGATGTGATTCCTGAGGAAGTCATGATGAGCTCGAGCATGAGTTGTTTATAACTCTTTCAATATTGATGTCTGTAACCTCCTGATACTTGTTGCAGACACATTCATATCCTTGATAAATGTTGATCATAATTGCATGAGAAAAACTAGCTTTACGCAAAAATGCCAATTTAGTAGTAGAGCCCTGCATAATTATTCTGTCATCACACTTGGGTTGCTTGCGAGTACATTCAAAGTACTCATTGGCTTGCCATTGGTTATTTTATTGACCAGGCATGAAAGAACATGATATGATGAAGATTTCTTGGTGACGAACATGCGAGCTAGGACGCTTCCTAGTCAGAATGCATGTAGGGTTAAGGCAGATGGCACGGGTCCAAGTTGTTATTGAAGATTTCCGCTGCAATGATATACTCAAGACTTGACCATAAGGGTCACAATTTGTGTAACACGGTATGTATGGATGTAAGACTCTTGTTATACAGCTTCTGTGTGTTCAGGGAGCGTTGATCTCTGGGATCACTGTACACGTGCATTCAGTGATCTCGACTTATGACTCGGGGTCCTCACAGAGCTGGTATCAGAGCCATCCTGACTGTAGGAAGCCTTAGTTAGCATGGTCGTTAGTTAAGGTAAAAATATTTCTAAAACTATTACTAGTTTTCAAAACTATCTATACTTCTCTTCCCTTCTCAGTTTTTCAAAAACTAGGCTATACCTTCCTTATTGGTCTCTCCCCCCTTCAAAACTTTTGGTCACTAGAAACCCTATGCCCCTGACCACTAGATTCTTTGTAATCCTCGTGGATAATCTAGAAGGATGATACCTTGACCACCTCTTCTGAACACAAGATTGGTGACACCACGACAAGACGATACCAACATAAAATACATCCTCGAGGAATGAGGACATGAAGACCCAGAAGATGGCGACACCCTTGACAGTGCCCCAAGATGATGCAACCTTGGCCTACGATGAACATGGCGTAAGTAATGCAAGAACATGATATACATTGCTAACAGAGCAACCATGTCCCTACCGTTGTTGTGTCGGCAACCACCGGTGGATGAGAACCTCGCCATTTGGTCCGCCTCACTATAGTGAGCAGGAAAACGGTTCTCTTCATCCCCTGCTCTTGGTGATGATGTTGTCATCAACGTAACCGACATGTTGGACCTCTATTATGCCTTGTTATTGTCACTGCATAAGGATTACCTACCCAGTACCGTCGACGCCTTTGAAGACAAAAGGGATCATTGTGATAAAGAAGACAAGAGGAGACCAAGTCAACGCCGGCTACGAGGAGACACCTTCACCACATCACCTCATCAGGCGAGAAGTTGTTGAAGATTCTTCAAGCTCAACCCGGATCGTTCATCAAATAACTACAAGGGACATAGCAACACCTGAGGAAAACTCGGAAGACTGCACGAGGCACAAGGCACGACTACTAGTCTGAGAACCCCTAGGGTAGGATGAGTCGTGCACCCCCTATGCGCAGTCGAGTTCGTATGATGGTTCGAATAGAACCATGATTGTGTGTTGCTTGTTTTTATTGTTTGTGTTTTGATATAATTCGCACTTTTGCCCTAGGCAGCAAGTACACGGCTATATCATCTTCCTTACCTTGTTTCTTTTGTTTCGCCCTTTCTACACATGTTTGTTTGCACTTGCACTATAGAACCCCCTTTAGGCATTCCCCTCCTCTATGCTACTTTTTCCCTCTCTTCTATCTCCTCAACTAAAGACCAGCAAGACACGAAGTACCAAGGATTCCAACTCGGCAACCAACTAACAATGAAGACTTCTGCTACAACCTCCATGA
The DNA here is from genome assembly GCA_902687465.1 of Secale cereale. Taxonomy (NCBI): domain Eukaryota; kingdom Viridiplantae; phylum Streptophyta; class Magnoliopsida; order Poales; family Poaceae; genus Secale; species Secale cereale. The sequence continues at coordinate 264,971,338 of LR738714.1, read as the reverse complement.
CCAAGTGCAACCCCTTGAAGTTATGTTTACCCCTCAAGATTAGAAACCCATCCCCAGACCCTTCGAGACTTCACAAGACACCCCTCTCAAATCCTTAACCATGTGCTTAGCCCACATAATTGCGAGAGAACCAGTTAAGCCTTTGTAAGCTTGCACAACACTGGGTTCGTAATGGAACCAGTGGACACAGTGAACGAGCACATTGTCATCCTAATATAGCACAAGAACTAACGATGCCATAGGGGAGACCAAATTGAGGATACATGAATAGAGGACAGATGACTAGGTGACTTTATATCAGTGACTTCGAGGAATTATCTGAGACCTTGATGGATTGTGAGGTTTTCATGTTGGTGGGATCATGATTAATAGAGTAGCGTAACTTTCATCACCCTGGAGTAACTTGGATTTGCAGGGCTATTGTGATCGCAAATTGAAATTCTTGAAGGTATAAGGATTTGACCTAGCCAGGGAATATTGATAGAAGATAGTTGACATTTTGAGAATGACTTGGGGAAAATGTAGGAATTCTCGTTGGACATGAGATTTTGATTTAAGTAGGCGATTCTGGTTGAGTATAGAGGCTAAATATGTATACATGGTTTGGAGTAAATTGGATTTAAACTGTCGATCTTGATCATGATACCATATTTCTCGGTGAATGGCAAACTAGGAGATGGGATTACTTGTCGGAGTTGATTTAGGGATCTATATAAGCATGGCCTTGGAGTTTACTTGACCATGATGATGGGAATTTGGTGGACTTACTATAGTAATGGTTAGCCCTTCCAAGTATTTGGGTATTATAGGGACTTTAGATCTTGTGGAACAGCGTAGACATCAGATTTGTAGAATTATTGGATTATGTGGTGATTGGTGGAAGCTAACGGGCTGTTGGAGATGATTCATAGGAAGGAAACAAGATCTTGTAGTGGCATATGATGTGTTTCCTTAGAATAGAGATGCATTATCTTGAACCTTGCAAGAATAGGCTGAGCGCTTGGATTGTGGTGTTTAACTCAAGCTTAGCAGCATGTATGCTCTACCCATGGAATTTAGGGGTAGACATACATATGAGTTTGGGGATCATAGACATGTATAAATTTTGTTAGATCTCCTCTAAGGAGCCATGAGGATATCTATAGCATGAGTGATGATTGGAGTGACCTACGCAAGATGATGCTTTCGGTGGTATGAAGTGATTTGTTTAGAGGACTAGATAGCACTATTGGCATCTCAGAAATTGTGCTCAAGGATAAGATGATAACCGTTCACTCGCACACTAGAATCCTTGAAACCCTTGAGCCTCACCAAGCCACAACATGGTCGGATCATGACCGCGGGATTTGGCTCTAGGTCGAGAAGACCTTTGCCAATACTCAACCGAGACCACCACCAATACCCCAGCCTACCTCGCGTACCCCATTGACTTCATGGAGTACTTGGACAAGTTAGTTGTCATCTTTATTTGGGGACATACTTGTCTACCCAAAAACGGGAGAAGAGTTGTGCAGCTGGTTAGAAGACATTTGAAGACCGCCATGTCAAGAAGGAAGAACTGCACCAACCATCGTCGTTAAGAAGTAAACTTCAGCGTCAAAGACTAGGCGTATCTGCAAGCCACTCCTCTCGAAGGAACCAAGCATTTCCATGTCAAAGGGACGCTCACACCAAGATTTATCGACTTTCTTGAAGATCACTGCAAGATGAGTAGTAGACGGCTACCAGCTAGATTTACCACCTGAGTTACCCACCGTGCACCAAATTTTCCATGAGTCACAACTCTGGAAGTACTTTTTACTTCCTAACTAACCCGATCTCTACAAGGACATCGATCGCCGAGCCTTTGACGTCTAGCTCAACCTAACCTATGCAAGAGACCCCTCAGCAACCTACATCAAAGAGGGCAACATGCGAGAAGCCACACCACCAAGTACTTCAAGGTTCCATGGAGCACCACTCGGAAGCAGAACCAACAAGAAGAAGTGAAGACTACCCCATATCCAAGTTTTCGTATTCCTTTCCACGCCTAGTCTAGGAATCTCAGGGACGAGATTCTTGTAAGGGGGGTAGGTCTGTCACACCCTGATTTTCATGCCACAAAACTTAAGCTAATAATCATGCTAAAGTGTGGTTTGACAAAAACTTTTGAGTGTTTTGGACCTTGCTTGATTGGTTTTCTGTTTGCTGCTTGCTACTGCTCTAAAAATAAAATAAATCATCCAACTCCTATACTTCATCTCCTTGATCCAAAACCTTTTCCCAATGATCATGCCATGTGTTTAGAATAGTATAATATTTTCTTACAAAAATAATTTGGCCAAATAGTATTTTCTAAAATTAGTTTTTCCAAAAACACCTAAATTGAGATTTGCACTGCAAGTACTTGATTTGGGGTGTGATTTTTTTAAAGGTATATTTGAATCCTATTAGGTATAGGGCTCCCATAAACCACAAAATTATAATTTTAAAAGTTATTTTCCTATTTTATTTAAAGTATTTTTCTTTAGGCCAGAAATGGTCTTTAATAGGTTAAAATTATTTAACGATTTCAAAAATATTTTTTCAAATTTTAGGGAAAGTCATAGGACATATATTGTCCATATATAAGAGTTTCAACACATGGTCATGTTCAAAATATTGGACAAATCCTTGAAAAACCATTTCTAGATATTTAAAGCTTTTGAAATATTTACAAAGGAAATATTCCCTAAAAATTCCAGGGAAATTCTATCATGTCAAATATGACATATTTGATGATCTTGCAAAGCCTCATGCCTTGAAGATCAAGAAAACATCATCAAATCCCCTCAAAACCATTTCTGTCCACTTTGAAGTTTGAGCAACTTTACATTGCCAAACATGTCCAAATGCTCTCAAACTTGGTGCAATGCTAAAATGATGTAAATATGCATCTATGCCAAATGGCCACTTGGAGAAGGATAACTTGACCAAAGTGCCCCAAAACCCTTTCTGACCAGATCCAAATTTGAACAACTCTACATTGCCAACTTTTTACTCGTGACCTCAACTTTTGTGGACATACTCACAACCCCAGATGATGACACTACACCAAGTGGTGCATCAAGGAGGGATGATTTGAATGACTAAATCTTGGAAAGTCCATTTCTGTTGATTTCTAGGGTTCACCAAAGTTACATTGTCAAATTTGCCCAATTAAGCTCAAACTTGGTGTACCACCCTATTTTCATGTGCCATTTCATCATGTTAAGCCTCATGTCAATTGGACTTCATATACTTGCACATACTTACATCAAACACCTTCTGCTATTTTATCAAAACCTCTGTTTTGACCCCTGCCACTATTTCCCCTTGCCTTATGTTTTTACCACAGCTACTCCTAGTCACCTTCTACCAACAGGAACTCCCTCTCCTCCTCAGATCAATGATTGAGGGGTGTAAAACCCCGTTTTACTCTACTGGACAACCCTATTCTCACTATCCCTCTACCTCTCTCCTCTCCTAATGGATCACCAGGGCATCCAAGGCTAAATCCCCTTTGTTTACACCTCCCAGAACCCCCCAGACAAAGTGGCCGCGCCCTACAAGCCAAAGACATGCCCTGGCATGCAATTGGCATGCTCCAGAGCGTGCTACAGTGCACACCCGCACGGTAGCCACCCCCAATCCACACCGCCCGACCACCTAGGGCCTCCCCCTTGCGGCAGTCGAGGTGCCTCGACGTCCACAACACGGCACGCTGTCGGCCCCCTTCTCTTTCTCCCTCCTGCCGCCTCCTCCCGCACGCGCACCGCCCGCCTGAGAGCTCCAGTGAGTGAGCTCACATGCGCGACTCCTCTGATCGTTTCCCCGCTCCCTTTCTTCTCTCCTTGATCCTAGACCACGCCCACGAATACCCTGGACAAGGGCCTATGTGCCAATTTTGTCCCCTGGCACTGCCTTGGCCACGGCCGTGGACGCCACACACGGTACACCGCAGCCACGCCTATTTAAGCCATCCCCGACTCTCTCTCTCTCGCTTTGGTTGGAACCACCTCTCTCCCGTGCATCTCTCCCGGACAAGTCACCTCACCCCCTTGCTACCTCTTTCCCTCTCCACGGCCCCCATGGTGGCCGTTGGCCTCCTCCTGGCTCCAGCGAACCAGGGCCCCTCCCCCTCTCCTTCGACCTCTAGGAGGACCTCCAGTGTGCTCCGGAGCACCCCCGCTCCTCTCTGCCTCTTCCCGTGCCTCGTAGTACAAGTGTCACCACCGCCCGATGAGGCCTCCGCCACGACCGGTACAGGAGGCGCTCCGGTCCTCCCCTGCCGCCACCAAGGGACCTCCCTGAGCACCGCTCCTCAGAGACCCCTCCGGTGGCCGCGCCTTGGCCGAGGGTGGCCTGTGCCATCGGGGGCGAGCGCCGGCCGCCGCGCAGATAGTGTCTCGATCCCCTCTGTCCCGGGTGTGGGAGCAAGGAGACGACCCTGCGGGTGGTCCCCGCAGGTCAGTGACCCCGGAAGCAGGCCCCACCCGTTTAAGTGGAGATGGCTACGACGTTGGCCGCCTCTCCCATGCGAAGACGCATTTCCTGGAAGCAGCCTCCGACGTGGCCCCTGCGCGTGTGCGGCCGAACCGCTGGGCCGGCCCAATGGCGCCCTTCCACTAAGTCTCGCGCTGTGCGCGCTGCTGCCACCCCAGATCCAGCCCATTTTTGGTAAATCCTTTTTTTCCTGTAAACTTGTAAAATCTGCCAACTATTCAAATAGTGTCCAAACTTGATGATTCAAATTTATGTTGGCTCCATAAACCAAGATGTATTTAATAAGCCATGGTGAACATTTTTACTCTGCCTAGTTTCCAATGGATCTAATAAAAATGTCATTTACCCACATAAGTCCACTTCAAAAATCCATAGTATATTCATTTGGACTCCAAATCTGGTGAAACAAATTTCTAAATGTTTCAAAAATCAAGCCAGATTTAATGGGTACTTTTACTCATTTTTATAGAAAAGGCATTCTATAGACAACTTATAAATCCATTAACTCCCTTATATCCTTCATATTGAAATGTTCCAAACTATCCATTGATCCAATGCCAATGAAACCACCTTGGTCATTTTTCATATGACCAGAGGTATCCTAGGAAAGTCCAACTCCTATTTTTAGAGCACTTTTATTTTCGCCTTGTTGTATTGCTTATTATGATTGTTTCCGTCGTTAGTTGACGAAATAGACAGAGTACTTGGAGATGGACCAGAAGGTTTGAAGACTCTGAAGGACAAGGCAAGCAGCCCTTTGACCATGTTTGAGAAACCTTTATATGCATGTCATATAATGCCCCATTATCGATGCGTCGGAATCATGTTGAGGTGGTGACCACTTTGGTTGTTGCCTTTGTTACTTTCCTATTTCAAACATGCATCAAGCATGAGCCTACCTTCCTATGAGGGTTATGCGGGTGGGAGTAGATAGGATGCTATAGTAGTAGCTACGCAAAGGGGACGGGAATATGCATGCTGACGGAGGCAGAGTAGTTTTAAAAGACTTTTCAAAAAACCCGTCGGGTGCCACTCATGCCCGAGGGAGATGATGAGTTGGGTAACCACTTGATGACGAAGTGGTGTACTGAGGCAAGTGTGTGTGTTGTTTTGAAAACGGATTGGTGTAGGTTGCGACCGTTATTCCAACCTTACATGCGCAACCACTCTACCCTTATATGTGAAAGGGCATTATTGATTACCTATGCTGATACTAGCATGGTGCCCGCATTACTAGTGACGGGGGTGACACGAGGTCACTCTCGGGACGGGGTCGTGCTTGGATAGGCGGCCATGACTGTTTTCACAGGGCACCGAACACACCGTTGGTACCCCGTGCCAGTGGTATGTCATGAATATGGGAGCGAGGCTCCACAATTTTAAGATGTGAAATATTGGGCGTGGGGTTGCTACCAATTGAGTGGACTCTATGTTAGTGTTGTCTAGGGAAAGATAGTGATCGAGTGCTTACCCCGGGTACTTGAGGTACCGCGGGTCGTGGATGACACGAAAGTTCCCCGGATCTTGTGGGTAAAGTGTGCAACCTCTGCAGAGTGTAAAACTATTCTAATAGCCGTGTCCACGGTCAAAGACAGTTGGGTAACCGCTCTTGGGCTACATCCAATGTTTGCAAAACCTGGTGTGTGTGTGTCTGAGGAAAACAACACGGTTCGGTGATATTGGTGATGTGATTCTTGAGGAAGTCATGATGAGCTCGAGCATGAGTTGTTTATAACTCTTTCTCGATATTGATGTCTGTAACCTCCTGATACTTGTTGCAAACACATTCATATCCTTGATAAATGTTGATCATACTTGCATGAGAAAAACTAGCTTTACGCAAAAATGACAATTTAGTAGTAGAACCTTGCATAATTATTATGTCATCACACTTGGGTTGCTTGCGAGTACATTCAAAGTACTCATTGGCTTGCCACTGGTTATTTTATTGGCCAGGCATGAAAGAACAGGATATGATGAAGATTTCTTGGTGATGAACAAGCGAGCTAGGACGCTTCCCAGTCAGAATGCCTGTAGGGTTAAGGCAGATGGCATGGGTCCAAGTTGTTATTGAAGATTTCCGCTGCAATGATATACTCAAGACTTGACCATAAGGGTCACAATTTTTGTAACACGGTATGTATGGATGTAAGACTCTTGTTATACAGCTTCTGTGTGTTCAGTGAGCATTGATCTATGGGATCACTGTACACGTGCATTCGGTGATCTCAACTTATGAGTCGGGGTCCGCACATGCCATCGCCACTCAGAAGATCGGCGCGGAGCCGACCCAGCGCAGCGCAAGCGGCCTCCAAGGCCTCAGGGCCAGGCTGCACCGGCTGGCGGATGGGTGCCACCATGATCGCCTGCTCGACCAGGGGCTCGCGGGCTCTGGCTCCCCTCGCTGGAGCGGAGGGAGCAGGAGCCACCGCAGCCTCACAAGCAGCGACGACGCCCTCAGGCAACACCACCACCGCATGCTCGGCAGCCTGGCTGGCCGAGGCACGCAAGGCTGCGGCACCATTCTCCGTGGCGACAGCAGCAGCAGGTGGAGCGGGGCACCGCGATGTGGCCTCCCCCTTCGGCTTCTTCATCACGCCACCCAGGCTGCTGCGCCAGGAGAAATATGTCAGGAACACAGCGATCAAGGAATAACGGGAGACTGCACACTTACTAATCGGAGGCGAGGCGCGCCCTCCTCTTCATCAGCAAGCCGACCGCGGCCACCGGTGCCACAGGCGCGCCAGTAGTCTGGATGCTGGAAAGGCGCGAGGCCACGGACTTGGGAGCGGCTGCGGCCACTGGCTTCGTTGGCGCGGCGCTCCTCGGAAGAGTCGCCGCATCACTCCCTCCAGACGTAGCGCGCCTGGATCAACGCAGAGTGGTTTGCTGGGGCCGCCCAGCAGCGTCTATGCCTGGTGCCACTTCCTCAGCAGATACCTCGGAGGGGTCCTCCTCGTCAACCCGGTCCCCGTCGCCCCGGGTCTCCTCCAAGTCCTCCTCCTCGTCGCTCCCCGCCTCGACACCGGAGGACACGTCGACCGTGGGCGGAGCAGGCACGGGCACCCCGAAGCCTGACACGGCCTTCAGCAGCTCAGCCTTGTCAGGACGGCGGTACAGCAGCAGATGGGCCCTCGAGAGGTCCTCAAGAACCATCCCTAGGAGAGGGTTTGAGACGAGGCCCAGCTCGACCTTGGCCAGCGTCCCCGAGCGCAGCCGAAGCCTGTGATCGTCTCCCATCAGCTCCCACATGGGGCGCGAGTATGCCTGGAGCGGCGCAGCCGTTGCCTCAGGAACTCCTTTACAATTTGGGCCCCTTCAAGCCTCGAGCCCAGGTCGGCCTCGATCCTTGCCAAGACAGGCTTGGCAAGGGGGTCATTGAGCTTTGCGTAGCTCCAGCAGGCGCGTTTCTCCGAACGGGCGGTAGGCAGCGTTCGTAGCGGGTGAATACGCTGGGCATCCAGATAGACCCACCTCTTACGGTGGGTGTCTATCTTCTTCCCGGCTGTCATTAGCCTGCAGGCCTGGCGCTGGAAGACGAAGGAGACGCATCCCGAGCACAGACCCTCGTCATACCGCCGCATGGAGAAAAGTGGCGGAAGAGGGCGACAGTCTGTTTCACCCCCACACATGCCTCGCAGTAAAAGGCGAAGAGTGACATGATGAAGATGGAGCGAGGCTAGATGTGGAGGGTGTACACCTAGTGGTGATTCAGGATGGCGTAGAAGAACTTCGAGAAGGGCGGCACGAGCCCGACGGAGATGCTGTGGAGGAAGAAGGGGTAGCAAGACTTCGTCAAGGTCTGTACCATGGTGGACCCAACCCAAATCTTCGTCAGGCCATCCTCGTTATGGTCGCTCAACAAGAAAGACTGGACCTCCGCGTAGTCCCCCTCCTCGGTGATGGTGGACTCCTCGAGCGCCGCCTCGGGGGAGGAAGCAGCTCCAGATGCCTACGCGGCACCCTTGCCTTTCTTCACCATTGCTCGAAGCGCTGGAGGATGCAAGTGATTTGGGAAGGCTGGGGGCGAAGGAGAAGGGGATCTGAGCAGGAAGGAAAGGAAGCGATAACCCCTCTGCAGTAAAGACAGTCACTTTTTGTCAAGTCGCACGGTCACCAAGACTGTGTGGCGAGCGGAGTCGCCCACGTCCCATCCAACCGCCGCGCGCCAGCCTAGCCCGCAGTCTTTTGGGGCCCTGCGACGCTTCATCCTCGACCAAGGCTTCGCCCTGAAGCCAACTCCACGTGCGCCTTGGGCCCGGGGGCTACTGTCGGTGTCCAGGGAACCAGGGTACCCAGACTTGCCTACATGCAGCCCGCGACGTGCTCCTACTACGGCCTGGTACGGCCCAGCTGATCGAACAGCTACTCAAGACCCTCGCAAGGGGGCTAAGCCTCGCGAGGAGAACGACACCAAGACCCTCTCAGGAGCGGCCTCGGCTAGGCTGCTCCGGAGGGGCGGAGAACTCAAGGCCAAGCCTGCCTCAGGAGGAGGCAGTGACGCGAGCAGTGACGCACCGTGCTAGTGGGTGCCAGCACGTGTCAGCAGCGCAGTTGCCGTTTTGGTGCAAAGGAGACAACGCAGGTGCAGGTTCCCAAGGGGCGAGACAAAGGTTTCCCCTTCGGTGTAACAAGACCGAGGACCGCAAGGACGATAGGGAGGATGTCACCACCATGCCCACCACCGCATCATTGTCCGATCTCTTTGCAGGCGAAGACCGCTTTTGTTAGGTTAGGAGCAACCTTGTGTTCCCGCTCAAAATGGCCGTTGTGGGATCCCTTCCCGCCTAAACATTTCGGGGAAGAGGACCCTGGCCGCCTATATAAGTAGCTAGAGTTTCCATTATGGAGGCATCTAGAGCTGGATTGACCTCATCTCGAACACCCCACCTTCGCTTCAAGGAGCAAGAACACTTGCCTCCTGACCCTCTTGAGCTCTCCTCGTGAGCTCAAGAACCACTGTACCTGTTCATACTCAAGCCCTCTTGAGGCTAATCCACTCAAGCAGGACGTAGGGTTTTACACCGCAAGGTGGCCTGAACCTAGGTAAACTCGTGTGTGCTTTTACTTGTTGCTTCCTCGAATCTCACCACCGAGCGAGGGCGTGACGCTAGGTAGACGTGAGCGGGAGAGATCTTTGTTCTCGCCCCTGTGTTCGAACTTCTTTGGGTTTGCGGAGCCCGTAATCTGACACACACCACAAGGCATATCATGAAAAGTGGATTAAACCATTGCAAATATGACATGATTGTGCTCCTAAAGCACATTGACATGGTGCTCAAACAAAAATCACACAAAAAGATATGAAAAAGACAAATAAGCAAGTTATATTAGTTTTCAGCAGTTTATATCACTTAGCACACTTGCAACCGAGATAAACATGGCAATATGCATCGTAACATGTGTGCAAATGCAACCATCATGTAGAGCATTCAGAGGCGAACATTTTGATATAATATATGCTCAATTTGGATCTACGTGCAAAAATATATGGCCACTCAAAGTGTGCAACATGAAACAGTTTTCAGGGAGATAGTCAAATCTCACATGACATGGAAGAAGAAGAAAGAAATGCTAACGGGTCGAAACTGCCGGCCCAACAGTGCACGGGGGGATCTGGGTTGCTCACCGCAATTGGCCAAGCCCAGGACGGAGGAGGTCGAGCGGGCCGATGGTTGGATGTGGATCTGGTCCCGGCCCACGCGAGACAGTGACGTGGGGTCGTCGTGTGGGCGAAGCAGGGCTCGGTGGTGAGATTCCGGCGACGGGGAACGCCGGAACGGCGGCACAGGTGTCCGGTGAGGCCGGCGAAGCAGGGAACCGGAGTGGAGGAGGCAAGGCTAGACGGATCCGGGGCCGGTGGGGCAAGATGCGACCGGATCCAGGCGGGGTTGGCGGTCGGAGGAGTCGCGGGGCACGAATCCGACGAGCTCGGGCTCCCGCAGCGGATCTGGCAACGGAGGCGGGTGGCGGAGCTCTTGCGGCGGTGGTGCAAGACAGCGAGGGTTGGCGGCGGGTGGGTCGGCGCGAGCCGCGGTGGCAGAGCGGAGGGAGCGGGAGGCTCGGGCGGCCGCGCGGGCCTGGGCGGGCCTGCCCGGGCTCGAGCGGGCCACGTGCGATGGGTGGTGGCAGCGGACAGGTGGCGGCGCGATGACGTGGCGGTGGCGGATTGGACGGAGCGACATGACTGGGCAGCGGTGGACGCGTCCGGTGGCGGAGCGGACGTGTTCGACTGCGCGAGGAGGAAGAGGACTAGGGTTTGCCTATGATTTGGACGAGGGGGACTGTTTTTATAGATAGAGGGAGCTAGGAGAGGTATTTTTCTGAGCGGTCTTCGCGCACATGGTAGTGATCCAACTATGAAGAGCATGAGGGGGGTTTGGATGGGCTAGTGGGCTGTTGTGGAGCGGGTCTAGGCTGAAAGAGAAAGGGCTTTTGGTGGTTAATGCGGTTAACCGTTGGGGCATCAAACGACCTCCAAATGGAACGAAATTTGACAGACGGTCTACCTACACTATAATAAGACCGCACACCAACTTTCACCCCATTCCGACAATGTTTTCTGGCCACTTATAAAATAATATTTTGGTGGTGCCGCTGGTGCGGGCGAGTGTGTCTGGGCTCAGAACGGACAACGGAGAGGATAGGGGAGATGGGCAACTACGGAAGGATGCAAGTCTTGAAAACTATATAGATGAAATGCACATGATGACATGGCAAAATACAACACGCAAGCAAATGACATGGCAACGACAACGAATAGCTGGAAGACACCTGGCGCATTGGTCTCGGGGTGTGACAACACTCCACTACTAACAAGAGATCTCGTCCTGAGATCTTAGGAACGAGATGGAAGAGGAAAAGAAGAGCAAAGTTGCTTCTTGGACAAAAGAGTGTGACCAAAGAATCATGAGAGGTTGAACAACTTGAAATAAAGAACTCAACGGAGATGAACGAGATTGAGAAGTTCCGTTACAAAAGAGGGACATGAACATTACGAGAATCTTGACGGTTGAAAGGCATGAAACAAGAGCTTAACGAACCAAAAGAATCTGAAACTGCACCGATATGACGAGATAGCCGAGGAATAAGAATGACGAATTTGGATAGAACTCTGGTTGAATAAGGAAGTAATATAACATAAACTAGAGAAGATGGAACTATACATGACTAGATGAACAAGACAATGCCTCCGGAAGAATTGAAAAAGTGGAATGAAAAGAACGGATAAGATAACAATAAGTTCCACCACGAAAGAATTCAAAAGAGCATCTTCAAAAGAAAGGCTTGAACGGAGTTGTTGAGAAAATCAACAACAAAAGAGTAGATTCACGTGGGCTTATGTAACTATCGTGGAATTGTCACGACAGATGTCCTAGGGTGAGGACTTCGTCGTGAGGCCAACGCATCTATGTAGTAGCTTGAGAGGGGTTGAGCGGAATCGAGAGACGCAACCCAAGACAAGGATTTAGACAGCTTCGGGCCCCGGGAAACATCATCCGGTAACAACCCTACATGATGTTTGTGGCTAGGTCTCATTATGATCCTCCTCATGGAGTTGCCGCATAAGCCGACTCTCCTCTAGTTGTGTCTAGCCCTTGAGATTATCTTCCGTCCCTTTTGGGGTGCCCTGCCCCTCCTTATATATGTTGAAGGGGCGGGTTACATGACTAGTCCTAGTAGGATTCGTATTACTCTATTACAAGTGGAGTCCTAGTCTTGCTTCCTTTTTAGGATAATATTCCTTATGACTTTTCTTGTAAGCCGGCCCACCATAGCATGAGCCGGCCTTCTGGGCTTTGGGCCTTGTCGTCTATCTAAAACACCCACCGGGTCACCTATGAGTCACCAGGTTCGTGAGTCGGCAGACTAGTGAGCCGCCAGATCCGTGAGTCGACAGTCTTCCAGCGGGTTACCAGTGAAGTACCAAGTCCGGCCGGGTCATACCACGGGGTATATCCCCGACATTTGCCACCAGTTTAGTTTGGATTGATCCATGTTAAACTGATCCTTCCTGCAACATAAACACAAGAACAAATTTGACAGGTTATGCTCCGGGTTAAAAATTTCTTGTAAGCCGGCACCTGATCATCTTTAAGTCTTTGTCATTTCCTCCTTGATATGTATGCATGATCTCATAGCAAATCTCCTTAGCAGATATGTTCAAACTTTGCCAATGCAACAAATCTAGATACTACCTTTGAAAAATCCGGGTTAACAGGCCAGCTTCAGAATCAATTTGCTAACATTGGTCTCTTGTAGAGAAATATTGTAAGAAATAATCCACTTGAGTCAGCTTTCAAAGCACCTGCTTGAAAAATATTGGTCTTTGAAATACTCATCTGATATTCAGCCGGCTTGAAGATATAAAACTTGCTGGCTTATCATTGCCAAAATTGCCGGTTTATTAAAACTGATGATTTGAAGACGTTCCTCTTTTATATGCATATTACCTGTAGCCCCCAAGTCTTAGGAGGGGAACATAGTGATAGCTTAAAACTTGTTTCAATATAAATGTTGCAACCTTTAAGAAATCCAGATTGTTCATCTCAGTCACTAGTCAAAACTGAATATTCCACATATGTAGCCCCCAAGTGCCGGGTTTTCATGCTTGCAGCAACCTAGGACTTGTAATTGCCTTATGCTGATAAAAACTTCAACTAGTGTAGCCCCCAAGGGCCGGGTCATTATGAAATATTGAGGAGGGACTTTGTATGTATGATCATGTAGACTTGAACAGCAACGTGTAGCCCCCAAGGGCCGGCTCAGTAAGATAATACTGAGCTGGGACTTTATATACACTTCTTTGAAAAGAACATCATATGATGTAGCCCCCATCGTGGGGCTTGAACCCACGTCCACGAGGTTAAGAGATTTGTGCTTTACCAACTGAGCAGTGGACCCTTCAATATAATGGAATAAGGTTTGTGTACCTCGAATTGTTGATAGGAGCAATTGGTAGCCCCCAATGGCCGGCTCATTACAAGGTGATGAGTCGGGTCTTCAATAAGGTGAGCAAAAAATGACTTTGTATTAGCCCCCAAGTGCCATGGTGCATGCTGGCAGTGACATGGGACTTGCATATTTTATGTAATCTCAACTTGAATAATGTAGCCCCCAAATGCCGTGTCGTAAGCCTACAGCGACTCGGGACTATTCCTTCCATTGTAGGATAAATCATATCCATTGATAAAATTATAGCCATTGCGCTGAAGCAACTTTGCAAACCTCAATCATAATACTGGTTATTGATAACCATAATAAAAATCCAGCCATGTAGGCTATTAAAGATTTGAATAATATAACCTAAAAAACCGGTTCCTGCAATATAAAAAAGTATATCTATGCATATATGATGCATGTTATGATGATGTAATGTATGATGCAATTTATGATGATGTATGTGTATGATGCAATGTATGATGATGTATGTGTACAATAACAGAATACTTCAATGAAACTAGCCTGTTGGACACTGGAAGTTACGTGCTGCTGTGAGCCGGCTCTCACAGTACCCAATCAACATTTGAACCTAGACAAGTGCAGGTCTTTGCTTGAAATATAGACTTATCTAGAGTATGCGGGGTCAGAGTTGTATCTTGCATCACAGGCCAATTTATCCAAGTTTCAAGGAAGACAGAATTTTGAGCCTAGATCTTATCTTGACTATCTGTAAGCCGTGCTCTCACATGACAGCCGGCGTTTGAACCTTAGCAAGCTGATGTCTTGGTCGAATACGCCATATAAGACTGATCGCCAAGAGTTCGCCGGGTCAATCAAGATGACCTGATGGAGTTGAAGCAGCTGGGTACATGTAGGATGATCCACAGGTTATGTCCTCTTCGGTCGAATACGCCTATCTTTGAACATAACCTGGTCAAATGGGTAGTAACTTTGTGTTCTCTTTGGTTGAATATGCCTATGTTTGAACAGGAAACCCCAAGTGACATACTTATGATTTGTGCTCGTCAGGTACCCATGTTTGAGCTGTGCTATGAATCCAACTCTCTTTGGTCCCTGCAATTTTCCTGAGAATTCGAACTTTTGCGAGAGATGGACATTCTTCTTGAGCCGGAGTTGTAAAGCGGATATTCAGAGCTTCAGAGCTTTGTGGGAGTAAGATTTCCCTGGAACAGGATGTTAAACCGGATATTGAGAGCTTAAATGCTTTGTTGAAAGGGAGTTTTCCTTGAGCCGGATTTGGAAACCGGATATTTGAGCCAGAATCTTCATTTTCAGCCGAACTTTTTTCTAATGGTTTTGAATTTTTCACCAATAGGGAAGTTTCCTCCGGGGCCGGGTTATCTTTCCCTCCAATGACATGGGGTTATGGAATTTAATGAAACCGGCAAGACTTTGCTGAGTCATATCATTGTAGCCCCCGAGTCTTGAGACTACTCGAGGAGTTGGCTTGAGACTCTCCATATTTGACCATAGCATAAGGTGTATATCATTGGTGTTGATAGCGCGATGTGGATCCACGGAAGGTTGACGTGACTGCGGCGGTTTATAAATGATCCCGTATGAGCCGTCTCACCAACTCGGCTAATGGTTCCTTCCAACTGGCTGTTTGAAGTTAACCAAACTGTAGTTGCGCGATTTGTGCGCGTGCCCATCGAGTCATGCAATGCAGATGGCGGCTGAGAATACATGATAATTTGCTCCACAGTTGTTGGAATAAAACGGGGCTACCCAAGCAGTGACTGGCTTTATACTCAATAAACAGCTCATACAGACAGGTGCCGCTTGGCGTTTTTATGTAGACCAGGCCGCAAGAGACTAACGGTAAAGACAATTGTAGCATCAGAGGCGGCACAGACCGATGAGCCTGCCACGACGATGTAAGCCGGCATGGACGGACGAACAAATCACCGGCGCTGTAAGCCCGGTGGAAGGGCGAGTCAATCGCAGGCGCTGTAAGCCAGGAGGACGGGCGAGTCAATCACGGACCCAATAAGCCGGGCGGACAAGCGAGTCAACCGGAGGCGCTGTAAGCCGGGCGGATGGACGAGTCAATCGCAGGCGCTGTAAGCTGGGCGGACGGATGAGTAAATCGCGTCGTGTTGATGTGGTGAACAATTGCCCTGATTTATCAAGACGATGAATGATCTGTTCCGTGAATAACTTCCAATATTTGCAATGGTAATTTAGCCACACTCTCCAACTTGGCGAATCAATACAATCCCGAAGCTCAAGCAGATCAGGGACTCAACACAGCTCCGGCGGCTCAGGCAGACCGACGACTTAATACGGCCCCAGCGGCTCAACACGACAGTGGCGGCTCGCGCAGAGGCAGTTTTGAAGGTGACGACAGCGATCCGGCAATGACGACTTGCCACGACACGGGCACGTGGCCGCGGGAGCGATGTAGCAGAGCAGGCTCCAGGCGACGGCATGTGAAGATGAATTTAACTGACTCCTCAAACCCCGTGTTGCATGCAGAATTGAGCTATTAGGCTCCTTTGGGTATGTATGTATTTTTCCTTTTGACCCCACATGGAGTACTTACTGTTTGATGATTCCTCCACAATTGCTGATTTGAATTGACTACCGTCTAAAGTATTATTTAACTTGTGGCCACCCTTTGTATCTGAGTGCTGCTGGAGTTTGGAATGGACACGTCCATGCTGTTAGCATGTAGTCCTCGGATTTCATATTTACCTCGTATAATCACCATCAGATGCTTGCACTCTGGCACTCTGCAGAATGTTTAGCTGTCAAGATGCATTGGACCACTGGGGTGAGGCGAGTACCATGGCGTTGAGCGGCGGACCGGAGAGGCAAAGCAAGGCCATGGTGCGCGCACGGCCGTCAGAAGCGGACGGCAGCTTGGCGATGGGGCAGGCGCCTCACCAGCGGCGGCTCTCCCGATATAACAGCGGCTCAAATTTGCAAGGCGGAGACGAGCTTCAATGGCGGCTTGGAGGCGAATCTGGCAACTCGAAGCAGAAGGCGATTTAGCGACAGCAGTGGAGCGGCGAAGGCAACTTGGCGAGGCAGAACGAGTCTGACTTGGAGGTGATGTGAGACCGCCCACGACCTGGACCCATGGTCATATTCTTGCTGAAGGAGCCGGCGGTGGCAGCTTGGCCGGCGAAAGCGGCTTAGAGCTGAAACTGGGGTGATTTGGCATGTCAGTAAAGCGGCTTAGAACAAACATTGAGCAGCGGAGGCGCAAGGCAGTGCTAGCCACAGTGGCGATTCATTGCGGCGGTCGTAGCAGAAGTGGTGGATTGGGAGGCGCACGGAAGGGGCGACGCGCCAGTCATAGCCGGAGGTACGAGAGCGGAGTGGCCAACTTGCGATCGGAGGCGGGATGGCCGGCTCACGGCAGGCGGCGATTCATCCCTACTATGGCTGAGGCGAGCGTAGACGATCATCAGATTGATTCTGTTCCTTTCCTTGCTTGCAGGTGGCAGGCCTGGACATGGCTGAGGACAACCACAGCGAGATGACTTAAGGCCGGAGCAAGGCGGTTCAAAACCGGAGTGAGGTGCGGCGACGGCAGCGGCCGCGCGGGCTGGCCGAGCACCGCGTAAGAGAATCGTGTAGGTAAAGCAACTCTGAGGCGTCCTCCTTGAAAACTTTGGTATCTCACATGATCATCAAGCAAACACTAGCTCGATCCAAAGCTAGCTAGTAGTACTTGGTCAACTTGATTCACCGGCTCGGCTAGCCACACAATTCCTTTATACGTACACAACACAACAGCCCGATTTCTTTTTAGGCTTGAGAGATATGACGTACGCCCAGAACTTGATTGATTTTGATGGTAATATATAATAGCAGCCACGACGGCTCAGAAACAAGGAACAACAACAATGCTTTTCGGGCGGCAGTGGCCGGGCTCAAGGACAGCAGTGGTGGCCCGAACTGCGTCGGTTTCCGGATGGCCGCGGGGGACAGCAGCTCGAGGCCGTAGCAGAAGCGGCTCATCACGCGGCGAGCAGTTCAAAGCAGAGACGTGGCGGGTCAATCCAGGCGGTTTTGACACCTCGTCCGGGTCGTATTTGGTTCCGATGAGACGCAACAGCTGAAATACAATTCTGATGTAGATTGTCCTTGGCTTGATTGAAACATGAAAGAAGCGTAACGCCTGACGAAACTCTTCAACGCTCGATCCATCGTGATCAATAGACATGTGATGTTTCACTATAGCCGAAACACTTCCGTTGATCGCGGCGGCTTATGGTAGCGTCATAGCGCACATGTGTAACCCTAAAATAGTCTTAATCTCATGCCCGCTGCTGGAGAACCCTTCGTCAATTTGACCAATGAACTTATAGCTGATGTGAATTTTTCACGCCGGTTTGAACCGAAAAAATTGCGAACTTCTCAAACCCTAGAAACGATCCCTCCAAGAACTCAACACCACCATGCGCGAGCCCCACGGTGGGCGCCAACTGTCATGGAACTGTCATGGCAGATGTCCTAGGGTGAGGACTTAGTCATGAGGCCAACGCATCTATGTAGTAGCTTGAGAGGGGTTGAGCGGAATCGAGAGACGCAATGCAAGACAAGGATTTAGACAGCTTCGAGCCCCGGGAAACATCATCCGGTAACAACCCTACATGCTGTTTGTGGCTAGGTCTCATTATGATCCTCCTCACAGAGTCGCCGCATAAGCCGGCTCTCCTCTAGTTGTGTCTAGCCCTAGAGATTATCTTCCGTCCCTCTTGGGGTGCCCTGCCCCTCCTTATATATGTTGAAGGAACGGGTTACATGACTAGTCCTAGTAGCATTAGTATTACTCTATTACAAGTGGAGTCCTAGTCTTGCTTCTTTTTTAGGAGAATATTCCTTATGACTTTTCTCGTAAGCTGGCCTACCATAGCATGAGCCGGCCTTCTGGGCCTTGGGCCTTGTCGTCTATCTAATACACCCACTGGGTCACCAATGAGTCACCAGGTTCGTGAGTCGGCAGACCAGTGAGCCGCCAGATCCATGAGTCGGCAGTCTTCCGGTGGGTTACTATTGAAGTACCAAGTCCGGCCGGGTCATATTTCTGGCCGGGTCATACCGCGGGGTATGTCCCCGACAGTAACCATCTCAAAACTTGAGGTGCATTTCTGCCACTACGAAAGATTGAATAGTTGAGATGAACGAAGAAATGCAAAAATCGACTTCAAGAATACAGAGAATTAATTGCACATGAGAGGCAAAAGAATAATGCTTGAGCTGCTCCACAAGGATTTTATGAACACTTGAAGAATGAAATAACTCATGATGAACCACCATGAAGAACTCCAGTAACAAAAGGATGATGAGATAGAAGTGAAGGATGCACGAACAAGATTAAAGCTTTGTGATGATTTCGATAGAGCTCCGACAACATAGCCGAGAAAACTTTGAACTCCGGAAAAGAAAAGATTAAAGCACTTGGGACTAGAATTTATTCATGAAGAACAAACTCAGAAGGAAGGGATTACTCAACTTGATGAAAGAGGAATAAGAATTATGTTATGCTTATCTTCCATCGGTTAAATTGACGAGAAACAATGGATTTGCATATCACTTATTCGCGTTGAAAAAGATTAATGGGAGATATAGCACTCAACTTAAGAAAGTCTTTATGAACCACCGGTAGGATTGGAATGAACGAATGAGTTCATGTGATAACCATTGAAAAGGAATGTTGAATGAACCACTGTTAGAATTGAAACCGAGTGATGAAAGGGAACAAGCCATCGTAAGAAATTGAAATTGAGTGAGTACAAGATAATGAATCACCGGGATGAATAAATCACTTGAGGAAATTAGATAAAAGAGAACGAAGAGATCGCGAACCGATTAAAGAAAGCTTGAATGAAGCACTGGAAGAATACAGAGACAAACAAAGAGGCATGAATGAAGAATAGTTGGAGGACAAAATTAAAACTGAGAACGAAGAAATCTTCTGAAATGATGGCCTTCGGAGAATCACAATGGAAATAATTCATGAAATGCTCTGGATGGGTAAGAAAAGATTTATTGACGATCAGAATAATTCGAGAGGATAGCATTAAGCTAGAAGCACGAATCTTCGAGAGAACGGACAAGATTCATAGGAAAACTCTTTGTCGGTATTCAAATGTTGAGAGTGACGATGAGAAGCACCCCCAAAATTATTGAGATACTCCGGACGAATGAAAAGAGGAAGGGTTCAACCAAACATGAAAGAATTTTAAAGCGAGGTTGGAGAAGGCATATGACTGATGCAATCCATACTTATGTCACACTTTGAAAAGAATTAGGTAATAACTCCAAAAAAATTAGAAGAGTCAGGTAAGATCCTAGGAAAGACCTGTGGGTTATGAGCCCACCAAAGAGAAACACCGTTGGAAAGGATTGAAAAGGAGTGATGCACCGGAACAATTGAAAAACTCGAATGAGCTAACAACGTCGAATTAATTGGAACCCAGACGAATCTCCTGAGATGTCTTCCGAACTCTGGAACAATTGAATAGCGAGAGGCGAACGAGTAAGGGGAAACATCTAAAGCGAGGGAAAATAATGTGATCAACACCGTATACTTGAATTGAATCCACCGGAAAATAAGAAGAGAAGAAGTATGATGAACGAGACAAGAATTCACCAGTTGAAATGATTGAGGAAAGAAAGCAAGGCTTCACAAAGATAAAATGGATACTCGATTCCAAACTCCGGCTCCGAAAAGAAAAAGGGTGGGTGGGTGGGAAAAAGAAAGACCACTTCGGATGGGGAAAACAAAGCCGGTTAGAAAGAACTGAGGATTTAACTTGCAAAAGATAAAGAGAGTCGAATCACCTTGACGATAATTGAACCGGATGAAAAGAGCTGACATCGCAACGAACAAAAACTAACTGCATGATCCTAAAAAAAATTGTAGGGGAAGAGGAGTAATTCAAAACACCTATGTCAAGATTCCTCACCAAAGCGACGAAGGGGCCGAGGAGTAAAAAGAATTCCTACTCTCCGATATAACTATACTCCAAAATAGTTTTCTTCTAGACTCGACAATGGCCAAACTTTGATCAATCAATGGGGCTCCTATGGTCGGTCGACGCTCTGATACCAACTTGTCACGCCTAAGATGCGAATCTATCCCGATCACGTGATAACTTCGTGATTGGGGCACAACCGCATTTCGGGCGCTTAGCAAGATGGATATCATTAAATCATACCATTACATAAATATTTGGGGATACATACAAGTCATACAAATTCCACATGAATACAACACATCATACACAAGAAATCCGACTAAGGATGAGAACACATGAAAAACACAACGACATCCATCCTGCAATCACAGGCAGCCGACCTGGAACCTATCCCAAGACTGACGAAGAAGAAGAAGAAAGAAATCCAACACAAATAACATCGCTCTCACGTCAAGTCATCGAAAACCTGTACCTGCAACTGTTGTTGTAGTATCTGTGAGCCACGAGGACTCAGCAATCCTATAACCATGGGTATCAAGACTAGCAAAGCTTCATGGGTATGGAAAGGATAAGTGGTGAGGTTGCAGCAGCGGCTAAGCATTGTTAGGTGGCTAACCTACGAGTACAAGAATAAGAAGAGCATCTACACAAATAGTTGCAAACTAGTAATGATCAATAAGTGATCCTGAACTACCTACGAGTCAAACATAACCCCACCGCGTTCTCTTCTCAAATTGAAAAGAGATGGTCACGGTTACTCACGCGGTTTGTGTATTGTATTTCGGATCCTCTGTCAAGTTTTCTACAACCGGATTTCAACAAATTCCAATCTGCCACATAACTGCGGGCACGGCTTTCGAAAGATCATATCCCTGCAGTGGTGTCCCAACTTAGCCCATCACAAGCTCTCACAGACAGTAGAGGTAAAACATCTCATCTTAGGGACAACCCGATCAGACTCGAAATCCCGGAGCACAAGACATTTTGACAATGGTAAAACAAGTCCAGCAAGACCTCACGGCGTACCGACACCCTGATAGTAGTCGCGTGTATATCGTCTCAGGCCATGTCCGGATAGGTCAGCCTACAGGTATGCCAGATACCTCGAGTTCCCCTGAGGCGGCCCCCAGTGTGCCCGTTTGGGATGAACACCATCGGCACTGGCCCCCCTATAAAATGTGGTACGAACCTCGGGTAGCGCTAACTCCCTATGCATCACATTTAATTTAGTTTATTATGTTGGGCAAATGGTAAAACTAATGTTGAGCCTTGCTGGAGGACTTTTATTCAAAGCGCATTGTCAAGGGGGTCCCATAACCCCCTACCATGTTAGGAACGCAATCTCAATGAACATAACACTAGTTTATCGGTTCTTAAGGCGGCATGAGTGGAACAAAACATCGAGCAAAAGTCCAAGCCTTCCACCCATTGCCAAGTATATAGGTGCATTAATTATAGTAAATAGTGTGATATTCCAAAATCCAAGATCCGACATGGAGCAATCTTTATCTTCACCTGCAATTAACAACGCTATAAGAGGGGCTGAGAAAGCGGTAACATAGCCATACAACGGTTCGCTGGGATGGTGTCAAATGTTAGAGGTTTCATGGCAACAACGAGAGGCTGACAACAAATAGATAAGCAACGCGACATATAGCGATAGCATCGAGACAACTAGCCTAGCAATGATAGTAATGATATCTAAGGTGACAATCATCTGGCCTGACATCCCGCAAGGAAGAACGAGTCCATGAAGAAGACGAAGCCACGAAGACGAACCAAGCTTAGTCGAATGCATCCTCACGATCGCAATGAAACATGAACTAATGAGAAGAAGCAAACAACATGGTAAACACACAACACACAAACAAGACATGATGCTCAACCAAGTATGATGCATGACAAGTCTACATGATGCTTTACATGCCAAGGGATGATGCATACAAGAACAACACACAAAGCAAGGTTAACAATTTCGATAAGTGCTCATATGCATTTTTTGAAATTGGTCCAGATCTGAACAAACATTATTTTGGAGTTGTTAAACAACAAGTTAACATGCACCATGATGATCTACACGAGTTTCTAATCAAGTGACATATAAAGTTCATTTAATTTAGAGCTACGGCCTAGAATCTATGAGCCAAACAAGTTGAACATGGCATTGATGTAAAATGAATTCAAACGTCACGCAAGCATTCTCAAGACATGGATTCAACATGACATGATGCATCTACATGCAAAACCAAGCAAGTTTCATATAGAGCATGCTCAAAACAGAGCAACGGTTCAGCACATACACATGGAACAAGTTTAAACGACAAGCTGCCCAAAACAGCAACTAGGCATCTTACGAGCATCAAAACAACATGCTAAAAGTACACGATAGGCACAAGCATGGCATGAACTCAAAGTGCATATCATATGCTTCCAATATTCTCAAGTATCAGGTTCATAGGCATCAATAGTAATCCAACATGACCAAAGCAACAAGCAAACTTTATATCACATATTATGACTGTGAAAAAGAGAGCATATACATGAGCAGAATTAATATGTTTACATGTTGGAGGGAAGAAATAATTAAGCTACAGTGCAAGAACATGGCAAAAAAGTGCATGGCATGCTAGCCCATAACATGGAGCTCAAAGAACACAACATGTCATAAACATGGGGTCAACGGGTTCATAGTATTAATCAAAACAAGATGCAAACAATGAGCTTTGCCAAATTGAACATGCTGTGGACACGCTGATAGATATATTATCAAGCAATTTGAGAGAAAGAAAGAGACACGCTACAACAACTTATAATTGCAAACAAGGGCATGGATGGATAGAGAATAACATGTACTTCAAGACATGATCATTGCACATCTCCAAATGTGCATGGATATGACTGTAGCATCAAGCAAACATGGCATCACATTATAACACAACAAACAGTGAGTAGGTCAATTTGCATGCTTGTTTCACTCACCATAAGGCATATCATGAAAAGTGGATTACAACATTGCAAAGATGACATGATTGTGCTCCTAAAGCACGTTGACATGATGCTCAAACAAAAATCACACAAAAAAATATGAAAAAGACAAATCAGCAAGTTATATTAGTTTTCAGCAGTTTATATCACTTAGCACACTTGCAACCGAGATAAACATGGCAATATGCATCCTAACATTTATGAAAATGCAACCATCATGTAGAGCATTCAGGGGAACATTTTGATATATTATATGCTCAATTTGGATCTACGTGCAAAAAGATATGGCCACTCAAAGTATGCAACATGAAACAGTTTTCAGGGACTTAGTCAAATCTCACATGACATAGAAAAAAAAACAATAATGGGTCGAAACTGCCGGCCCAAAAGTGTGCAGGGGGGTCTGGGTTGCTCACCCCATTGGGCCAAGACCAGGACGGAGGAGGTCGGGCGGGCCGGTGGCTGGGACTGGATCTGGGCCCAGCCCACACGAGGCAGGGAAGCGGGGTCGTCGTGCGGGCTAAGCAGGGCTCGGCGGTGACATTCCGGTTACGGGGAACGACGGAGTGGCGGCGTGGGGGTCCAGTGAGGCCGGCGAAGCAGGTAACCGGGGTGGAGGAGGCAGGGCAAGACGGATCCGGGGCCGGCGGGGTGAGATGCGGCTGGATCTAGGTAGAGGCGGTGGTCGGAGGAGTCACGAGGTGCGGATCCGATGAGCTCGAGCTCCCGCAACGGATCTGGCAACGGAGGCAGGTGGCGGAGTTCTTCCGGTGGCGGTGCGGGGCGGAGAGGGTTGGTGGCGGTAAGCAGAGCTGCGACAGCGGCGTCGGCGCGAGCCGCGGTGGCAGAGCGGATAGAGCGGGAGGCTTGGGCGTCCGCGCAGGCTTGGGCGGGCCTGCCCGGGCTCGAGCGGGCCACGGGCGGTTGGAGGTGGCGGCGGCCAGGTGGCGGCGCGATGACGTGGCGGCGGCGGATTGGTCGTAGCGACGTGTCTATGCGGCGGCGGACGCGTCCGGTAGCGGAGCGGATGTGTCTGGCTGCGCGAGGAGGAAGAGGACTAGGGTTCGCGTGTGATTTGGACGAGGGGAACTGTTTTTATAGGTAGAGGGAGCTAGGAGAGGTATTTTTCAGAGCGGATTCCGCCCACATGAATGTGATCCAACGACGAAGAGCATGAGTGGGGTTTGGATGGGCTAGTGATCTGTTGTGGAGGGGGCCTGGGCTGAAAGAGAAAGGGATTTTGGTGGTTAATGCGGTTAACCGTTGGGGCATCAAACAACCTCCAAATGGAACAAAATTTGATGCGCGGTCTACCTACACTATAATAAGACCTCACGCCAACTTTCACACCATTCAGAGAATGTGTTTCAGTCACTTATAAAATAATATTTCAAAGATGCTACAGGCACGTGCGAGTGTGTCTTGGCTCAGAATGGACAACGGAGAGGACAGGGGAGATGGGCAACTACGGAAGGACGTAAGTTTTGAAAACTTTGCAGATGAAATGCACATGATGACATGGAAAAATACAACACGCAAGCAAATGACATGGCAACGACAGCAAATAACTGGAAGACACGTGGCGCATCGGTCTCTGGGTGTCACAACACTCCCCTACTAACAAGAGATCTTGTCCCGAGATCTTAGGAACGAGACAGAAGAGGAAAAGAAGAGCAAAGTTTCTTCTTGTATAAAAGAGTGTAACCAAAGAATCATGAGAGGTTGAACAACTTGAAATATAGAACTCAACGGAGACGAATGAGATTGAGAAGTTCCGTTACAAAAGAGGGACAAGGAACATTACGAGAATCTTGACGGTTGAAAGGCATGAAACAAGAGCTTAATGAACCAAAAGAATTTGAAACTGCACCGATATGACGAGATAGCGGAGGAACAAGAATGAAGAATTTGGATAGAACTCTGGTTGAATAAGTAAGAAATATAACATAAACTTCAGAAGATGGAACTATACATGACTATATGAACAAGACAATGCCTCCGGAAGAATTGGAAAAGTGGAATGAAAAGAACGGATAAGATAACAATAAGTTCCACCACGTAAGAATTCAGAAGAGCATGTTCGAAAGAAAGGCTTGAACAGAGTTGCTGTGAAATTCTACCACTACGAAAGATTGAATAGTTGAGATGAACGAAGAAATGCAAAAATCGACTTCAAGAATACGGAGAATTAATTGCACTCGAGAGGCAAAAGAATAATGCTTGAGCTGCTCCACAAGGATTTGATGAACACTTGAAGAATGAATTAACTCATGATGAACCACCATGAAGAACTCTGGTAACAAAAGGATAATGTGATAGAATTGAAGGATGAACGGACAAGATGAAAGCTTTATGATGATTTCGATAGAGATCCGACAAGATAGCCGAGAAAACTTTGAACTCCAGAAAAGAAAAGATTAAAGTACTTGGGACTAGAAATTATTCATCAAGAACAAACTCCCAAGGAAGGGATTACTCAACTTGATGAAAGAAGAATAAGAATTATGGTATGCTTATCTTCCATCGATTAAATTGATGAGAAACAATGGATTTGCATAACACTTATTCACGTTGAAAAAGATTAATGGGAGATATAGCACGCACCTTAAGAAAGTCTTTATGAACCACCGGTAGGATTGGAAAGAACGAATGAGTTGATGTGATAACCATTGAAAATGAATCTTGAATGAACTACTGTTAGAATTGAAACCGAGTGATGAAAGGGAACAAGCCATCGTAAGAAATTGAAATTGAGTGAGTACAAGAGAATGAATCGCCGAGAAGAATAAATCACGTGAGGAAATTAGATAGAAGAGAACAAAGAGATCGCGGCCAGATTAAAGAAAGCTTGAATGAAGCACCGGAAGAATACGAAGACGAACAAAGAGCCATGAATGAAGAATAGTTGGAGGACGAAGTTGAAAACTGAGAACGAAGAAATCTTCTGAAATGATGGCCTTCAGAGAATCACAATGGAAAGAATTCATGAAATGCTCTGGATGGGTAAGAAAAGATTTAGTGACGATCGAAAAAATTCGAGAGGATAGCATTAAGCTAGATGCACGAATCTTCGAGAGAATGGACAAGATTCAGAGGAAAACTCTTCTTCGGTCTTCAAATGTTTAGAGTGACGACGAGAAGCACCACCAAAATTACTGAGATACTCCGGACGAATGAAAAGAGGAAGAGTTCAACCAAACATGAAAGAATTTGAAAGCGATCTTGGAGAAGCCATATGACTGATGGAATCCATACTTATGTCACACTTCGAAAAGAATTAGGGAATAACTCTGAAAAAATTAGAAGAGTCGGGTAAGATCCTGGGAAAGACCTGTGGGTTATGAGCCCACCAAAGAGAAACAGCGTTGGAAGGGATTGAAAAGGAGATGATGCACCGGAATGATTGAAAAACTCGAATGAGGTAACAACCTCAAATTAATTGGAACACAGACGAATCTCCTGAGATTTCTTCGGAACTCCAGAATAGTTGAATAGCAAGAGGCAAACGAGAAAGGGGAAACATCTGAACCGAGGGAAAAGAATATGATCAACACCGTATACTTGAAATGAATCCACCGGAAAATTAGAAGAGAAGGAACGAGACGAGAATTCACCAGTTGAAATGATTGAGTAAACAAAGCAAAGCTTCACAAATATAAAATGGATACACGATTCCAGACTCCGGCTCCTAAAAGAAAAAGGGTGGGTGGGTGGGAAAAAGAAAGACCACTTCGGATGGGGAAATCGATGCCGGTTGGAAAGAACTGAGGATTGAATTTGCAAAAGAAAAAGAGGGTCGAATCAACTTGATAATAATTGTACTGGATGAAAAGACTTGACATGGCAACGAACGAAAACTAACTACGCGATCCTAAAAAGTTCAAGGGGAAGAGGTGTAATTCAAAACACCTATGTCAAGATTCCTCACCAGAGGGACGAAGGGGCTGAGGAGTAAAAAGAATTCCTACTCTCTGATATAACTAGACTCCGAAATAGTTTTCTTCTAGACTCGACAACGGCCAAACTACGATCAATCAAGGGGGCCCCTATGGTCGGTCGAGGCTCTGATACCAAATTGTCACGCCCAAGATGGGATTCTATCCCGATCACGTGATAACTTCGTGATTGGGGCACAACCGCATTTCGGGCGCTTAGCAAGATGGATATCATTACATTGTACCATTACATAAGTAGATGGGGATACATACAAGTCATACAATTTCCACATGAATACAACACATCATACACAAGACATCTGACTACGAATGAAAACACATGAAAAACACAACGACATCCATCCTGCTATCCAAGGCTGCCGACCTGGAACCTATCCCAAGACTAGCGAAGAAGAAGAAGAAAGAACTCCAACACAAATAACATCGCTCTCACGTCAAGTCATCAAAAACCTGTACCTGCAACTGTTGTGGTAGTATTTGTGAGCCACGAGGACTCAGCAATCCCATAACCATGGGTATCAAGACTAGCAAAGCTTCATTGGTATGGAAAGGATAGGTGGTGAGGTTGCAGCAGCGGCTAAGCATTGTTTGGTGGCTAACTTACGAGTACAAGAATAAGAAGAACATGTACACAAAGGATCACAAACTAGTAATGATAAATAAGTGATCCTGAACTACCTACTAGTCAAACATAACCCCAATGTGTTCTCTTCTAAAATTGAAAAGAGACGGTCACAGTTACTCACGCGGTTGGTGTATTTTATTTCGGATCATTTGTCAAGTTTTCTACAACCGGACATCAACAAATTCCAATCTGCCACATAACCATGGGCATGGCTTTCGAAAGATCATAACCCTGCAGGGGTGTCCCAACTTAGCCCATCACAAGCTCCCACGATCAGCAGAGGTAAAACCTCTTATCTTAGGGACAACACGATCAGACTCAGAATCCCGATGCACAAGACATTTCGACGATGGTAAAACAAGTCTAGCAAGACCTCCCGGCGTGCCGACACCCTAATAGTAGCCACGCATATCTCGTCTCAGGCCACATCTGGATATGTCAGCCTACAGGTATGCTAGATACCTCGAGTTTCACTGAGGCAGCCCCGCAGTCTGCCCATTTGGGACCAACACCATCGGCACTGTCCCCCCTGTAAAATGTGGTACGAACCTCGGGTAGCGCTAACTCCCTATGCGTCAAATTTAATTATGTTTATTATGTTGGGAAAATGGAAAAACCAATGTTGGGCCTTGTTGGAGGAGTTTTATTCAAAGCGATCTGTCAAGGGGGTCCCATAACCCCTAACCGTGTTAGAAATGCAAACTCAAGGACCATAACACCGGTTTATTAGTTCATAAGGCGACATAAGTGGAACGAAACACTGGGCAAAAGGCCAAGCCTTCCACCCATTGCCAAGTATATAGGTGCATTAATTATAGTAAGCTAGTGTGATACTCCAAAATCCAAGATCCGACATGGAGCAATCTTCATCTGCACCAGCAACTAACAACGCTATAAGAGGGGCTGAGAAAGCGGTAACATAGCCATACAACAGTTTGCTAGGATGGTGTCAAAGGTTAGAAGTTTCATGGCAACAATGAGAGGCTAACAAGATAGGCGACATGACATATAGCGATAGCATCAAGACAACTAGCCTAGCAATGATAGTAATGAGATCCAAGGTGATGGTCAGCTTGTCCGAGATCCCGCAAGGCAGAAGAATGAGTCCATGAAGAAGACGAATCCACGAGGACAAATGAAGCATAGTCGAACGCATCCTCACGATCGCAACGAAACAGGAACAAACGAGAAGAAGCAAACAACATGGTAAATAGACAACACACAAACAAGACATGATGCTCAACCAAGTATGATGCATTACAAGGCTACATAATGCTGTACATGGCAAGGGATGATGCATACAAGAACAACACACAAAGGAAGGTCAAATGAGGCCAAAGACATCATATAACAATTCCAGTAAGTCCTCATATGCATTTTTTGAAATTGGTTCAAATCTGAATAAACCTTATGTTAGATTTTTAAACACCACGTGAGCATGCACCATGATGATCTACACGAGTTTGTAGTCAAGTTACATATAAAGTTCATTTAATTCGGAATACGGCCTAGAAGATATTGTCGGATTCAGGGCTCCGCAAAACCCGTTAAGTTCGAACACAGGGGCGTGAACGAAGATCTCTCGCACTCACGTCTACATAGTGTCTCGCTCTCTTCTCGGTGGAAGGATTCAAGAAAACAACGAACAATCACACAAGAGTTTATCCAGGTTCGGGCCACCGCGAGGTGTAAGACCCTACTTCCTGCTTTGGTGGATTGGCTCCGGGCGAGCTAGAATATGAACTGGTACAAGGGTTCCTGAGCTCAGGAGCGAGCTCAGGAGGGTCAGGAGGCTAGTGTTCTTGCTCCTTGTGTGGTGGTCAAGTATGTGAGTCGATCCTGCTTCTTAGTGGGAATCCTGGCTACTTATATAGGCGGCCACGATCCTCTTCCCCCGAAATGTTTAGGCGGGAAGGGATTCCACAACGGCCATTTTTGAGCGGGAACACAAGGACGTTCCTACCCTGACAAAAGAAGTCTTCTCCTGCAAAAGGATCAGGCGGTGACACGGTGGTGGGCTCGATGGTGACATCCTCCTTATTGTCCTTGCGGTCTTCGGTCTTGTTGCACCAAAGAGGAAACCTTTGCCCCGCTCCTTGGGAATCAACGGCTGCGCTGTCTCCTTTGCACCAAAGTGGCAACTGTGCCGCTGGCGAACGCTGGCACTCGCTGGCGCGGTGCGTCACTGATGACATCACTTCCTCCTCCTGAGGCAGGCTTGGCCTTGGATTCTCCGCCCCTCCGGGACGCCTTGCCGAGGCCGCTCCCGAGGGGGTCTCGGCGTTGTTCTCCTCACGAGGCTTGGCCCCTTGCGAGGGTCTTGAGCAGCTGGTCGATCAGCTGGGCCGTACCAGGCCTACTTGAAGGAGCGCGTCGCGGCCCGCAGACAGGCAAGTCTGGGTACCCTGGTTCCCAGGATGCCGACAATAGCCCGTGGGCCCAAGGCGCACGCGGAGTTGGCTTCGGGCCGAAGCCTTAGTCAAGGACGAAGCTCCGCAGGCCCCAAAACGGTTGCGGGCCAGGCTGGCGCATGACGGTTGGATGGGACGCGAGCGACTCTGCTCCCCACGCCGTCTTAGTAACCATGTGTCTTGACAAAAGGGGGCCTTCTCCGCTGGGGGAGTTATCGCCCTCCTTCCTTCCTACTTGGATTTCTTCCTTTTGCGCCTCTTGCCTCTCTGCATACTTCGGCCCTCCTTGACCTTGGCGAAGAAGAACAAGGGCACCGCGTCGGCGCCTGGGTCTGGTTCTTCTCTTGACGCAGTGCTTGAGGAGTCCTCCATCATCAGGGAGGAGGACTACTCAGAGGTCCAGCCGTTCCTGTCGAGCTCCCACAATGAGCACGGCCAGACGCAGATCAGGGCTGGATCCACCGTGGCGCGGACCCTACCAAAGTCATGCTACCCCTTCTTCCTCCACAGCATCTCTGTGGGGCTTGTGCCCCTTTCTCCGAGTTCTTCTACGCCATCCTGGAACATTACCAGGTGCATGCTCTCCATATCCAACCTCGTTCCATCTTCGTCTTGTCGCTCTTCGCCTTCTACTGTGAGGCGTTCGTGGGGGTGAGGCCGGCGGTCGCCCTCTTCCGCCACTTCTTCTCCATGCGTCAATACGACGAGGGCCCCTGCTCGGGCTACATTTCCATTATCTTCCAGCGCCAGGGCTGTCGCTTGATGACGGCTAGGAAGAAGATAGAGTCCCACCGAAAGAGGTGGGTCTATCTGGACGCCCAGTGCACCCACCCTCTGTTGGCGCTGCCTACCGCCCTTCCAGAGAAACTTGACGGCTAGCGCCATGCGAAGCTCACCAGCCCTCTTGTCGGGCCAATCTTGGCGAAGATCGAGGCCGACCTGAGCTCGAGGCTTGAAGGAGGCCATATCGTGAAGGAGTTCTTGAGGCAGCGTCTGGCTCTGCTGCAGGCTCACTCACGCCCCATGTGGGAGTTGACGGGTGATGGCGACCGGCTCCGGCTGCACCCAGGGATGCTGGCCGAAGTCGATCTGGACTTCACCTCGAGGGCCCTCCTGGGGATGGTTCCGGAGGATCTTGCTGGGGCCTACCTGCCGCTGTACAGCCGCCCTGACAAAGCCGAGCTGTTGAAGGCCATGCCGGACCTTGGTGCGCCCGTGGGCGCTCCGCCCACGTTCGATGTGTCCTCTGGTGATGACGACGAGGGCGACGATGGGGGCGACGACGGGGGCTCGGAGGATACCCTGGACGACGATGGGGACTCCTTCAAAGTGTTCGTTGGGGCAATAGGTGCAGGTGCCGTCGGGCGATCCCAGGCGACCACTCCACGTTGGTCCGGGCGCACTGCGTCCGGGGGAAGGAAGGTGGCGACCCCGCCGAAGGGCACCACGCTGGCGAACCTGGCGACCGCGACCGTGTCCAGGACCGTGGCCTCGCGTCTTGCCCAGGCCCGGGCTGTCGGCACGCCCAGTGCGCCAGGGGCTGCTGTTGACTCGCTGGTGAAGAGAAGGGCGCGCCTCGCCTCCGACGAGTAAGTGTGCAATTTCTCACTTATTCTTATTTGCCGTGCCCCTGATGCGTTCTCCTTTGATGCTGCAGCCTGGGAGGTGTGATGAAGAGCGTGAAGGGGGAGGTCCTGCCATGGTGCCCTGCTCCTTCGGCTGCCGGTGTAACCTCGGGGAAGGATGCCATGGTGCTGGGCGCCTCGGTTAGCCGGGCTACCGCGAGTGCGGTGACGGTGCCACCCGAAGACGTCCCTATCTCCGGCGTGGTTGCGGAGTTGGCTTCTGCTTCGGCTGCTCTAGCGAGGGGGGCCGGAGCCCCCGAGCCCCTGGCCGAGCAGCCAGTCTTGTCAGTGCTTGTGCGCTAGCCGGCGCTGCCTGGTCCCGAGGCTTTGGATGATGCCTCCGCTGCGCTGGGTCGTCTTCGCGCTGACCTGCAAAACAACGACGGTCACATGACAGAAGGGCACCTAGGGCTGATCCATGGGTGGCTCCTGGCAGATGAGTCTGCACGGGCCTCCTAGGATCAGGCCTTGGCGGCTGTTGCCAAGGGTCGAGAGGAAGCCGCGGCGGCCGCGCTGGCTTGCGACGCCGCACGAGCTGACGCCACGTCATTCGAGAAGCGCTGCCTCAAGGCAGAGAGCGAGCTGGGGGCCCTCCGCGAGGAAGACTCTAGGCACGCCCTGGAGCTCAAAGGGTTGGAGACGGAGCTCGAGGCGCAGAAGGCCGTGATATCCCGGCTGCAGCAGGAGCAGCTTGCTGACCGTGCTGCCCTGGAGAAGCTGAAGGTTGAAGTTGAGCAGGCCAAGGCGGCCCAAGCTGCTCGTGCCCAGGAGGAAGCTCTCGCGGCCTTGGTGACGGTGAGTCCTGAGGACCTTTCTGCCTTTGACCTTGAGGCCCGCAAGGCACTGCATGCCGCCTACGGAGAAGGGTTCAAGATGCCGCTAGCCGCCCCTGAGGGAGGCCCCGCCGGGCTTCTTGCTGCGCTCGTGGAGTCCATGCGTGGTGTTACGGCCGCGATTGGCCAGTTAGCTGATGCTGAAGGCCGCACGCTGCTTACCTTGGTCTTGACATAGGTGTGCAGCTACCTAAGCCTTCGCGACCCCATGCTTGACCTGGCCTCGCTGTCCAAGCCCGTGACCGTAGTCATGGAGAACTCGGCCGCCGAGGCCCTGGGGGCGAAGGTCACGTCGCTGGTGGATGCGTTCCTCCAGTCTACCGTTACCGCGGCCGAAGGGAAGACGACCGGTACTGCTGCGCCCGGCGATGCTTGATCCATCCTATTTAGTGAGAGACGTGGGAGTGCCTCGGGGAGTCGTAAGGACATGGTTGAATTTGGAAAAACTTGTCGTTATTGTAATAGCTAGATGATTCCATGCTTGCTTCCTTTCATGTTTGCTTTAGGTGCTCTGCGTCGGCAGGGCCCAACCCCGCGCATACATCGACCGCCGCTAAGCCCTCTGGATGACCGGGGTTACCGTAGTAACTAGACTCATTCCTGAGCCCTCCAGACTCCAGGGTTACCATAGTAACTAGACTCAAGGGGTGAGGGGCTACGTGGCTAGTGAGGCCCTTGGATCGCGATGCCCAAAGGGTCCCCCTTGACGTTCAAGCGATCCCTTTTTCATTCTGCGTCGGCAGGGCCCAACCCCGCGCATACCTCAATCGCCATTGAGACCTTCGGAGGACCGGGGTTATCGTCATAACTAGGCTCAAGGGATGAGGGGCTACGTGGCCAGTTAGGCCCCTGGGGCGTGATGCCTAGGGGTCCCCCTTGACGTACGAACGGTTCTTCATGAAGGAGAACAAGCACCATACCTTGCCCACGAGCCTTCGCCTGGGATGGGGGCATGAGAAGGCCAGGTGTCAGGGCACCTGGTAGTGGCGCCTGCCAGGCGTGACCTGAGCATAGCCCCCGTGCCTAGCCTCCCTCGCGACACCCACACAAGGAGAAGCTGTGAGCGTCGTGAGCTAAAAAGCTCCCTGAGGTTGGTGCGGCCACTGGGGGCCACCCTTAGTTGTTTATAACTAGCACGGAGCATAGAGCTACCACACTTGCGCGGAGTGTGGGCATAACCTCGCCTCGGTCGTATCGGCCAGCGCGGAGCTTGGTGCTTCCACTGGTTTGTGGGCATAACCGCTCCTCGGTTGGATCTACCAGCGTGGAGCTTGGTACTTCCACTGGACCATGGGAGGGAGCCTCTCACCGGGAGATACTCTGGGGCGTGTACAACCCCGTCCTGACGCGTGGCTAGCACGGTAGGACAGCCAAGGTGTATATGGGCCCTCAGGACGAGCTGAACGACTCTGAGGAAGTTCTCGTGAGCTTACGCATCACTCGCGAGACCCTACCCTGAGGCGGGTTGCGCCTGAGTCTTCTTCTGCAAAATGTGAAAAGAGAGGTGTTGTGTCGACCTACGCCGAGTGCATCCCCAGGGGATATTGCATGAGAAGGCTGCAGTACCAGCGACCCCAGGAGGTGACGTCACGGGGTTAACCCGCGAGACAGAGCTCAGCCACTAGATTTGTCGACGTTGCAGGGACGGACCCGAGCACAGACGCCGTGCCCAGTCTTCTCATGCCACGATCCAAAGGAAAAACAGCCGGCGCGCGGTTCCCGCATGAGCGAGGCACCTGCCATGGCCCCCTACTTACCCATCCACGATTAGACCATGCAAGAACAAGGCTCCAAGGACCATGGGAGGTGCCGTCACGAAAATGGCTCGCTAGGCAGAGCTCAACCCTTGGGTTTATCGACGCTGCAGGCACAGACCCGAGCACAGACATTGTGCCTGTCCTTAATCATGGGGTGGTTGCGAGTGTGCTCACAAGGGCTCATGACCTTAGTGGTGGTGAGGATGCCAAGCATATAGATAATGCGAATGGAAAGAAATATCTGGCCTTGATCATGCAAAAAGGGAGACAGCCGCGGGGGAACAGCCCCCAGCGGCCCGAGGATGATGCAGCCCGAGAGGCGCCCTCATTTAGATACCTGAAGTGTCACCTAATACTTGCCGAAGGAGAGTTGGGGTAGCTACAGACGCGAGCTGTGAGGATCGCCCCCGCGGATTGTCGAGCTCCCGAGGCCCAGGGGCTCATGAGGCTCTCAGTGGTCGCGCGGGTCCAGCTCCCACTCCGTCCGGACCGCCTGCCACTGAGCCTCCCGAGCCCCCAAGGCCTGCTGCGCGAGATGCTGGAACATGGCAGCTGCGTTGCGGAAGCCGAAGAGCATGCGGATATAGCTTCAGGGGAGGGCCCTCCTCCGGCCGACCGCCGTCACCCAGAAGGGCTCCTGAGAGGCGGCTCGGTTGAGGCCCGCGATGTCGATGCAGACGCGGAAATAGTCGCTCAGGCTGCGAGTAGGTGGACTTGGGGTTGTGCGGTCACGCCCACCGCGGATGAGTCTTGCGTACTGAAGTTCCTCTGTAACTTGGTCGATGAAGTCCTGAGCCCCTAGCGCTGGACGGCTCGCGTTGGGCTCACAAAAACGCGCATCAAGATACGCTTGCAGGTGGTGCTCGAACACCTCCCTCGGGGCACGGGTCAGCTCAGGGACACTCTAGAGGAGAGCCCCCGAGCCCGTCACAAGAGGGGCGTCGAGCGCGCCTCCCTATGCGAGGGTGGCAGGCGCGAGTCCTGAGGCCAGGTCATCGGGAGCCCCCGCTTCTTGAGGTCCGTTGACGGGTAGGTTCTTCTTCTTCTTGGGGGCGGTCTACAGGGCAAGGACGGCTTCATCCTCATAAGGGTATTCAACCGCCGCGGTCTGGTAGGCACGCTCCAGGGAACGCACCGCTTCCTTCTCGTCGGAGGCGATCGTGATGACTCCGCCACTTCTGGGCATCTTGAGGACGTTGTAGCCGTGATGGGTCGCCGCCATGAACTTGGCAAGGGCAAGATACCCCAGGATGGCGTTGTACGGAAGGTGGATGTTGGCGACGTCGAAGTCGGTGATCTCGGTGTGGTAGTTGTCGCGGTCTCCAAAGGTGACAGGGAGGCGGACTTGCCCCATTGGGAGCGTGGAGCCATCCGTGACTCTGTAGAATGGCTTGGTGGGGTGGAGCTGATCGTAGGGAACCTGAAGTGTCTCGAACATTTGGACAGAGAGGACGTTGAGCCCTGCTCCGCCGTCGATGAGGATCTTGGTCACGAGGACGTTGTTGATGGTCGGGGTGCAGAGCATCAGGAGTGCGCCTGGGGCCGCAGTGCACTTGAGCTGGTCTTTGGGGTGAAGCCAATGACATGCTTGGTCCACATGAGGTTGCGCGCGGTGTCAGGCCTGGGAAGCGCCGCGTTCACCTCACGGGCGAACTGCTTGAAGATGCGGTGAGAAGCCGGGGCAAGAGCTCCTCCCAGAATGCACGCGACTGCACGCGGTTCCTGGAAGCCCCCTGCCCCGTCTCCCTGGCGGTCGTCGTCGTTCGTTCTTGGTGGTGGTGGCAACGGAGGCATGCCTCCGTGGCCCTGAGTTCGACCCTCACGAGGCTGGTCGCACCAGGGGGCGTCACGAGGCTGCTCCTGCCAGTGGTCTTCCCGAGGTTGCTCACGCCACCCTTGCGTGAGTTCATGCCGTCCTCCTCCACGGCCGTAGCCGCGGTTGTCACGCTCAGGGCGCTGCCGGCCACGCCCGCCGCGCATTGCCCTGAGCTCCTGACAGTCGTTGGTGTTGTGGCTGTGGACATTGTGGAAGACGCAGTATGGTCGGTTGTCTCTGGGGAGGTCATCGTAGCCACAGCCACGCTTCACTTCTGGCTCAGCAGCCAGCACAGCGGGTCCCTTGCGCTTCGACTCCTTGGCCTTGGTTTTCTTGTCGTCCGCCTCCGCCTCAGGTAGCTCCTGAAGGGAGAGACGGCCTTCCTCCACCCTAGCGCACTTCGCCGCGAGCTTGAACATCTCGAGGGCTGTGCACAGGTCTTCGTGGATGGCGAGCTCTTCCCTCATCTTGACATCGCGGACGCCATTGGAGAACACGGAGATGATGGCCTCGTCCGAGACCCCGGGGATACGGAGGCGCATGGTGTTGAAGCATTGGATGTACTTTTGCAGGGTTTCTCCCGGCTGCTGCTTCAGGCAATGCAGGTCAGCAGCTGCCGGGGCTCGGTCACGGGTGCCTTGGAAGTTGGCGACGAAGCGCTCGCGAAGCTCTCCCCAGGAGGAGATGGATCCCACCGGGAGGTTCAGGATCCAGGAGCGCACGCCGTCCTTCAGAGCCATGGGGAACCAGTTCGCCATAACCTGCTCAGTGCCGTTGGCCGCCTCGATGCTCAGCTCGTAGAGTTGGAGGAACTCCGTGGGGTCGGTGGTGCCGTCGTAGCGCGGAGGCAGGTCCGGCTTGAACTTGGTGGGCCAGACGAGGCACCGTAGCTCGGGAGCCAGGGCGCCACACCCGCGTACGCTCATGATCACAGGCGCCCCAGGCACCTGTGACGCTGATTCTTGAGCTGGTGGTGCCACCACCTCCTGTGGCGTGCGTGAAAGTGCAGCTAATCCTCGGGTGGTTTTGGCAATTAATAACAACATATATATCATTGAACTAATAGTTACTTGAGAATCATTTCAGAGAAGTTCAGTGATATGGGTATGGCAATGACTGAAGAAGTGGACCCCTCAAAGTGCTAAGGCAATCATTGGCAAAAGCTCAAGACTCCATTTTTGATTTACTGATCCAAGATCACATCGAGTCCATAGGAAAAGCCAATACTATTAAAAGGGGATGAGGTTGTGTTGATGATCTGGTTGCTCAAGTGCTTAGTGATATATCTCCTTCTACTATCAGCAATCTTCACTACAATACACACTCATAAGTAATCTCGGACCAACCGATTTTCCAAACTCAGTCACACCGAGATGAACCACCTCAGCCATAAGCCAAACCCTAGAAAAATCGGACATTCCGAGTTTGAGTTCGGTTTCACCGAAACATGGGCTGCCAAGCTTCTGTAACCGTTTGTCATCAAATCGGAATAACCGAGATGATATTTTCGGTCCCACCGAAATTGGCAAGTTCCTGTCTTTGCTCAAATCGGAATAACCGAGATGGTATTTTCGGTCCCACCGAAAACCCCAACGTTCACATTATTTGAACTTTCGGTCTGACCGAGTTGTCCACTTCGGTCTCACCGAGATTGCTCAATTATGTGTGTAACGGTTGGATTTTGTGTGGAGGCTATACATACCCCTCCACCCCCTCTTCATTCGTGGAGAGAGCCATCAGAAAGAACTACCACTCCTACCTTACACTTTCTGAGAAGAGAACTACCTACCCTTGTGTTGAGATCAAGTTGCTCCACTCCCACCATATGAAACTTGATTTCTAACCTTCCCAAGTTGCTTTCCACTCAATCCTTTCTTCCACCATAGCCAAATCAGTGAGGAGAGTTGAGTGTTGGGGAGATTATCATTTGAAGCACAAGAGCAAGGAGTTCATCATCATCTACAACATCTATTACCTTTTGGAGGGTGGTGCCTCCTAGATTGGTTAGGTGTCGCTTGGGAACCTCCGTCAACGAGATGTGGAGTTGAACCAAGAAGTTTGTAAGGGCAAGGAGATCGCCTACTTCGTGAAGATCTACCCCGAGTAAGGCTAGCCCTCCGTGGGCGTAGGCCATGATGGAATAGACAAGGTTGCTTCTTCGTGGACCCTTCGTGGGTGGAGCCCTCCGTGGACTCGCGCAGCCGTTACCCTCCGTGGGTTGAAGTCTCCATCAACGTGGATGTACGATAGCACCACCTATCGGAACCACGGGAAAAATCACCGCGTCTCCAAATTGCGTTTGCTCTTCTCCACCTCTCTTTACTACATGTGCAATTTACTTTCCGCTGCTTATACTCTAGAATTGCATGTGTAGGGTGATACTTGACTTGATCATAATTGTGAAACTACCAAAAACTGTTCTTTGTCAAAAGGCAGAATTTTTATATTTACAAGTAGTCTAATCACCCCCCCCTCTAGACATACTTTCGATCCTACAATGCGGTCTGGGCGTTGTGGGCCAGAGGGCCCACAAGCCCCTGCATGTGGGTGTAGGATCACCTGGCAACTCTCCTCGTTGCGGGCGTGGGCTCTGCGGGGTTGTTCACGTCGAGGGACCTCACGCCGGCCCTCCTGGCCAGCGGGGTGAGAGTGAGGTGGAGCCGGGACCCCACGGCCCTCGTTCGCCGCCGGGAGCGACTGAGGACGCAAATAGTGCGTTAGTGTAGGCGCTTCTCCAGCTGCGTTGACGAGCTCGGTGATGTGGTGGAGCCACTCGTCGTAGAGATCATCCGCCGGGCGGTAGCGCAAGAGCTCCCGCGCCATCAGTAGCGCAGGCTGCTGGTAGACCGGCCCGCGGCGGACCAGTGAGGACGACGCTGCGGCCGGCAAGGTGAAGGTGTCGCCGTGCGGCCATCCCGCCACACGGACAGCGGCAGCGAGGAGTCCTGCTGCTCGTGGACAGCCGGGTCAGTGGCGGCGTTGGCGACAGGCGAGTTGGGGCGAAGCGGTGCGTCGTTGCCCGCCGGCGCCGTCTGAGCGATGTTTGCAGCGCGTCGGGCGGCGCGAGCTCGGCGTGTGTCCACCATGGCTGTGGAGCAGGGTCGGTGACGAGAACGCGACGAAGTCGTCGGAGAGGCGATATTTCGACATGCCCCCTACCTGGTGCGCCAAATGTCGGATTCAGGGCTCCGCAAAACCCGTTAAGTTCGAACACAGGGGCGTGAATGAAGATCTCTCCCACTCACGTCTACCTAGCGTCTCGCTCTCGTCTCGGTGGAAGGATTCAAGCAAATAACGAAGAAGCACACAAGAGTTTATTCAGGTTCGGGCCACCGCGAGGTGTAAGACCCTACTTCCTGCTTTGGTGGATTGGCTCCGGGCGAGCTAGAATATGAACTGGTACAAGGGTTCCTAAGCTCAGGAGGCGAGCTCAGGAGGGTCAGGAGGCTAGTGTTCTTGCTCCTTGTGTGGTGGTCAAGTATGTGAGTCGATCCTGCTTCTCAGTGGGAATCCTGGCTACTTATATAGGCGGACACGGTCCTCTTCCCCCGAAATGTTTAGGCGGGAAGGGATTCCACAACGGCCATTTTTGAGCGGGAACACAAGGACGTTCCTACCCTGACAAAAGCAGTCTTCGCCTGCAAAAGGATCAGGCGGTGACACGGTGGTGGGCTCGACGGTGACATCCTCCTTATCGTCCTTGCGGTCTTCGGTCTTATTGCACCAAAGAGGAATGCTTTGCCCTGCTCCTTGGGAATCAACAGCTGCGCTGTCTCCTTTTCACCTAAATGGAAACTGTGCCGCTGGCGGACGCTGGCACTCACTGGCGCGGTGCGTCACTGCTGACATCACTGCCTCCTCCTGAGGCAGGCTTGGCCTTGGATTCTCCGCCCCTCCGGGATGCCTTGCCGAGGCCGCTCCCGAGGGGGTCTTAGCGTTGTTCTCCTCGCGAGGCTTGGCCCCTCGTGAGGGTCTTGAGCAGCTGGTCGATCAACTGGGCCGTACCTGGCCTGCTTGAAGGAGCGCGTCGCGGCCCGCAGACAGGCAAGTCTGGGTACCCTGTTTCCCAGGACACCGACAGATATGAGGCAAACAAGTTGAACATGGCATTGATGCAAAATGCATTCAAACGTCATGCAAACACTCTGAAAACATGGATGCAACATGACATGATGCATCTACATGCAAAACCAAGCAAGTTTCATATAGAGCATGCTCAAACGGAGCAACGGTTCAACACATACACATGGAACAAATTTAAAGGACAAGCTGCCCAAAACAACAACTAGGCATCTTACGAGCATCAAAACAACATGCTACAAGTACAAGATAGGCACAAGCATGGCATGAACTCAAAGTGCATATCATATGCTTCCAATATCCTCAAGTGTCATGCTCATATGCATCAATAGTTACCCAATATGACCAAAGCAACAAGCAAACTTTATATCACATATTATGACTGTGAAAAACAGAGCATATACATGAACAGATTAAATATGTTTACATGTTGGAGGCAAGTAATGATTAAGCTATAGTGCAAGAACACACCAAAAAAGTGCATGGCATGCTAGTCCATAACATGGATCTCAAAGAACACAACATGGTATAAACATAGGGTCAACAGGTTCATTGCATTCATCAAAACAAGATGCAAACATAATATAGTAGATTTTCAGACTTCGTGAAAATCTGGGAATGCAACAACAACATTATGTTGCTGACTTTGGAGACACATGACAACAAGCATGGCCATTGTAATAATCATGCAAAGGTCAAGAACAT
The DNA here is from genome assembly GCA_902687465.1 of Secale cereale. Classification (NCBI taxonomy): domain Eukaryota; kingdom Viridiplantae; phylum Streptophyta; class Magnoliopsida; order Poales; family Poaceae; genus Secale; species Secale cereale. Next base: position 264,930,140 of record LR738714.1, on the reverse strand, counting down.
GTAGTAGGCTTGGCATACTCCAAATAACTCCATTCGAACAACTCCACAAGATGCATGGATTAATTACAATGATATTTTCCAAATGGAACATGATGTTGACAGGATGGCAGATATATTATCAAGCAACTTGAGAGCAAGAAAGAGACACGCTGCAACAACTTATAATTGAAAAAGGGGCATGGATGGATAGAGCATAACATGGACTTCAATACATGATCATTGAACATCTCCAAATGTGCATGGATATGGCTGTAGCATCAAGCAAACGTGGCATCACAATATAACAGTTTCAGAATTAGCAATTTTCAACAAGTCTTAGAAAACAGCAAACAGTGAGTAGGTCACTTTGCAAGCTTGTTTCACTCACCACATTGCATATCATGAAAAGTGGATTACACCATTTCAAAGATGACATGATTTTGCTCCTAAAGCACGTTAACATGATGCTCAAACAAAAATCACACAAAAAGATATGAAAAAGACAAATCAGCAAGTTATATTAGTTTTCATCAGTTTATATCACTTAGCACACTTGCAACCGAGATAAGGATGGGAATATGGATCCTAACATGTATGCAAATGCAACCATCATGTAGTGCATTCAGAGGCGGACATTTTGATATATTATATGCTCAATTTGGATATACGTGCAAAAAGATATGGCCAGTCAAAGTATGCAACATGAAACAGATTTCAGGGACTTAGTCAAATCTCACAGGACATGGAAGAAGAAGAAAAAACACTAACAGGTCGAAACTGCTGGCCCAACAGTGCACAGGGGGGGTCTGGGTTGCTCACCCCATTGGTCCAAGGCTAGGACGTCGGAGGTCGGGCGGCCGGTGGCTGGGCCTGGATTTGTGCCCAGCCCATGCAAGGCAAGGGCACGGGTCGTCGTGCGGGCGAAGCTGGGCTCGGCGGTGAGATTCCGGTGACGGGGAACGCCGGAACGGTGGCTCACGGTGTAATGCCCCGTATGTATTACTTTCCCTTTTGGGCAATATATAATATCTCTGGCTTCATCAATTCCATTCCGGGCTCTTTGTCTTTTCGGGTTTTCGTTCTTTTGTCGTGTGCGTGTGTGGCATTCATTCATATCATGTAGTCTTGTGCATCGCATTGCATTTGTGTTGTCGTTTGCATCCGGTTCCACGCGTTCCTTCCCGTTGTCTGTTTCGCGTTCCGGAGCTCTCTCACGTGTCCGTGGTGTCCCCGAGGCCTACTTTGGTGTTTGTCCGTGTAACGTTACCGGTTTGGCGCGAGACTTGTCGTGTGTTGTTGTTTTGGTGTGTGTAACCCGCCTCTCAAATCTCGTCGCGTTTGGAGTTCGTTTGGTGCTCCAACAGTTATTCTCGTGGGCTGGAAGTACCTCCACTTTGAGTCCCAAGACACCCCTCCAACAGCCCACCAAACCAACCCAAACCCCTCCTTTCATCTAGGCCATCCAATTCTGATCGCGTGGCCGAAAACCAAACCTCATTTGGACAACCCTAGCTCCTTGTGCCTATATATTTGTCCACCTTCCCCCACATTTTTGCCCTAGAAAAACCTAGCCCCCTTCATCTCCTACCTCCAGCCACCTCCCTCCACTCCGGCCGGAGCTCGCCGGAGCCCCGCCGGAGGAGCTCGCCGGACCTTCGCCGGAATCCTCACCCCGCAGCCTTTCTCCTCACCACCGGCCGCCTCCGGTCACCGCCGCCACGCCGCGCCGGCCGGGCACCGCCGCCGCCCCGGCCAGGACCCACCGGCCCCGCCTCCCTCACGCCGGCTCCTGGCCGCGCGAGGCCGCCGCCCCGAGCGAAGACCGCCGCCACTCTGGTCAGGATCGAGGGAGCGATCCCGCGAGCTCCCCGATCCGATCCAGCCGCTGAGCCTGGGCCAAAGCCCTAGGCCCGCTCCACCTCATCGCCAGATCGGGCCACCGCCCCGGCCCATCCAGCGCCCGAGCGAAGGCCAGGCCCAGCCGCTCGTCAGTTCCGCCGCCAGGCGCCTTCGATCGGAGTCCCGATCGCCCGATCCCCAGCCTCCCGCTGCCAGGAACCCTAGCGGGCCGAGGTCGCCCGATCCGGCCCGTTAGCTGGCGGATCCAGCCCCGCCCCGTTAGCCCGCCGCAGATTCGGCCCGATCCGCGGTGGATCCGATCCGCCTCGCCAGATCCGGCCCGTTTGACCCGTTGACCCGAGATAGTCTCTCTGTTTTTTTCACTAAGTCCCTAATTTGTTAATGTCTGATGCAGTTTTAGAATGATGATAACTTTGTGTGTGATGGTCCGATTTGAGTGAATGATATGTCAAAATGTTCGTGGAGACATGTACTACGTTTTGTTCCATTATGCGATGCATGTTTGAGATCATCTAGATGCTTAAAAATCTGTTGCAAGAGAGCATCTTGTTAAAACTGCTGTTAGTAGGTGTTTTCACGTGTTCGTCTTGTCATGCTCTACATGTTGATTGCTTAGGCTTGCATGATAGAATTAATCTTGCCATGTTTATCTTCGTTGCAAAATGCTATGTGGCTGTTAAGTTGTTAAACTTGTTACGAGATGCCTCGTAGAGGAGCTCTTTGCTATCGTTGTGATTGTCCCCATGATGCATGCTTATAGGTTTTGGATTCACCATCATGTGTACTTTGCTGTGGTGCTTACCACTTGTCTTGATATGCTTTGAGGTGACTTAAACTTTCTCTCAAAGATGCCATGATGAAACTGCTGTTTTAACACTTAGTGAAATTTCACTAAGTCTGGAATCTGTAATTTCCAGATGCCATGTTTGCTTGCTGTTCTAGGCCAATCTATGATAGTTTTGGGGTGACTCTTGATGGTTCCTTGTTGTATATATTGTTGGCTATCCATTCATGCTCTCACATGCTTATTCGAGTGGCCGTAGCCTATTTAACTTTTGCTCCCAAGTTGCAATAAAATACTGCTGTCAGGATTTTGTTATCAAGTTCAATATGTCCTAGCTTGTTGCTATTGATCCATGGCTCCTTTGGGGGTGCTCCAATGGATTCGTTTGCTGTAGAATATGTCTAGTTTATGTCCATGCTCATAGCCATGATGTTTGAGTGATGTAGCTTATTTATCTATTGCTCCGAAGTTGCTATGTGGCTGTAATTTTCAGCTTTCGCATGTTTATTGTTTTGGGTGTAACTTTTAGCCCGTAGCTCCGTTTTGAGCAAGTCCTATATGAAACTTGTGTGATTTTTCATGTAGATTCATAATATCCTATTGTTATCATGTTTTGAAGCATTTTGCTTGATCGCATATTGTCATGTTCCTTGTGCTCCCATAGTGCATCAGTCATGCATCCAGCATATTTTGTGTGCGCATTGTATCTTGTTGATTTCGTGCCTTGTGTGTTTGTGTTGAGTAGATCCGGAAGCTGAGTACGAGTACGAGAACGAGGTCACTACCGAGGTTGAGAACGAAGAGCTCTCTTACGATCCCATCGACAACTCTTCAGGCAAGATGACCGAACCCGGATACCATTACTATCTTTGCCTATTGCTAGTAGTATCGCTCTATAGTATTTGCCTCGATGCCCATGTTTTCCCGTCAGCTTCCTATTGTAACCATGATCCTGTCTAACCACCCTACCTATGCAAACCATTGATTGGCTATACGTAGGCTTCGCTCAGCCCCTCTCATAGCATTGTTAGCTGCAGGTGAAGATTGAAGATTCTTGCTTCTTGTTGAAGCTTGTTGGGATATCACACTATATTAATTATTAAATGAAATCATCTATATATTGGCAATGGGTGGAAGGCTAAGCCTTTTGCTTGGTGTTTTGTTCCACTCATGCCGCCTTAGGAACCGTATAAACCGGTGTTATGTTCCTTGATTATGCGTTCCTCACACGGTTGGGGTTATGGGACCCCCACGATAAACCGCTAAGTGCTAAGTCTTTTCCAGCAAGTCCCAACATTGGTACTATTCGCCTAATAACTAAAACTTGCATAGGGACTAGCTATCCCTTTTATTTTAATCAACAACCCCAGGCCAGTGCTCCACATGAGTGTTGGTCCGAACTGGGGGTCCTGCGGGGCCGCCTTGGGGAAACCCGAGGTATCTGGCATACACCTGTAGCATCACCCATCCGGTCGTGTCCTGAGACTAGATATGCGCGGCTACTGTCAGGGTGTCGACACGCCAGGAGGATTTGCTGGATTAGCCTTACCTTAGTCGGAGTATCTTGAGCACGGGATTCCGAGAATACTCGGGCCTTCCCACCTTGGAGTTGCGACTCCGCGGATCGTGGGCTTGTCATGGGCCAAGTTGGAACACCCATGCAGGGTTATGAACTTTCGAAAGTCGTGCCCGTGGTTATGTGGCAGATGGGAGCTTGTTAATATCCGGTTGTAGAAAACTTGACACCTTGTTCCAATACACTAGCAGCGTGTGTACCGTGACGGTCATTTTTCCGAAAGGGATTCGGGAAGTGAACATGGTGGGGTTATGTTTGAATTGCTAGCTAGGATCACTTCGTGATCATCTCTCGACCGAGGCACCTTCTCTTCTCGCTCTCTTTTTCGTAAGCTAGGCTAGTGCTGCTGCAACCACTTATTCTTATTCTTTCTTCAGCCTTGTTCCACACCCAAGGCTTAAATAGTCGTGTTACCCGGGAACGGGATTGCTGAGTCCTCTGTGGCTCATAGTTACTTCAAAACACCAGATGCAGGTACGATGGTGAGTTACACTGGTGATGGCACTGAGCTAGACTGGGAGTACGACGAGGAGCGTAGCCGTTACTATGTGAACTATCCGGTTGATCAGTAGAGCTTCTATTAGGATTTGATCTAGACCTGTGGTTTAATGTTAAGTTTGGTATCTTGTCATTTGGATCTTTACCCTTAGATGGGCTGTGATGTTTTATCTGAATGATGCTTGAACATGTAAGAATTTGTGTGACGTGGCGAGTGTAAGCCAACTATCTTTTCAGTTTTCCATCCCCATTTTTACATGAGTTGTGCAAAGGTACCAAACTTGCGATCATTCCAGAATGGGCTTATATCTTTAAGTCGTGCCTCGACACGTAGGAGATATAGTCCCATCCTGGGCATTACAAGTTGGTATCAGAGCCTTCTCCGACCTAGAAGCCCCCACTGATTGATCGAATCGTTGACGGTCGAGTCTAGGCACACACTGAAAATATTTTTGAGTCCTATATTTATATCGGAGAGTAGGATTTCTTTGCTTCTCATCCCCTTTATCTCTGGTGAGGACTCCTGACGACTACTCTTGCCTCTTCTACTTTCAAAAATTGCACCAATTTTTTTTTTAGGAATCTCTCGAGTATTGTTGGATTGTTTCGATGTCCTTGTGACGAGAATATTGTTCTCGATGCCTCCTGACATTAGGGGTTGTGGCAGTGTCCCGGGGAGTTGAGCTTCGGGGTATTGTCGTCACAAGCATATCGCGACAGTACTAAATACTTAAGACGGCCGACATTGAAAATCTCTCCTATACGGTTAGTGGCAAGATAACCCCGACATCACCCAGTACTGGGGAGGTAGTTCGGGAGTATTGCCATAGCTTTGTATGCTTTTCGAAGGTCCGAGGTAGACGGTTTCCGAGAACAACTGGTTATGTGTTGAAAGATGGATACAGCTGGATGTAGGTTTAGAGTTGATTGCGCGGTGCTTCCCCTGTATCCCCAACACCTGATTGCATAACTGGAAACTTTCGGAAATTCATAGGTGGGTTTATCCAGTAGATCGTAGGCATTCTTCCAACGAATGCAGGTTAGCGAGTTCGGGGTTCTACATGGAGTGAAGTGGTTTTATGGCCGATGTTCCGATTGGGAGTTGCATCTTAAAGGGTCCTTGGCTATGCTGATCCGGGGATTGCAAAACCCTTTTGTAACGCGTTCATAAGCTTGCTGCACAAAGATGTCGAATGAAGCTCCTATCTTGTGTTTGTTCCATCCGTACCTTGTTGTTTTTCTTATTTACCTTTTGTCCCAGTGGCTTCTCGTGAAGATTGTTGTTATCATTAAACTGAGAATTTCATTCGTTCCTCTTGTTTGAATGATTCTTGTTAAGACTATGTTGCATTTCAATCTGTTGTTTCAGCTTATACCTTCTTTCAATCAATTGCTGATTCGTGGTCATCTCTTTCAGGATGGCTCCGAAACGAGTTCCCAACGCTAACCCAGAGGGCGAAGAGGTCCCAGATCGTCCTCCTTCCCCTTCTCCTCCGTCTGAGGCTTGGAGAGCGATTATGCAAACTACAAATCAGAACACCCAGATGTTGATGTAGATGATGCAACAGATACAAGCTAATCAAGCTAATCAGGGTGCTCCAGGGAACCAAGGCAATTTCTTCAACCAACAACACCATGCTACTCTCAACCAGTTCCTGGCCAATCAACCAAAAGCTTTCAGTTACTGTGTCGACCCTCTTGATGCTGAGGATTGGATAACCGATATCAAGAAGCATTTTGAGTGCAGTAACGTAAGGGAAGAGGACTATGTGAAGTTTGCAGCCTTCCAACTCAAGGACCAAGCAGCTGACTGGTGGAAGCAGTACAAAGACTCCAGAGAAGGGCGTGTGATCTCTTGGGATGATTTCTGCAAGGACTTTCGCTCTCACCACATTCCAACAAGTGTCATCGAGGGTATGCGTGAGCAATTCCGCAACCTGAAGCAAGGCTCTATGACTGTCTACCAGTATAATGTCAAGTTCCAAAACCTCGCCCGCTATGCCAAGCAAGACATTCCGGATGCCAAGATCAAGATCTATCAGTTCCGCGGAGGTCTCAAGGATGAACTTCAACTTGCACTCACCTTGTTCGAGCCTGAGGAGTTCGACAAATTCTATAACATGGCACTTAAGCAAGAGGCAGCCCAGCTCAAGATGGAGGCTTCTAAAAAGAGGATTCGAGATGCCGTTCACTCCTCCTCATCTTCTCAAGTCGTCGTGAAACAACATAAATTTTGGCTTCCTCCTCCTCAAGTGATTCGAGCTCCCTACAACAACTCCAACAGCAACAAGAACTCTAGTGGCCGTGGTTTCTCCCACCCACCCAACCCGAGCAACCAGTCGAGGAATCAGTTTCAGTCTCAAGGTTCCAAGTCAAGTGGTTCTCATTTCCGTACTCTCTCAGAAGTGGTCTGCAACAAGTGTGGCAAGAAGGGTCACTATGCCAACAAGTGCCCCAACCCGAAGCGCCTTCCACCTCCTCCACCTGTCAGTTCGGCTATTGTCAAGCATGATCCGAAGGTTGCAAGGGTGAATCTGATGAATGCAGCGCAAGCGGAGAATTCTTCTGATGTCATATTGGGTAACCTTCCAGTTAACTCTTTTCCTGCAAAAGTGTTATTTGATTCGGGTGCTTCATGTTCTTTCATGTCTCAACCATTCGCATCCAAGCATAATTTTGACATCAAAAGTCTGCCAAGGGAGTTATCAGTTATTTCTCCGGGGAGATGAATGCATTCCAGTATATATGCTCCGGATGTATCTATTCGCATGGGTGATTATCGATTTCTGGCCTCTCCGGTGGTTCTCGGCAATTGTGACATTGACCTTATCCTCGGAATGAACTGGCTTTCTCAGCATGATGCTCAAATTGACTGTGCACAGAAGGAAGTCAAGATTACTCATTCCGATGATGATGTGATTAACTTCGCCTCCAGGGATAACATAATCAGGCTTTTCTCTCTCAATGACAAGGGCGAAATGAATGCCATATCTCAAATTCCGGTGGTTAACGAATACCAAGACGTCTTTCCTGAAGAACTTCCAGGCATGCCTCCACACCGTCAAGTGGTATTTGTCATTGAACTCGAGCCGGGTACTGAGCCAGCATGCCGGCGTCCTTACAAGCTCTCTCCTAAAGAATTGAAGGAATTGAAGAAGCAGCTTGATGAACAGGAGCGTATGGGTCTCATCCGGCCTAGTACGTCTCCTTGGGGCTGTGGTGTCTTATTTGTCAAGAAGAAGGATGGCACGGAGCGCCTCTGCGTCGATTACCGGCCATTGAACAAGAAGACAATAAAGAACAAGTATCCGCTCCCCAACATCAACGAACTGTTCGAGCAGCTCAAAGGAGCTAAAGTATTCTCTAAGCTCGATCTCCGAATGGGCTATCACCAAATTCGCATTCGCGAGGAAGACATCCCCAAGACTGCCTTCAGAACGAGCTATGGCTCATATGAGTATACAGTCATGTCCTTTGGTCTCGCTAATGCTCCTCCTACCTTCTCGAGAATGATGCACTACATTTTCAACCCCTACACCGGCGAGTTTGTGCTTGTGTATCTGGATGACATTTTGGTATTTTCCAAGAATGAAGAAGATCACGAAAAGCACCTCCGTCTCGTTCTCGACAGACTCCGTGAACATAAGTTCTCTGCCAAGTTTTCCAAGTGCGAATTTTGGCTCGATAAGGTCTTATATCTGGGCCATATTATCTCTGCTGACGGTATTGCGGTAAACCCCGAGAAAGTGGAAGCAATTGTCAACTAGGAAGCTCCTCAGAACGTTAAGCAACTCCGAAGCTTTCTTGGTCTTGCCAGTTATTGCAGAAGGTTCGTTGAGAACTTCTCCAAGATTGCCAAGCCTCTCTCCAACTTGCTGCAGAAGAATGTCAAGTACTACTGGTCTCCAGATTGTGAAGTGGCATTCAAAACTCTCAAAGAAAAGCTCGTCTCTGCTCCAGTTCTTACTCCTCCAGATGAGTCCAAGCCCTACGAAGTATTCTGTGATGCTTCTCTTCAAGAACTTGGTGGTGCGCTTATGCAGGACAAGAGAATTGTGGCATACACTTCTCGTCAGCTGAAGCCAAGTGAGAAGAACTACCCCACACATGATCTTGAACTAGCAGCTGTGGTACATGCTCTGATTACGTGGAGACACCTGCTGCTGGGCAGAAAAGTCGACATCTTCACCGATCACAAGAGCTTGAAGTACATCTTCACATAGCCCAATCTGAACCTCCGCCAGACTCGTTGGGTCGAGATGATCCAAGAGTATGATCCCAGCATCGAATACACTCCTGGCAAGGTGAATGTGATTGCAGATGCTTTGAGCAGAAAGGCATATTGCAACAGCCTCCTTATCAAGCCGTTCCAGCCTGAGCTTTGTGAAGCATTCAGGAAACTCAACCTCCAAGTTGTTCCGCAGGGTTTTCTTGCAAATCTTCAAGTTGCTCCTACCTTGGAAGATCAGGTCCGTGAGGCCCAACTCAGTGATGCTATGGTGCAGAAAGTGAAACATGGTATTGCAAAGGGTACTCCTAAATACAAGTGCTATCGCGTTGATGAGAGAGATACATTGTTCTTTGAGGACAGACTCGTTGTTCCGAAAGGTGATCTCAGGAAGCTCATAATGGAAGAAGCACATGATTCCCTCCTTTCCATTCATCCTGGCAGTTCCAAGATGTACCAAGACCTCAAGCAATCTTACTGGTGGATACGCATGAAAAGGGAGATTGCCCAATTCGTGAATGAATGTGATGTCTGCAGAAGAGTGAAGGCAGAGCATCAACATCCAGCCGGTCTTCTCCAACCTCTTCCTATTCCCGAGTGGAAATTCGACCACATTGAAATGGATTTCGTCACTGGCTTTCCTAAGTCCAAGAGAGGGAACGATTCTATCTTCGTGGTGATTGACAAGCTTACCAAAGTCGCTCACTTCCTTCCAGTCAAAGAATCCATCAATGCAGCTCAACTTGCAGAGTTGTACACTTCCAGAATTGTGTCTTTACATGGCATCCCTCAAGTTATCTCCTCAGACCGTGGAAGTTTGTTCACTTCAAAGTTCTGGGACTCCTTTCATTCCGCCATGGGCACTAAAATCAGGTTCAGCACTGGTTTTCACCCTCAGACTAGTGGTCAAGTCGAGAGAGTGAATCGGATTCTAGAAGACATGCTCAGAGCTTGTGTCATATCTTTTGGCATGAAATGGGAAGATTGCCTTCCATTTGCCGAGTTCTCTTACAACAACAGCTTCCAAGCAAGTGCCGGCAAAGCTCCGTTTGAAATCCTCTATGGCAGAAAGTGCTGTACCCCTCTCAACTGGTCCGAGACTGGTGAACGTCAACTTCTTGGCAATGACTTGACCTCAGAAGCCGAAGAGATGTGCAAAGTCATACGTGAGAATCTCAAGGCCGCCCAGTCACATCAGAAGAGCTACTATGACGGCAAGCATCGTGATTTGGCCTTCAACATTGGGGATAATGTCTATCTCCGTGTTTCTCCGTTGAAAGGCACCCAAAGATTCGGTATCAAAGGAAAGCTTGCTCCTAGATACGTCGGGCCTTTCAAGATCCTTGGCAAAAGAGGCGAGCTAGCCTATGAACTTGAGATCCCTCCCAACTTCGCCAATGTTCATGATGTGTTTCATGTGTCTCAACTCCGCAAGTGCTTCAAGACTCCTAAACGCATGATTCCGTTTGAAGAGATTGATCTTCAACAAGACTTGTCTTACCGAGAGCATCCAGTTGCTATTCTCGAAGAAACCGAGCGCAAGACCCGCAACAAGTCCATCAAATTCTTGAAAGTCAAGTGGTCACACCATACCGACCGAGAAGCTACGTGGGAACGAGAAGATCATCTTCGTTCCGAGTACCCCTCCTTTTTCCAGTCCTAGATCTCGGGACAAGATCTTTTTGTAGTGGAGGAGAGTTTGTAATGACCCGGATGTCGTACTTTCCCTTTTGGGAAATATATAATATCTCTGGCTTCATCAATTCCATTCCGGGCTCTTTGTCTTTTCGGGTTTTCGTTCTTTTGTCGTGTGCGTGTGTGGCATTCATTCATATCATGTAGTCATGTGCATCGCATTGCATTTGTGTTGTCGTTTGCATCCAGTTCCACGCGTTCCTTCCCATTGTCCGTTTCGCGTTCCGGAGCTCTCTCACGTGTCCGTGGCGTCCCCAAGGCCTACTTTGGTGTTTGGCCGTGTAACGTTACCGGTTTGGCGCCAGACTTGTCGTGTGTTGTCGTTTTGGTGTGTGTAACCCGCCTGTCAAGCGTTCCTTCCCGTTGTCCGTTTCGCGTTCCGGAGCTCTCTCACGTGTCCGTGGCGTCCCAGAGGCCTACTTTGGTGTTTGGCCATGTAACGTTACCGGTTTGGCGCGAGACTTGTCGTGTGTTGTTGTTTTGGTGTGTGTAACCCGCCTGTCAAATCTCGTCGTTTTTGGAGTTCGTTTGGTGCTCCAACAGTTATTCTCGTGGGCTGGAAGTACCTCCACTTTGAGGCCCAAGACACCCCTCCAACAGCCCACCAAACCAACCCAAACCCCTCCTTTCATCTAGGCCATCCAATTCTGATCGCTTGGCCGAAAACCACACCTCATTTGGACAACCCTAGCTCCTTGTGCCTATATATTTGTCCACCTTCCCCCAAATTTTTGCCCTAGAAAACCCTAGCCCCCTTCATCTCCTACCTCCAGCCACCTTCCTCCACTCCGGCCGGAGCTCGCCGGAGCCCCGCCGGAGGAGCTCGCCGGACCTTCGCCGGAATCCTCACCCCGCCGCCTTTCTCCTGACCGCCGGCCGCCTCCGGTCACCGCCGCCACACCGCGCCGGCCGGGCACCACCGCTGCCCTGGCCAGGCCCCACCGGCCCCGCCTCCCTCCCGCCGGCCCCTGGCCGCGCGAGGCCGCCGTCCCGAGCGAAGACCGCCGCCGCTCTGGTCGGGATCGAGGGAGCGATCCCGCGAGCTCCCCGATCCGATCCAGCCGCTCAGCCTGGGCCGAAGCCCTAGGCCCACTCCACCTCATCGCCAGATCGGGCCACCGCCCCGGCCCATCCAGCGCCAGAGTGAAGGCCAGGCCTAGTCGCTCGTCAGTTCCGCCGACAGGCGCCTTCGATCGGAGTCCCGATCGCCCGATCCCCAACCTCCCACTGCCAGGAACCCTAGCGGACCGGGGTCGCCCGATCCGGCCCGTTAGTTGGCGGATCCAGCCCCGCCCCGTTAGCCCGCCGCAGATCCGGCCCGATCCGCGGTGGATCCGATCCGCTTCGCCAGATCCGGACCGTTTGACCCGTTGACCCGAGGTAGTCTCTCTGTTTTTTCACTAAGTCCCTAATTTGTTAATGTCTGATGCAGTTTTAGAATGATGATAACTTTGTGTGTGATGGTCCGATTTGAGTGAATGATATGTCAAAATGTTCGTGGAGACATGTACTACGTTTTGTTCCATTATGCGATGCATGTTTGATATCATCTAGATGCTTAAAAATCTGTTGCAAGAGTGCATCTTGTTAAAACTGTTTTTAGTAGATGTTTTCATGCCATCTTTGCAATGTGATAACTTTTTGCATGTTTTTCCAAATGATGCAAATGAGATGTCCACGTGTTCGTCTTGTCATGCTCTACATGTTGATTGCTTAGGCTTGCATGATAGAATTAATCTTGCCATGTTTATCTCCGTTGCAAAATGCTATGTGGCTGTTAAGTTGTTAAACTTGCTACGAGATGCCTCGTAGAGGAGCTCTTTGCTATCGTTGTGATTGTCCCCATGATGTATGCTTATAGGTTTTGGATTCACCATCATGTGTACTTTCCTGTGGTGCTTACCACTTGTCTTCATATGCTTTGAGGTGACTTAAACTTGCTCTCAAAGATGCCATGATGAAACTGCTGTTTTAACACTTAGTGAAATTTCACTAAGTCTGGAATCTGTAATTTCCAGATGCCATGTTTGCTTGATGTTCTAGGCCAATCCATGATAGTTTTGGGGTGACTCTTGATGGTTCCTTGTTGTATATATTGTTGGCTATCCATTCATGCTCTCACATGCTTATTTGAGTGGCTGCAGCATATTTAACTTTTGCTCCCAAGTTGCAATAAAATACTGCTGTCAGGATTTTGTTATCAAGTTCAATATGTCCTAGCTTGTTGCTATTGATCCATGGCTCCTTTGGGGGTGCTCCAATGGATTTGTTTGCTGTAGGATATTCCTAGTTTATGTCCATGCTCATTTCCATGATGTTTGAGTGTTGTAGCTTATTTATCTATTGCTCCGAAGTTGCTATGTGGCTGTAATTTTCAGCTTTCGCATGTTTATTGTTTTGGGTGTAACTTTTAGCCCGTAGCTCCGTTTTGAGCAAGTCGTATATGAAACTTGTGTGATTTTTCATGTAGATTCATAATATCCTATTGTTATCATGTTTTGAAGCATTTTGCTTGATTGCATATTGTCATGTTCCTTGTGCTCCCATAGTGCATCAGTCATGCATCTAGCATATTTTGTGTGCGCATTGCATCTTGTTGATTTCGTGCCTTCTGTGTTTGTGTTGAGTAGAGCCGGAAGCTGAGTACGAGTACGAGAATGAGGTCACTACCTAGGTTGAGAACGAAGAGCTCTCTTACGATCCCATCGACAACTCTTCAGGCAAGATGACCGAACCCGGATACCATTACTATCTTTGCCTATTGCTAGTAGTATCGCTCTATAGTATTTGCCTCGATGCCCATGTTTTCCTGTCAGCCTCCTATTGTAACCATGATCCTGTCTAACCACCCTACCTATGCAAACCATTGATTGGCTATACATAGGCTTCGCTCAGCCCCTCTTATAGCATTGTTAGCTGCAGGTGAAGATTGAAGATTCTTGCTTCTTGTTGAAGCTTGTTGGGATATCACACTATATTAATTATTAAATTAAATCATCTATATATTGGCAATGGGTGCAAGGCTAAGCCTTTTGCTTGGTGTTTTGTTCCACTCATGCCGCCTTAGGAACCGTATAAACCGGTGTTATGTTCCTTGATTATGCGTTCCTCACACCGTTGGGGTTATGGGACCCCCTCGATAAACCGCGAAGTGCTAAGTCTTTTCCAGCAAGTCCCAACATTGGTACTATTCGCCTAATAACTAAAATTTGCATAGGGACTAGATATCCCTTTTATTTTAATCAACAACCCCGGGCCAGTGCTCCACATGAGTGTTGGTCCGAACTGGGGGTCCTGCGGGGCTGCCTTGGGGAAACCCGAGGTATCTGGCATACACCTGTAGCATCACCCATCCGGTCGTGTCCTGAGACTAGATACGCGCGGCTACTGTCAGGGTGTCGACACGCCGGGAGGATTTGCTGGATTAGCCTTACCTTAGTCGGAGTATCTTGAGCACGGGATTCCGAGAATACTCGGGCCTTCCCACCTTGGAGTTGCGACTCCGTGGATCGTGGGCTTGTCATGGGCCAAGTTGGAACACCCCTGCAGGGTTATGAACTTTCGAAAGCCGTGCCCACGGTTATGTGGCAGATGGGAGCTTGTTAATATCCGGTTGTAGAAAACTTGACACCTTGTTCCAATACACTACCAGCGTGTGTACCGTGACGGTCATTTTTCCGAAAGGGATTCGGGAAGTGAACACGGTGGGGTTATGTTTGAATTGCTAGCTAGGATCACTTCGTGATCATCTCTCGACCGAGTAACCTTCTCTTCTCGCTCTCTTTTACGTAAGCTAGGCTAGTACTGCTGCAACCACTTATTCTTATTCTTTCTTCAGCCTTGTTCCACACCCAAGGCTTAAATAGTCGTGTTACCCGGGAACGGGATTGCTGAGTCCTCTGTGGCTCACAGTTACTTCAAAACACCAGATGCAAGTACGATGGTGAGTTACACTGGTGATGGCACTGAGCTAGACTGGGAGTACGACGAGGAGCGTAGCCGTTACTATGTGAACTCTCCGGTTGATCAGTAGAGCTTCTATTAGGATTTGATCTAGACCTGTGGTTTATTGTTAAGTTTGGTATCTTGTCATTTGGATCTTTACCCTTAGATGGGCTGTGATGTTTTATCTGAATGATTCTTGAACATGTAATGAATTTGTGTGACGTGGCGAGTGTAAGCCAACTATCTTTTCAGTTTTCCATCCCCATTTTTGCATGAGTTGTGCAAAGGTACCAAACTTGCGATCATTCCAGAATGGGCTTATATCTTTAAGTCTTGCCTCGACACGTAGGAGATATAGTCCCATCCTGGGCATTACACACGGGTCCGGTGAGGCCGGCGAAGTAGGGAACCAGGGTGGAGGAGGCAGGGCGAGACAGATCCGGGGCCGGCGGGGCGAGATGCGGCCGGATGCAAGCGGAGGCGGCGGTCGAAGGAGTCGCGGGGCGCGGATCTGACGAGCTCGGGCTCCTGCGGCGGATCTGGCAATGGAGGCGGGTGGCGGAGCTCTTCTGGCGGCGGTGCTTGGCGGCGAGGGTTGGCGGTGGGGTCGGGGCGGGCCTATCCGGGTTCAAGCGGGCCGTGGGCGGTGGGAGGTGGCGGCGGACAGGTGGCGGCGTGATGACGTGGCAACGACAGATTGGCCGGAGCGACGTGGCTGGGTGGCAGTGGACGCGTCCGGTGGTGGAGCGGACATGTCCGGTTGCGCGAGGAGGAAGAGGACTAGGGTTTGCCTCTAATTTGGACGAGGGGGACTGTTTTTATAGCTAGAGGGAGCTAGGAGAGGTATTTTTCAGAGCGGTTTTCGCCCACACGATCGTGATCCAACGACGAAGAGTATGAGGGGGGTTTGGATGGGCTATTGGGCTGTTGTGGAGGGGGCCTGGGCTGAAACAAAAGGGCTTTAAGTGGTTAATGCGGTTAACCTTTGGGGCATCAAACTGTCGGATTTAGGGCTCCGCAAAACCCAAGAAGTTCGAACACAGGGGCGTGAACGAAGATATCTCCCACTCACGTCTACCTAGCATCTCGCTCTTGTCTCGGTGGGGGGATTCAAGCACACAACAGATAGAACACACAAGAGTTTATCCAGGTTCGGGCCACCGCGTGGTGTAAGACCCTACTTCCTGCTTTGGTGGATTAGCCTCGGGCTGGGATATGAGCTAGTACAATGGTTCCTGAGCTCAGGAGGTAAGCCCAGGAGGGTCAGGAGGCAAGTGTTCTTGCTCCTTGCGTGGTGGCAGAGTGTATCAGTCGATCCCCTTCACAGTGGGAATCCTAGCTAATTATATAGGCGGCCACACTCCTCTTCCCCTGAATTGTTTAGGCGGGAAGGGATCCCACAATGGCCATTTTTGAGCGGGAACACAAGGTCGTTCCTACCCTGACAAAAGCAGTCTCCGCCTGCAAGAGGATCAGGCGATGACGCGGTTGTGGGCTTGACGGTGACATCCTTCTTGTCGTCCTTGCAGTCTTCGGTCTTGTTGCACCAATGAGGAAACCTTTGCCCCGCTCCTCGGGAACCCGCGGCTGTGCTGTCCCCTTTGCACCGAAATGGTAACTGTGCCGCTGGCGGACACTGGCACCCGCTAGCGCGGTGCGTCATTGCTGACATCACTTCCTCCTCCTGAGGCAGGCTTGGCTTGGATTCTCCGCCCCTTCGGAGCACCCGGCTGAGGCTGCTCCCGAGGAGGTCTTGACTTCGTTCTCCTCGCGGGGCTTAGCTCCCCTCGCGAGGGTCTTGGACAGCTGGTCGATCAGCTGGGCCATACCAGGTCGTAGTAGGAGCGCGTTGCAGCCCGCAGACAGGCAAGTCTGGGCACCCTGGTTCCCAGTACGCCAACAGTAGCCCCCGGGCCCAAGGCGCGCGCGGAGTTGGCTTCGGGGCGAAGCCTTAGTCGAGGACGAAGCGCCGCGGGCCACAAAGGCTGTGGGCCAGGCTGGCGTGCGACGGTTGGATGGGACGTGGGCGGCCCCGCCTCCCACGTAGTCTTGGTAGTCGTGCGCCTTGCCAATTGCACGACCGGTAGGGCTTCTTGCTGCCGCCTCTGCTTTCTGCCTTCCAATCGCTCCCTTTCTTTACTTGCCTTCTTTGCCCCTTCCCCCCTTGTTGTCATGATGCGCAAGGCGAAGAAGAGGGGGGACGGCGAGCCTGCCGCGTCACCGCCAGTGCTCGAGCCGGCACTGGGCCGCTCCGCCATAGTGAACCAGGAGGGTCTGGACAAGGTGCGTCACGCCTTGGCCGATGCATCGAACGAGTGGGGGCCGACCCGGGTCTGGCTTACTTCCCGACCGGAGGGGGAGCTTGGTGCTGAAGATATCCAGCTTCATCTCACGCTATCTTCGGGGGTCTCCTTCCCCCCTTCTCCGCCTTTTTCTATGCAGTGCTCACGCATTACCAGATTCGGGCGTTACACCTGGAACCTGGGTCCATCATCCTGCTTTCCGGCCTCGCGTTCCTGTGTGAAGCTTTCATTGGCGTTTCCCCCTCAGTGGCCTTGCTTCGCCACTTCTTCGCCCTATCCTTGGTTGATAGGGGGCAGCGCTCGCGGTGCGTGTCGTTGCGTGCGGTGGGAGTGACTGCTACCTCCAGAATTGACTTCTCGCTTCACGCAACCACAGAAGGGTGTCGCCGACAATGGGTGTTCGTCGATGCCGCCGCGTACAGCCCTCAATTCCATCTTTCTGATGCACCGACGGGGCCAAAATCGGGCTGGGGGCATGAGGCCCTTTCAGATCCACGGGCGGAGCCAGTGATGCGCCGACTGGCCAACCTGAGGAGAAGCGGATTGACCCTGGCGATGGTGGTGAGGGACTTCCTTGTCCTCCGTGTTGCCCCACTCCAGCGCCATTCTAGCCCAATGTGGGTTCTTGATGATCGCGCGCGCCTCCAGCGGAAGCAGCTCCCTCCTGATACGCTCCAGGGGCTGATGAGGCTACTCATCGGTGGAGTACCTGAAGCTCGCCCTGTTTCCGCGGCTCCCTTGTACTTGGCTCCTGTAGCCGGAAGGGCTCTTGCTGAAAGGATGCCTCGCTTTGATGCGTGGGGGCTGATCCCGGGAGGCACCTCTGATCCTCATGACGATTCCTTGGTGGTTTCCGGGCTTGCGAGCCCGTGCTTCCCTTCCGGGGAAGACACACCTGGTGGAGCCCCTGGCCTGGGATCGACTCCGTCCCTGGAGCAAGTGGACGAAGCTCAGGCGTCGGTGTTGACGGAGGTGGCGGAAGGTGCCGAGGCGCCGCTGGCTACTGAAGCAACTAAGGGGGAGGCGCAGCGGCCTCCGGTCAAGGCGAGTCCGGGGAGCGCCACATCAGGGAGCGGGGCGCCTGCTGCGACCTTGCCCCGAGACTAGGTATATCTACCTCAAGCGGCCTCCAGTCGTCCTTCGCGACGCTAGGCAAGAGGCGGAGGTTGAGGAGCATCTTCGGCCCTGCCCCGAGGGCCTTGAAGAGGATGAAGCCGACTGTACCAAGCAGGTGCATGTTCTTCGGCTCTCCCTATCCTTCCCAATGTGGTTCTGCTGACCTCTTGCTCCGCAGGGTCTCTTCCACTTTGTCCTCGAGCCGCTCAACAAGGCCCGCAGGGGCCTCCGCCAGCATCCCTCCTCCGGACCATGCCGGGCCTTCGGGAGGCCTCGCACGGGCTCTTGAAACCGCACCCAGGTCTTATCGCACAGGTCGTGCTCCCAGCCCCCGAGCGCTTCTGAAGCAAGGCAACTCTTGGTACATTGGGAGTCCGCTCCATGTCCCAGGTCTTGCCTTCAATATGGGTCAGCAA
This sequence comes from Secale cereale, assembly GCA_902687465.1. Classification (NCBI taxonomy): domain Eukaryota; kingdom Viridiplantae; phylum Streptophyta; class Magnoliopsida; order Poales; family Poaceae; genus Secale; species Secale cereale. The sequence goes on along the minus strand of LR738714.1, from coordinate 264,911,740 downwards.
GCTCTTGAGGTAGCTCGAGCAGTTGTCCACCCATCAGGACCACACCTGCTCCTTGCGCCGGAAGTACCGCGCGCCCCCGGGGCTAGCCCCGAAGCACATGCTGAACACGAGGGAAAGGGGGAGCCCCCTTTGGGCGGCGCGGATGCCGGGGACGATTTCGGTCGTCTTTTGGAACTTGCAGTGCGCAGGAGTGTGGTCCGTCATGACCTTGTGCGGGAGGCGTCGGACGCCCTGAAGCGTCTCGAAGTCGAGGTTGCTGAAGTGGATGGGCGTGTTGAGGCCGAGGGTCTGCTTCTGGCGAAGGGTTGGCGCCAGCTGAGGACCGCCGTCAACCTGAGCCAGCTGCAGCACAAAACCGCCCTAAGGAAGGCGGAAGTGTCGGCTGCCGCGGCTCAGGAGGCTTGCGACCGTGCCCTGAAGGAGCCCTGAGACGCCGAGCGCCGCTGCGCGGCCGCCGAGGAGCGTGAGCGCGAGCTTGAAGCCTCAAACGCCACGCTCGAGCGCGGGGTTTGGGCACGGAGGTTTGCCCTTGCCGTACCTGTGGTTGATGATGATAGCCCGACGGGCCTCTCAGCACGGGAGGAGGCACTGGCACTTGAGGTGATGGAGCTGAACATGGAGCGCGAACACCTGGAGACGACGGAGTGCCAGATAGCCGAAGCCGAGGGCAACCTTGATGATCGCGAGGTTGCCGCGAAGAAGGACGCCAAGGAGGCGGAGCGTCTCCGGAAGGATTACCGCAAGAAGCTCGGGCTTCACGAGACTCACTTCGCTGACAAGTGCAAGGGGCTTCAGAAGGACATCACGGCTATTAAAAGCAAACTGGTGCATGTCAAGCGTCGTCTGTAGGCGTCGGAGAAGGCTCGCGTCGCAGCCGAGCGTCGCGAACGGGCGTCAAAGAAGGCGTGTGCCAAGGCAGAACGCCCCGAGCGGGCGTCGGAGGAGGCTCGCGCCATTGCCAGGGCGGAACTGTCCTGCTTTCATAAGCAAGCGGAAGACATTTCCGCCCTCGCGGCTCGAACTTCTGAGGAGAACGCACGAGTCCGTGGGATGCAGCACACCCGCTCGGAGATGTTTGAGGCCCTGCGGCACCGGGCCGGCCGGGCCCTAGGAGAACTTCTTGGCTCGGGGGTCACCGCCCCCTTGGTTAATGATGACGCCGGGTATCTCGGGTTCTTTACCAGGGTGGTGGAATGTATTGAAGGCGGGGTCAGGAAGGCTCGGCAACTCGTCGAGGAGCAAAGCCGTGGTGTCCTAAGGAGCGCGGTCTCCAGCATCTTCGGCAACTTCCGCCGTCTTGATCCTCATACGGACTTCGAGGCCCTGCTGGAGCCTGCGCCTGAGGCGGTCGCAGGCCCCTCGGAGAATTGGGTGAGCGACCACGTGGACGCGTTGGTGACAGAGCTCGTTCCAGCTATCGATGATGTGCCGGTGCTTGAGGGGAGCGACACCGACAGTTCCGGCAAAGGCGTCGATGCTTAGTCCAGTTCCTGCCGTAAATTTGTTTTTGGTTGTGGTTCCAGAGTCGGGTGAGATGGGTGTCACAAGGCTTAAACTCTTGATGATGTAATTGAACACCGTAAGAATAGGTTTTTAGGCACTCCCTTGCTTGTTCCTGAGGCTGTGGCCTTAAGCCCTTGTTGCGTGTCAGGAAGGAGCGTCCGCCGACCTCGTCTGGGCGCGCCTCGCGAGTACCTGATGTGAGCGCAAGAGTGGTTGGTGGTCCGGCTGAAGATCAGACAGAACGTGCGCCCACACCTCGGCTCCTGCTCGCGAGGAGTGACAAGGCGGGGTTGCAGACGTAGCCCAGCTTGGCTGAGCAAGACGGAAAAAACGGACTCGTGAAGGAAACATGGCGGAAATCGCAAAACACAGACAACAATTCTCCCTTTTATTCAAGAAACAAGTCACGCAATGGCGATATCGGCTTGAAAAAGCGGATACAGAGGGAGCAAATGCGAATGGCAAAAAGGAGGGGCCGCGTCCGGCCCCTGAGCAGGTCTTCAGTCTTCTCCCCAACGCGGAGCATAGGGCTACCACCGGCGGGTGTGGGCATAGCCATTGGGGGGTAGTGTCGACGGCCAGCGCGGAGCATGGTGCATCCACTCAGTGTGGGAGGGAGCCCCCGAGGTCCTAGGGCGATGCTCCGAAGACTCCGGGGCGTGTACAGCCCCACTCATGATTACGTGAGAGTGTCACGAGCGGAGATCTTCTGACGTGCCCGCCCTTCGCTTTGAGGGCCCCGCCCCGCACTAGTCCGCTCCCTCATGAACTCACCTGAAGGCGGCATTCATGAAGTGGGACACTGCGCATGATGGGGGGATGGAACCTTGGCCATAGGCCCCCCTCCGTGCACCAGGCACGCTGCTCACGCGATCTCCAAGCGCGCTTCGCCCCTCAGGGATAACGTCGTTCAGAGACGCGGCGTCCTGAAGTGCGAGGGGGACCCCGCCCTACCCACGCTCCGAATGGCCCCTGAGCCCTTCCTGATCAGGTTCGGGCCCAGCGGGTACGTGATTTCGTGAGCAGGGGGATGGAGCCGCGGTCTTGGGCCCTCCTAGTGCGCGTACGACGGGCTGCCGTACCGCCTCCAGGCGCACCCTCCGCAGCCCGAGGGATGGTACGCCGGGAGGCACGGCGTCTTGAGGTTGAACGAAGGGGGAGAAGGCCCCTCCCCGAGCGCATCATACCCGCCGCCAGCGAGTCCCTGGTGAAATCCAGGGCGGGCTCATGCGCGACGGGTCACGCGCG
>LR738714.1:264886118-264908917 GCA_902687465.1 Secale cereale | reverse complement strand
GGCCTGACCCAGGCCTTCCCTTCCCTTTCTGTATTGACGTGGCAACCAGAGTAGTTCCCTGGCCTGCCGATGCTCGGGGCCAGAGACATCGTTGGTCCGAGGCCTACGGCTGGTGCTGCGAGTGCCCCCCCCCCCGCAGGCACCAGCGCGCGTCTCATCCGCGCTCCATGGCCGTGGGCGATGATTACGAAGGGTTGAGGGCTAAGAGCGAGGGATCTACCTCCCGACCTTACGCTCCTGAGCCCCCCTAGTGCCTGCGTCTGGTTGCACCCGGCGTTCGGCTTGGTCCTGGGGTCGCCTCCTGATGGCTCCTCGACGGGGGCGGTTCCTGAGTACAAAGGGCTTCGAGGCAGAGGGGCGACTTCATACGCAGGGTTCAGCGGATCATCCCCATGTCGCCCTTGTAGGTCGCCGCGGGTCTTGACCATACGGGCGACCAGGTGTGGCTGGGGCCGCACCCGGTCCCCGACGTCGTCGCGTGGAAGCAGAATGGCTCAGCTCCGGTGCTGGCGGCGTCGAGGAGCTCGGCCACCCTGATGAGTAGCGCGTCGTGGCCGCTATCGAGCAATCGGCACCTTAGTAGTTCCCTTGCCACTAGTAGCGTGGCCCTCATGTTCTCCATTTCGTGCTGGTCCCGTGAGCTTGGCGCTGCATGCTCGGCGGCCCGTGCCGCCGCACGGCCTTGGCGTCGAGTGGGCGGTGGGTGATGCCGGTCCCCCAGCGGCGGGTCGGTGATGCTCATCGTGCCATTGGCCCCTGTCAAGGACGGGTGGCAGCGAGTCCCGCGGCCCAAGGGCGATGCCTGAGCGGCGCGGGCGCCACGGGCTTTCGCACGCGTCTGGTGCACCACCGCCATCGTGGTCGCGGTTTGTTGGAGCTGGGCGACGTGGGGTTGATGGACGAGAGTGGGGTGAGGTCGTCGGAGAGGCAAGATTTCGACACACCACCTACCTGGCGCGCCTAATGTCGGATTTTGGGCTCCACAAAACCCAAGAAGTTCGAAAACAGGGGCGTGAACGAAGATCTCTCCCACTCATGTGTACCTAGCGTCTCGCTCTCGTCTCGGTGGGGGGAATTAAAGCACACAACAGATAGAACACATAAGAGTTTATCCAGGTTCGGGCCACCGTGTGGTGTAAGACCCTACTTCCTACTTTGGTGGATTAGCCTCGGGCGAGCTGGGATATGAGCTAGTACAATGGTTCCTAAGCTCAGGAGGTGAGCTCAGGAGGGTCAGGAGGCAAGTGTTCTTGCTCCTTGCGTGGTGGCAGAGTGTACGAGTCGATCCACTTCACAGTGGGAATCCTAGCTACTTATATAGGCGGCCACGGTCCTCTTCCCCCGAAATGTTTAGGTGGGAAGGGATCCCACAACGGCCATTTTTGAGCAGAACACAAGGACGTTCCTACGCTGACAATAGTAGTCTCCGCCTGCAAGAGGATCAAGCGATGACGCGGTGGTGGGATCGATGGTGACATCCTTCTTGTCGTCCTTGCGGTCTTCGGTCTCGTTGCACCAATGAGGAAACCTTTGCCCTGCTCCTCGGGAACCCACGGCTGCGCTGTCTCCTTTGCACCAAAATGGTACTGTGCCGCTGGCGGACGCTGGCACCCGCTGGCATGGTGCGTCATTGCTGACATCACTGCATCCTCCTGAGGCAGGCTTGGCCTTGGATTCTCTGCCCCTTCGGAGCACCCGGCTGAGGCTGCTCCCGAGGAGGTCTTGACGTCGTTCTCCTCGCGAGGCTTAGCCCCCCTCGCGAGGGTCTTGGACAGCTGGTCGATCAGCTGGGCCATACCAGGCCGTCGTAGGAGCACGTCGTGGCCCGCACACACGCAAGTCTAGGCACCCTCGTTCCCAGTACGCCGACACAAACGACCTCCAAATGGAACGAAATTTGAGAGGCGGTCTACCTCCACTATTATAAGACCGCACGCCAGCTTTCACCCCATTCCGAGAATGTTTTTTGGCCACTTCCAAAATAATATTTCGGAGGTGCCGTGGGCGCGTGCGAGTGTGTCTGGTCTCAGAACGGACAACGGATACGAAAGGGGAGACGGGCAACTATGGAAGGATGCAAGTTTTCAAAACTACGCAGATGAAATGCACATGATGGCATAGAAAATACAACACGCAAGCAAATGACATGGCAACAACAACGAATAACTGGAAGACACTTGGCGCATCGGTCGCGGGGTGTCACAATACTCCCCTACTAACAAGAGATCTCGTCCCGAGATCTTAGGAACGAGATGGAAGAGGAAAAGAAAAGCAAAGTTGCTTCTTGGACAAAATAGTGTAACCAAAGAATCATGAGAGGTTGAACAACTTGAAATAAAGAACTCAACGGAGATGAACGAGATTGAGAAGTTTCCTTACAAAATAGGGACAAGGAACATTACGAGAATCTTGACGGTTGAAAGGCATGAAAGAAGAGCTTAACGAACCAAAATAATTTGAAACTGCACCGATATGACGAGATAGCCGAGGAATAAGATTGAAGAATTTGGATAGAACTCCGGTTGAATATGGAAGAAATATAACATAAACTTGAGAAGATGGAACTATACATGACTAGATGAACAAGACAATGCCTCCAGAAGAATTGAAAAAGTGGAATGAAAAGAATGGATAAGATAACAATAAGTTCCACCACGAAAGAATTTAACAGAGCATCTTCAAATGAAAGGCTTGAACGGAGTTGTTGAGAAAATCAACATGAAAAGAGTAGATTCGCGTGGGCTAATGTAACCTTCTCAAAACTTAAGGTGAAATTCTGCCACTACGAAATATTGAATAGTTGAGATGAACGAAGAAATGCAAAAACCGACTTCAAGAATATGGAGAATTAATTGCACTCGAGAGGCAAAAGAATAATGCTTGAGCTGCTCCACAAGGATTTTATGAACACTTGAAGAATTAATTAACAGATGATTAACCACCATGAAGAACTCCGGTAACAAAAGGATAGTGAGATAGAAGGGAAGGATGCACGAGCAAGATTAAAGCTTTGCGATGATTTCGATAGAGCTCTGATGAGATAGCCGAGAAAACTTTGAACTTTGGAAAAGAAAAGATTAAAGCACTTGGGACTAGAATTTATTCTTCAAGAACAAAATCTGAAGGATGGGATTACTCAAGTTGATGAAAGAAGAATAAGAATTATGTTATGCTTATCTTCCATCGATAGAAGCACCAGTAGGATTGGAAAGAACAAATGAGTTGATGTGATAACCATTGAAAAGTAATCTTGAATGAACCACTGTTAGAATTGGAATCGAGTGATGAAAGGGAATAAGCCACCGTAAGAAATTGAAATTGAGTGAGTGCAAGAGAATGAATCGCATGGAAGAATAAAGCACTTGAGGAAATTAGATAGAAGAGAACGAAGAGATCACGAACGGGTTAAAGAAAGCTTGAATGAAGCACCGGAAGAATAGGGAGATGAACGAAGAGGCATGAATGAAGAATAGTTGGAGGACGAAGTTGAAAACCGAGAACGAAGAAATCTTCCGGAATGATGGCCTTCGGAGAATTAAAATGGAAAGAATTCATGAAATGCTCTGGATGGGTAAGAAAAGATTTATTGACGATCGGAATAATTCGAGAGGATAGCATTAAGCTAGAGGCACGAATCTTCGAGAGGAGGGACAAGATTCAGAGGAAAACTCTTCTTCAGTCTTCAAATGTTGAGAGTGACGACGAGAAGCACCACCAAAATTATTGAGATACTCCAGACGAATGAAAAGAGGAAGGGTTCAACCAAACATGAAATAATTTGAAAGCGATCTTGGAGAAGGCATATGACTGATGGACTCCATACTTATGTCACACTTTGAAAAGAATTAGGGAATAACTCTGAAAAAATTAGGAGAGTCAGGTATGATCCTGGGAAAGACTTGTGGGTTATGAGCCCACAGAAGAGAAACACCGTCGGAAAGGATTGAAAAGGAGATGATGCACCGGAACAATTGAAAAACTCGAATGAGGTAACAACCCCAAATTAATTGTAACACAGAAGAATCTCCTGAGATGTCTTCGAAACTCCGGAACAATTGAATAGCGAGAGGCGACGAGAAAGGGGAAACATCTGAATCGAGGGAACAGAATATGATCAACACCATATACCTGAATTGAATCCACCGGAAAAGAAGAAGAGAAGAAGAATGACGAACGAGACGAGAATTCACCAGTTGAAATGACTGATGAAAGAAAGCAAGGCTTTAGAAAGATAAAATGGATGCACGATTCCGGTCTCAGGCTCTGAAAAGAAAAAGGGTGGGCGGGTGGGAAAAACAAAGACCACTTCGGAAGGGGAAAACAACGCCGGTTGGAAAGAACTAAGGATTGAACTTGCAAAAGACAAAGAGGGTCAAATCAACTTGACGATAATTGCACCGGATGAAAAGAGCTCACATCGCAACAAACGAAAACTAACTGCGTGATCCTAAAAAATTTGAAGGGGAAGAGGAGTAATTCAAAACACCTACGTCAAGATTCCTCACCAGAGCGACGAAGGGGCTAAAAAGAATTCCTACTCTCCGATATGACTAGACTTCGAAATAGTTTTCTTCTAGACTCGACAATGGCAAAACTACGATCAATCAAGGGGGCTCCTATGGTCGGTCGAGGCTCTGATACCAACTTGTCATGCCAAAGATGCAATTCTATCCCGATCACGTGATAACTTCGTGATTGGGGCACAACCGCATTTCGGGCGCTTAGCAAGATGGATATCATTACATCGTATCATTAAATAAATAGATGGAGATACATACTAGTCATGCAATTTCCACATGAATACAACACATCATACACAAGACATCCGATTACGGATGAAAAAACATGAAAAACACAACGACATCCATCCTGCTATCCCAGGCTACTGACCTGGAACCTATCCCAAGACTGACGAAGAAGAAGAAGAAAGAAATCCAACATAAATAGCATTGCTCTCATGTCAAGTCATCGGAAACCTGTACCTACAACTATTGGTTTAGTATCTGTGAGCCACGAGGACTCAGCAAACCCATAACCATGGGTATCAAGACTAGCAAAGCTTCATGGATATGGAAAGGATAAGTGGTGAGGTTGCAGCAGCGGCTAAGCATCGTTTGGTGGCTAACTTACGAGTACAAGAATAATAAGAGCATCTACGCAAACGGTCACAAACTAGTAATGATCAATAAGTGATCCTGAACTACCTACGAGTCAAACATAACCCCACCGTGTTCTCTAATCAAAATGAAAAGAGACGGCACGGTTACTCACGCGGTTGGTGTATTTTATTTCGGATCCTCTGTTAAGTTTTCTACAACCGGATATCAAAAAATTCCAATCTCCACATAACCGCGGGCACGGCTTTCGAATGATCATAACCCTGCAGGGGTGTCCCAACTTAGCCCATCACTAGCTCTCACGATCAGCAGAGGTAAAACCTCTTATCTTAGGGACAAACCGATCAAACTCAGAATCTCGGTGCACATGACATTTCGACAATGGTAAAACAAGTTCAGCAAGATCTCACAGCAGGCCGACACCCTGATAGTAGCCGCGCGTATCTCGTCTCAGGCCACGTCCGGATAGGTCAGCCTACATGTATGCCAGATACCCCGAGTTTCCCCGAGGCGGCCCCTCAGTCTGCCCGTTTGGGACCAATAACACCGCCACTGGCCCCCCCGTAAAATGTGGTACGAACCTCCAGTAGCGCTAACTCCCTATGCGTGAAATTTAATTTAGTTTATTATGTTGGGAAAATGGTAAAACCAATGTTGGGCCTTGCTGGAGGAGTTTTATTCAAAGCGAACTGTCAAGGGGTTACATAACCCCCAACCGTGTTAGGTACGCAAACTCAAGAATCATAACACCGGTTTATCAGTTCTTAAGGCGGCATGAGTGGAACAAAACACCGAGCAAAAGGCCAAGCCTTGCACCCATTACCAAGTAAATAGGTGCATTAATTATAGTAAGATAGTCTGATATTCCAAAATTCAAGATCCGACATGGAGCAATCTTCATATTCACCTGCAACTAACAACGCTATAAGAGGGGCTGAGAAAGCGATAACATAGCCATACAACGGTTTGCTAGGGTGGTGTCAAAGGTTAGAGATTTAATGGCAACAACGAGAGGCTGACAACAAATAGATAGGCAACGTCACATATAGCGATAGCATCGAGACAACTAGCCTAGAAATGATAGTAATGAGATCCAAGGTGACGTTCATCTTGCGTGAGATCCCGCAAGGAAGAAGAATGAGTCCATGAAAAAGACGAAGCCACGAAGACGAACCAAGCGTAGTCGAACGCATCCTCACGATCGCAATGAAACAGGAACTAACGAGAAGAAGCAAACAACATGGTAAACACACAACACACAAACAAGACATGATGCTCAACTAAGTATGATGCATGACAAGGCTACATGATTCTTTACATGGCAAGGGATGATGCATACAAGAACAACCCATAAAGCAAGGTTAAATGAGGTCGGAGACATCATATAACAATTCCGGTAAGTCCTCATATGCATTTTTTTTGTAATTGGTCCAGATGTGAACAAATAATATTTTAGAGTTTTTAAACAGTAAGTTAACATGCACCATTATGATCTACATGAGTTTCTAGTCAAGTTACATATAAAGTTCATTTAATTCGGAGTTACGGCCTAGAAGATATGAGCCAAACAAGTTGAACATGGCATTGATGCAAAATGCATTCAAACGTCATCAAAACACTCTCAAAACATGGGTGTGACATGACACGATGTGTCCACATGAAAAACCAAGCAAGTTTCATATGGAGCATGCACAAAACGGAGCAACTGTTCAACACATACACATGGAACAAGTTTAAAGGACAAGTTGCCCAAAACAACATCTAGGCATATTACTAGCATCAAAACAACATGCTACAAGTACAATATTGGCACAAGCATGGCATGAACTCAAAGTGTAGATCATATACTTCCAATATCCTCAAGTATCCGGTTCATCGGCATCAAGAGTAATCCAACATGACCAAAGCAACAAGCAAACTTATATCACAGATTATGACTGTGAAAAACAGAGCATATACATGAGCAGAATTAATTTGTTGACATGTTGGAGGCAATAAATAATTAAGCTACAATGCAAGAACATATCAAAATAGTGCATGGCATGCTAGTCCATAACATGGAGCTCAAAGGACACCAGATGGTATAAACATAGGATCAACAGGTTCATAGAATTCATCAAAACAAGTTGCAAACATAATATAGCAAATTCTCAGACTTAGTGAAAAATCTAGGAATGCAACAACAACATTATGATGCTGACTTTGGAGAGACATAACAACAACCATGGAAATTCTAATAAGCATGCAAAGTTCATGAAAATTTAGTAGTCATGGCATAATCCAAATAACTCCATTGGAACAACTCCATAAGATGCATAGATTAATAACAATGAGCTTTGCCATATGGAACATGCTGTTGACAGGCTGACAGATATATTGTTAAGCAACTTGAGAGCAAGAAAGATACATGCTACAGCAACTTATAATTGCAAACAAGGGCATAGATGGATAGAGAATAACATGGACTTCAAGATATGATCATTTGACATCTCCAAATGTGCATGGATATGACTGTAGCATCAAGCAAAAATGGCATCACAATATAATAGTTTCAGACTTGGCAGTTTTCAACAAGTCTCAGAAAACAGCAAAAGTGAGTAGGTCACTTTGCAAGCTTGTTTCACTCACCACAAGGCATATCATGAAAAGTGTATTACACCATTGCAAAGATGACATGATTGTGCTCCTAAAGGACGTTGACATGATGCTCAAACAAAAATCACTCAAAAATATATGAAAAAGACAAATCAGCAAGTTATATTAGTTTTCAGCAGTTTATATCACTTAGCACACTTGCAACCGAGATAAACATGGCACTATGCATCCTAACATATATGCAAATGCAACCATCATGTAGAGCATTCAGAGGCGAACATTTTGATATATTATATGCTCAATATGGATATACGGGCTGAAACTGCCGACCCAATAGTGCACAGGGGGGGTCTGGGTTGCTCACCCCATTGGGCCAAGCCCAGGACGGAGGAGGTCGGGCGGGCCGGTGGCTGGGCCTGGATCTGGGCCCAGCCATGCGAGGCAGGGATGCGGGGTCGTCGTGCAGGCGAAGTAGGGCTCGACGGTGAGATTCCGGCGACGGGGAACACCGGAATGGCAGCATAGGGGTCTGGTAAGGCCGGCGAAGCAGGGAACCGGGGCGGACGAGGCAGGGCGAGAGGGATCCGGGGCCGGCGGGCCGAGATGCTGCTGGATCGAGGCGGCGGTCGGAGGAGTCGCGGGGCCTGGATCCGACGAGCTTGGGCTCCCGCGGCGGATCTGGAAACGGAGGTGGGCGGCGGAGCTCTTCCGGCGGTGGTGCGGGGCGGTGAGGGTTGGTGGTGGCGAGCGGAGCTACGACGGCGGGGATGACGCGAGCCACGGCGGCAGAACGGCGGGAGCGGGTGGCTCGGGCAGCCGCGCGGGCCTGGGCAGGCCTGCCCGGGCTCGAGCGGGCCGTGGAGGGTGATAGGTGGCGGTGGACAGGAGGCGGCGCGTGGTTGGGCGCGAGAGGTGGCGCGATGACGTGGCGGTGGTGGATTGGCCAGATCCACGTGGCTGGGCGGCGGTGGATGCGTCCGGTGGAGGAGCGGATGTGTCCGGCTGCGTGAGGAGGAAGAGGACTAGGGTTTGTGTGTGATTTGGACGAGGTGGACTGTTTTTATAGCTAGAGGGAGCTAGGAGAGGTATTTTTCAGAGCGGTTTCGCCCACACGATCGTGATCCAACGGCGAAGAGCATGAGGGGGGTTTGGTTGTGCTAGTGGGCTGTTGTGGAGGGGGCTGGGCTGAAAGAGAAAGGGCTTCCAATGGTTAACGCGGTTAACCGTTGGAGCATCAAACGACCTCCAAATGGAACAAAATTTGATAGGCGGTCTACCTACACTATAATAAGACCGCACGCCAACTTTCACCCAATTCCGAGAATGTTTTTTGGCCACTTATAAAATAATATTTTGGAGGTCCCGCGGGCGCGGGCGAGTGTGTCTGGGCTTAGAACGGACAACAGAGAGGACAGGGGAGACGGCAACAACGGAAGGATGCAAGTTTTGAAAACTATGCAGATGAAATGCACATGATGACATGACAAAATACAACACGCAAGCAAATGACATGGCAACGACAGGTAATAACTGGAAGACACCTAGCGCATCAGTCTCGGGGTGTCACAAGACTCCCCTACTAACAAGAGATCTCGTCTCGAGAGCTGAGGAACGAGACAGAAGAGGAAAAGAAGAGCAAAGTTTCTTCTTGGACAAAAGAGTGTAACCAAAGAATCATGTGACGTTGAATAACTTGAAATAAAGAACTCAACGGAGACGAACAAGATTGAGAAGTTCCGTTACAAAAGAGGGACAAGGAACATTACGAGAATCTTGATGGTTGAAAGGCATGAAACAAGAGCTTAACGAACCAAAAGTATTTGAAACTGCACCGATATGACGAGATAGCTGAGGAACAAGAATGAAGAATTTGGATCGAACTCCGGTTGAATAAGGAAGAAATATAACATAAACTAGAGAAGATGGAACTATACATGACTAGATGAATTAGACAATGCCTCCGGAAGAATTGAAAAAGTGGAATGAACAGAACGGATAAGATAACAATAAGTTCCACCACGAAAGAATTTGAAAGAGCGTTTTCAAAAGAAAGGCTTGAACGGAGTTGTTGAGAAAATCAACAACAAAAGAGTAGATTCGCGTGGGGCTTATGTAACCATCTCAAAACTTGAGGTGAAATTCTGCCACTACGAAAGATTGAATAGTTGAGATGAACGAAGAAATGCAAAAATACACTTCACGAATATGGAGAATTAATTGCACTCGAGAGGCAAAAGAATAATGCTTGAGCTGATCCACAAGGATTTGATGAACACTTGAAGAATGAATTAACTCATGATGAACCACCATGAAGAACTCTGGTAACAAAAGGATAATGAGATAGAAGTGAAGGATGCACGAAGAAGATTAAAGCTTTGCGATGATTTCGATAGAGCTCCGACGAGATGGTTGAGAAAACTTTGAACTCCGTAAAAGAAAATATTAAAGCACTTGGGACTAGAATTTATTCATCAAGAACAAACTCCGAAGGAAGGGATTAGTCAACTTGATGAAAGAAGAATAAGAATTATGTTATGCTTATCTTCCATCGATTAAAGTGACGAGAAATAATGGATTTGCATATGACTTATTCGCGTTGAAAAAGATTAATGGGAGATATAGCACGCAACTTAAGAAAGTCTTTATGAACCACCGGTAGGATTGGAAAGAACGAATGAGTTGATGTGATAACCATTGAAAAGGAATCTTGAATGAACCACTGTTAGAATTGAAACCGAGTGATGAAAGGGAACAAGCCACCGTAAGAAATTGAAATTGAGTGAGTACAAGAGAATGAATCGCTGGGAAGAATAAAGCACTTGAGGAAATTAGATAGAAGAGAACGAAGAGATCGCGAACGGATTAAAGAAAGATTGAATGAAGCACCGGAAGAATACGGAGACGAACAAAGAGGCGCGAATGAAGAATAGTTGGAGGACGAAGTTGAAAACTGAGAACGAAGAAATCTTCTAAAATAATGGCCTTCAGAGAATCACAATGGAAAGAATTCATGAAATGCTCTAGATGGGTAAGAAAAGATTTATTGATGATCAGAATAATTCGAGAGGATAGCATTAAGCTAGAAGCACGAATCCTCGAGAGAACGGACAACATTTAGAGGAAAATTCTTCTTCGGTCTTCAAATGTTGAGAGTGACGATGAGAAGCACCACCAAAATTATTGAGATACTCTGGACGAATGAAAAGAGGAAGGGTTGAACCAAACATGAAAGAATTTGAAAGCAATCTTGGAGAAGGCATATGACTGATGGAATCCGTACTTATGTCACACTTTGAAAAGAATTAGGGAATAACTCCGAAAAAATTAGAAGAGTCAGGTAAGATCCTGGGAAAGACATGTGGGTTATGAGCCCACCGAAGAGAAACACCATTGGAAAGGATTGCAAAGGAGATGATGCACCAGAACGATTGAAAAACTCGAATGAGGTAACAACCTCGAATTAATTGGAACACAGACGAATCTCCTGATATGTCTTCGGAACTCTGGAACAATTGAATAGCGAGAGGCGAATGAGAAAGGGGAAACATTTGAACCGACGGAAAACAATATGATCAACACTGTATACTTGAATTGAATCCACCGAAAAAGAAGAAAGAAGAAGAATGACGAACGAGACAAGAATTCACATGTTGAAATGATTGAGGAATGAAAGTGTCGGGGGAAACGACACCAATGGGATCCCATGGACCCCTACTACGGTTTGTTGGGCGTAGAGCTATGCAAAGAGCAGGTCTAGACGATCAACGCGTGGGCATTTTTACCCAGGTTCGGGTCGCAAGATGATGCGTAAAACCCTAGTCCTGCTTGTCTAGGTATATTTGGTGTTCTTGAGCTCTTGAACTGGCTAATATGTGTGCCTGTCCAAAAAGTCCGAATCCTCTCTCAGTATGCCTCGGGCCTCCTTTTATATGACAAAGGGGTTGCCACAACGACACACAGGAGGTGGAAAGTTACTACAGTGTACAAGGTTATCTTCTGACATGATAGGACAAACGCATTTAATGCGCCGCCTACGTGTCTTATAGCTTTATTGGGGACGGCAAGGAAGCTTGTCTTGCCCGCTGCCGCCTCACCTCGCTCCGACACACGTCTAGGCTGATGAGGCATGCGGCGCCACGCTGGCTGCTGCCTGCTGTGGTGGCAGGGTGTTCACGAAGATCTGCATGCCACCACGCAGGTGCTTGGCTAGTTGGCTTAGGGGCTGCATGTTGCCACGCAGGCGCTTGTCCAGTTGGTGAGTCGGTCGTCGCATAGGAGTGGAGCGGGGCGGCGAAACCTTGGCGGGCGCGGGCCTGGCGGTGGCCCCGCAAACGCCCCTAGTAAGGGGTCTTGCCGGGGTCTTGTGGCTGTCCCCGGCAAGGCTCTTGTCGGGGGTCTTTGTCTTCCGGTCCCTTGTCTAGATTTGCAGGCCCCTTGGTCCTACAAGGATCTGCATGCCACTGCGCAGCCGTCCCTTGAATCTTGGTCTTGACGTTGTCGATGGTGTGAGAGCTCTCAGACCCAAGGGTGGTGGCTTTGCTGGTGTGTGACGCCCCAGATTTGACTGTACACTAATCATGCACGCAACATGTACGACCAAGATTAGGCACTCACTGAAAGATATCACAACAATCGAAAAACATCAGGGACCAAGATCAGGGACTCACAAAGTCAGCGGAAGCAACAATATCTGAGTACAGACATAAGTTAAACAAGTTTGCCTTAAGAAGGCTAGCTCAAAACATCAACGACTGAAAAGGCAAGGCCTCCTGCCTGGGACCTCCTAACTACTCCTGGTCGTCGGTGGTCTGCACGTAGTAGTAGCCTCCATCGGGGGTAGTGACAGTCGTCAAAGGTAGCTTTTGGCTCCTGGACTCCACCATCTGGTTGCATCAACCAGAAAGAAGAAAGAAGGGGGAAAAGGGGGATCAAAGCAACCGTTAGTACTCATCCACAGTACTCGCAAGCAAGGATCTACACTACATATGCATCGGTATGAATGAAAAGGGTAGTATATGTGGACTAAGCTGCAGAATGCCAGAATAAGAGGGGGAGAAGCTAGTCATATCGAAGACTAGCATCTTCTGGAAACCATCGTCTTGCAGCAACAGGGGGGAATAGAGTAGTATAACATAAGTCATATTTATGTTGTTTTAATTGCCCGGGGATCCTTTCTCGACTCCCGTAGCAACATATCCAATTCATGCCTCAGCATCCAGTTCTAGTTGTATCGATCGGGATACAACTCCAAGTGTCTGTTATCGTAGGATAGGTTATCGATAGATGTTTTCTTCCCTACAGGGGTGCACCAACTTACCCACCACGCTTGCTTAACTTCGTCTGGACACACCATCAGGTCATGCCCGGCCTCGGCCAAACAATACGCCGCATCCCGACCTAGGCTTAATAGAGAGGTCATGTACGCCGGACTAAACCTATGCCCCCAGGGGTCATGGGCCATCGCCCCGGGAACTCCTGTACATTGAGTGGGCGGCCGATGAGCAGACCTGGGCTACCTCCTTAAAAGTTAGGTGCTTACGCGGTCCAACCCGGCGCGCGCCGCTCAGTCGCATGATGTCAGTTAAGCTTCGGCTGATGCATACGATGCAGAATGCCCATACTATGCCCACGTGATGGTTAGTTTTATCAGGCCAGACAGTACAAAAAATACACTTCCGTGATGATACGTCTTTGTCACAGTAGGTCACTTTTTCTGTCATGCATGTACATCCATGAAAATTTTATGACAGAATCAAGATAGTCATACCTGTGTTGTCGTAGAAGTGTTCCAGGACATTACCAAAATTATCATCACAGAAGTGTCCACTTCCATGATGATAAATCACGCGTCACAGAAGTGCTTTCATCAAGGGTGACCCACACGTCGCATCCACCGTAACGGAACGCCATTAAGCTATCGGGTCCGGTTTTGGATCCGATAACCCGTTAACAACCCCGACCAATGGGGATTTTCCACGTGTAAAATCATCATTGGATGTAGGAAACACGTGTCGGCTCACCGTTGGGATAGATGTCATCCACTCATTGGACCCAAAGCGCTATGATACGTCGACACGTGGCACAGCCCAACAGAGGCCCATCAAGTTTAAATGGGCCGGCCCAACTAAAGGCCCGTAAGATTTTGCGGACCATAATGGGCAGGCCCAACTAAAGGCCCACAAGAGTTTGCGGACCATAATGGGTCGGCCCGCTAAAGGCCCACAAGATTTTGTGGGCATAATGGGCCTGCCTAGGTAAAGGCCCACAAGATTTTTCGGGCCATAATGGGCCGGCCCAGGTGAAGGCCCACAAAATTTTGGTGGACCATAATGGGCCGGCCTAGCTAAAGGCCCACGAGATTTCGCCAACATTAATGGGCCGGCCCAGCTGTAGGCCCACAAGATTTTGAGGACCCTAGTAGGCCGGCCCATTAACTGGCTGCCATATTTTGGGCCAAATGCCGGCCCATATTTGCTCCGGTCCATTAATGGCCTGCCATGTTCTGGGCCTAATAATGGCCCATATGAAATCCGACCCGTTAAAAGCCTACCACGTTATGGGAAAAATTACGGCCCAGATCAGGTTCGGCCCTTTAAGAGGCTTTGGGCAAAATTATGGCCCATATCAGATTCGGCCCGTCAACTGGACGTTATGCTTTTGGGCCCACTTGCTAAAGGCCCATTTAGTAATTCAACCTGATATTAGTTTCGGTCTGTTAAGGCCCCGTTTAACATTTCGGCCCTATATTAATTTCGGCCTCTTAAAAGCCTGTCATATAGTTGGGTCTAACTACGGCCCGGTTTGCATCCGGCCTGCTCGCAGCCGATAATCTGATTGGGCCAAACAAGGACCGAGACAATTCAGGCCTATTATAAGCCCGTGATTTGATTGGCACATTCATGGGCCGGGGTCTATTTCGGCCTGCTGCCGGCCCGTGAGCTGTTTGGCACGTTTTAGGCCCAACCTACTTTTCAGCCTCCTAAAGGCCCATTGAGTTTTCTTGGGAAAATAGGGCAGGCGGTTTACTCGGCCTATTGAAGGCCCAAATCTACTAGTGGGCCAGTTTACATTTAGGCTTGTTAACGGACCAAGATGAGGGGCTCATGCTGCGGATCATACATAGTGATTTGCATGACGACCCGATTATGTACTGTAATTTTACAGTTTGGCCGGTTTACTGCGAAGAAAGGATATATATACAGTAAAATAACTACATCATCATGAATAAGAAAAAACCTAGACTATACAATAAATAAATTACGGCATATTACATCCACTTGGCATCAAAGTTCGCCACTATGATAATAAAGCACAAGCAGATAGCAGATTACATACACTGGGCATCAAAGATCGCCACCAGTGCAACTAAACATGCCGAAAAAATAATATACAAAACCGACAGCACTTCAATAGAGTTCAAGAAAGGTTAGCCCTGCTCGGGAGCTGCAGCGCAAGCAGCTGAGCAAGCTGGTGAGACTGCACTTGTTTGACACTTATATCCTCCTCACTCTGAAAGATAAACAAGCAGACAGATGACCGGTTTTGCACATATCCTCCCGATCAAAAAAAAGTATCAGTGCTGACAATTCATCACATTTCTTACTGACGAATAAAGTGACACAGGTTAAAATAGCATTAACACAATATGGTATTGTTCAGGTCAAGACATGGCAGGAAATGACATTGTGAAGGAGTTGGCAGCTTCACGACATCACTGGATTACAGATCAAGAACTCATAAGTATCAATGGTTAGTGTGCTGTCAATTTATCCCATTTCAGATTGGCAAAATAAGATCAATTGCTCTGTACAGTTTAATTTACATGGTATGAAGAAGGAACTTGGTTGTACAACTGAAAACTTAAATTGAGAAGGACAAACTTTTGTTTATGAACCGGAGTACATAATAAACTTTAAACATGCAATTTGATGCAAGCATAAAAAATAAACAACTGTTGCAGTCATGCCGAACCAAATATACACAACAAAGTTTGAAGCCTTGAGAAGGACAAACTTACATTATTGGTGAAGGCAGGCTCTATAAAGCCCTTGTCTATTCTGATGGGGGGGGGCAATTCAAGAAGTTTACCACAGAATCTTCTTCATAAGCATTGCCATTATTCTACATTTTGTTAAGAGTAAATATAGATGTGACAATATAAGAAAAATGGAGAATATTTAAGATAAGATGAGGAGTGATGCTACATAAATGTAAGTATAGCGATACAGGCAAAAGGTAAAGCCAAGAGCAATGCAGAGCTAAACTTCTTCAGTACCATCGGTGTTATCCAACCTTATGGTAAGAGTAAATATATATATTATGTGTAGAAAATGGAGGGCAAAGGAAAATAAGCTGCATAGTGATGTTACATGAACAACTACCTGTCAATATAAGTACACTGATAAAGGACATTAGGTCTTACAATAACAATGAAGAGCTAAAAAAATTTCATTGGCATTGGATATATTCTACACTGATGTAACCATTCATACATATCAGATAATTTGGAGTGAACAATTGATAAGCAAGCTATCATGCATACTGCTATCACATAATGAACCAGGTATGTATGCAAGTACAGTGATACAGGACAATAGGTACTAACAAGAGCAAAGCAGCGGGCAGCATATTTGCGATATCCTGTCGTTCTTTTCAAACATGAATTCTTTTTCGAGCAGATTTCCTGCAAAAAACATCCGTAAGGCACATGCAGAAAAGTAGAAGTTCAAATTGTCATGCGATATCATTGAGAGTACCTCATCCTCGGAATGAGACCAATGCATAACAAGGTTTTTCTATTCAATGTCTTCTAAATTTAGCACAGGAGACTTCACCAGAAATTCATTTATAGACTTGCCATCAAAGTGTGATTTCCTCAGGTAAAACCAATACTGCTGCAATGCTTCCTTGAAAAGCGCAAGCAAGATTTGCTCGTCATGACTATCCAGATTGACCCTTGCATACTTACACCAATGTAATGTAAATCATTGATGTGTTCAATCAGCAAAAAAAAGGAAAATAATCACCATGAATAATAGCACTTACACATAAGTGCGACAGGAAGATGTGAAAATGGTGTTTGTCTTCACTATAATCTTCCAATGATGGGAATATATGCACGTAGTACCTAACAACATTTAAAGCATTGCCTTTTAAACTGGGAATAACTGGAATGGGGTTCCAATCTGCAGGAATTGGCCGTCTCTGCAGTTGGGATAGGTCTTCAGCCGGTGGACTTGCTGTACTTTTGCTGGAGTGGGATTTTTTTGTGGTACGATTGGTGCTATAGCAACTGAAATCGGCATACCTTTTGCTGGAGTGCAGGTCCTGTGTGGTGGGTCTAGTGGTGTGGCCAGTGAAGTATGGGTACAGTCTGCTGGAGTCGGTCGTACATTTTGTGTCACTGGTTGTACAACCAATATAAGTGGGGTGTTGTCTGATTCCTCCGTCACAACCATGTTTTTCAAGGACTTTGCTGGTGCTCCTTCAGATTCAGCAATCACCCTCTTCCTTTTTGATGTCTCATGCACAAGAACAACATTTGAGTGGAAAAACATGGTATGATGACAGATGGAATATGTATTGATAATGGATGGGCATGGCATCTCGACATATATGATGAGTAAACTAAGCAGATGGCGGTGCAACAAAGTAGAAGAAATGCAAGACAACATATGCAAGATACGCGCAATCAATAAAACCTTGCCAAATTAGAGCAAGCACCTTGATTGGTGAACATGACATGCCATCTGCCTTTGACTCCTCGAGGTTAGAATAGTCATTAGGATCATATTCTGAAAAAGAATCTACAGGTGGGGAGCGTATGAGTTTCATTGCATCCAGAATGGCACTCAATGCCTTGGTGCCAATTTTGTAAGTCATTGCAGTGTTCCACAATATTCTTCTGATGCGCGGATACTGATATTCATTGTAATTACGTATAATATCTAAGAACCATGAAAACATAAATAGTTGTGAGATTATCTAGTAATGCAGGGGATATTCTAATATAGGGGCGCCCCTGTAAACACTTGTGTGCTATCACTGCATTCTAATGAGAGAGCTCAGGTGTGCTGTAATATGGTGCGTGCATTTATATAATCTGGCACAAGTACACAAAAAATAGGCTCCAGAACTATGGATAGTTGGCAGATGATAGGTTCAAAATATACTGTATAGAGAGTTTATTGCCAAATGAGCCAACGTGAAAACTCAGCTACTCTTATGGAGATGAAACCCAAAAGATTTTCGTTGGGGCGTAACCCTCTCAGCGACGCGCCACATCGGAACCCGGGTGTGGTGTCAAATGGGCAAGGGCCGGGACGTCACCCCCTTGGTGGCGCGCCGTATCTTGATCTGGATACGGTGGCAAGTGAGCGAGGATCGGGTCGTCGCATCCTTAGTGGCGTGCTACATCGGTGCCCGGATGTAGTGGAAAATGAACAAGGGTCTTCGCATTTGACTCGACGAGTGCGAAGGGTAAGGAAGCTAGCCGAGCCTAGGAGGATCCGCTTAGGTAGCTGGAACGTAGGGTCCCTGACAGGGAAGCTTCAGGAGCTAGTCGATGCAGCGGTGAGGAGAAGTGTTGATATCCTTTGCGTCCAGGAAACCCAGTGGAGGGGACAGAAGGCAAAGGAGGTGGAGGGTACCGGCTTCAAGCTGTGGTACACCGGGTTGGCTGCAAACAGGAATGGCATAGGCATCTTGATCAACAAGAGCCTCAAGCATGGAGTGGTAGACGTCACGAGACGTGGGGACCGGATTATCCTGGTCAAGCTGGTAGTTGGGGACTTAGTTCTCAATGTTATCAGCGCGTATGCCCCGCAAGTAGGCCACACTGAGAACACCAAGAGGGAGTTATGGGAAGGCCTGCAAGACATGGTTAGGAGTGTACCAATTGGTGAGAAGCTCTTCATAGGAGGAGACCTCAATGGCCACGTGGGTACATCTAACACAGGTTTTGAAGGGGTGCATGGGGGCTTTGGCTATGGCACCAGGAATCAGGAAGGAGAAGATGTCTTAAGCTTTGCTCTAGCCTACGACATGATTGTAGCTAACACCCTCTTTAGAAAGAGAGAATCACATCTGGTGACTTTTAGTAGTAGCCAACACTCTAGCCAGATTGATTTCATCCTCTCGAGAAGAGAAGATAGGCGTGCGTGCCTAGATTGTAAGGTGATACCTGGAAAGAGTGTTGTACCTCAACATAAGCTGGTGGTTGCTGACTTCCGCTTTCGGACTCGTGTCCAGCGGGATAGGCGTGCCAAAGTCGCTAGAACAAAGTGGTAGAAGCTCAAGGCGGATTTAGCTCGGGCGTTCAAGGAGAGGGTCATTAAGGAGGGCCCTTGGGAGGAAGGAGGGGATGCGGACAATGTGTGGATGAAGATGGCGACTTGCATTCGTAAGGTGGCCTCGGAGGAGTTTGGAGTGTCCAGGGGAAGGAGAAGCGAAGATAAGGATACCTGGTGGTGGAATGATGTCGTCCAGAAGGCGATTAAAGAGAAGAAAGAGCGCTTCAGATGCCTGTACTTGGATAGGAGTGCAGACAACATAGAGAAGTACAAGATGGCGAAGAAGGCCGCAAAGCGAGCTGTTGGTGAAGCAAGGGATAGGGCGTATGAGGGCCTCTACCAACGGCTAGGCAAGAAGGAAGGGGAAAGGGACATCTATAAGATGGCCAAGACCCGAGAGAGGAAGACGAGGGATATTGGCCAAGTCAAATGCATCAAGGACGGAGCAGACCAACTCCTCGTGAAGGATGAGGAGATTAAGCGTAGGTGGCGGGAGTACTTCGACAAGCTGTTCAATGGGGAGAATGAGAGTTCTACAATTCAACTTGATGACTCCTTTGATGAGACCAGCATGCGTTTTGTGCGGCGAATCCAGGAGTCTGAGGTCAAGGAGGCTCTAAAAAGGATGAAAGGAGGCAAGGCGATGGGCCCTGATTGTATCCCCATTGAGGTGTGGAAAGGCTTCAGGGACATAGTGATAGTATGGCTAACCAAGCTTCTCAACCTCATTTTTCGGGCAAACAAGATGCCAGAAGAATGGAGACGGAGTATATTAGTACCAATCTTCAAGAACATGGGGGATGTTCAGAGTTGTACTAATTACCGTGGAATTAAGCTGATGAGCCATACAATGAAGCTATGGGAGAGAGTCATTGAGCACCGCTTGAGAAGAATGACAAACGTGACCAAAAATCAGTTTGGTTTCATGCCTAGGAGGTCGACGATGGAAGCCATTTTCTTGGTTCGACAACTTATGGAGAGATACAGGGAGCAAAAGAAGGACTTGCATATGGTGTTCATTGACTTGGAGAAGTCCTATGATAAGATACCACGGAATGTCATGTGGTGGGCCTTGGAGAAACACAAAGTCCCAGCAAAGTACATTACCCTCATCAAGGACATGTACGATAATGTTGTGACAAGTGTTCGAACAAGTGATGTCGACACTGATGACTTCCCGATTAAGATAGGACTGCATCAAGGGTCAGCTTTGAGCCCTTATCTTTTTGCCTTGGTGATGGATGAGGTCACAAGGGATATACAAGGAGATATCCCATGGTGTATGCTCTTTACGGACGATGTGGTGCTAGTTGACGATAGTCGGACGATGGTAAATAGGAAGTTAGAGTTATGGAGACAAACCTTGGAATCAAAAGGGTTTAAGCTTAGTAGAACTAAAACTGAGTACATGATGTGCGGTTTCAGTACTACTAGGTGTGAGGAGGAGGAGGTTAGCCTTGATGGACATGTGGTGCCTCAGAAGAACACCTTTCGATATTTGGGGTCAATGCTGCAGGAGGATGGGGGTATTGATGAAGATGTGAACCATCGAATCAAAGCCGGATGGATGAAGTGGCGCCAAGCTTCTTGCATTCTCTGTGACAAGAGAGTGCCACAAAAGCTAAAAGGCAAGTTCTACAGGACGGCGGTTCGACCCGCAATGTTGTATGGCGCCGAGTGTTGGCCGACTAAAAGGCGACATGTTCAACAGTTAGGTGTGGCGGAGATGCGTATGTTGAGATGGATGTGTGGCACATGAGGAAGGATCGAGTCCGGAATGATGATATACAAGATAGAGTTGGGGTAGCACCTATTGAAGAGAAGCTTGTCCAACATCGTTTGAGATGGTTTGGGCATATTCAGCGCAGGCCTCCAGAAGCCCCAGTGCATAGCGGACAGCTAAAGTGTGCGGAGAATGTCAGGAGAGGTCGGGTAGACCGAATTTGACATGGGAGGAGTCCGTTAAGAGAGACCTGAAGGATTGGAGTATCACCAGAGAACTAGCTATGGACAGGGGTGCCTGGAAGCTTGCTATCCATGTGCCGGAGCCATGAGTTGGTCACGAGATCTTATGGGTTTCACCTCTAGCCTACCCCAACTTGTTTGGGACTAAAGGCTTTGTTGTTGTTTGTATAGTTTATTGCCAAACCATGATAACAAGAGCACACATCAACTCGGTAGATCATAGTGTGCATAAAAGGGGTACACCATAACCACGATATATAAATCGGGAAAGTGGAACTGGCTTGAAAATATGGTGTTGTATTGCCGCTAGTAATTGAAAGCCTATCGATCAAGTACATGCCAGCTCTATCAGCTGTTGACTGCAGATGTCCCTGCTCCCCTTCCTGACAAGGAACATAATGTACGTACTAAATACAGAATACCAAAAGAGGAGCATGTTAAAGAATAGAAGAGGAAGCATATTCTCGAGGTTCCGCTTAATTGCATACAATGTTGGTTGCCCACTCACGATGAATCACAGCGCCCAAAGAAATTCAATTCCATGTTGTCTCTCTATATGAGGCAATTTTGAACAAGAGTCATTAGGATCATATTCTGAACAAGAGTCAACAGGTGGGGAGCGTATGAGTTTCATTTCATCCAGAATGGCGCTCAATGGCTTGGTGCCAATTTTGTAAGTCATTGCGGTGTTTAGCTTATAGAGTGGACTGCTGCTAGTGCGACACAAAGCAGCTACACAGATCATGGTGTAGATATAATGGGAAAACCGTAAGCATCAGAGTAAAATCAGCAAAGTGGAACTTGCTGGAATATATGTGCTAGTATTGCCGGTACGGCTAGAAAGGCTTCGGATACCAGCTCTCTTCAACTGAAGGTGCGATACTGTTAATATCAGTGTAACTCTCAAAGGCGACAAAGTTCCCCGCATTTCCTTGCTATTCTTATAGGATTCAAGTGAGCAGGCCACTACAAATCCTATTCCATGTTAACAAAATCCTACGAATCAAAGAGGCCCGAAGAGTTCGAAGTGTCCATACCAACCGACCGTATAGACCTCTACACTACAAATGTCCCTCCTCATCTTCACTACAAGGAACATACTGTACTACTATCATACTCCCTCTGTTCCAAAATATAAGTCTTGGTAGAGATTTCCCCTATGGATCACATACAGATGTATCCAGATACATTTTAGAGTGTAGATTCACTCATTTTGCTCCATATGTAGTCCATGGTGGAATCTACAAAGACTTGTATTTAAGAACGGAGAGAGTACTTATTAAGGAAGAACAGAAGATGAACATGCTCAAGAAGAGCAAGCTGATTTTGGATAATAAAATGTTCGTTGCGCAGTGCCCACACATGATGAACCAGAGCGCATTAAGAAAGCAACTCCTTGTTGTCTCTCTATATGTGGTGCACGTGTTTTTTCGAAAGTAAAGTAGGAACATTAGTTGACCAATTAAATGTTATCTATTTTAGTAATATCAGAATCATATCAGATTCGTACTTGAGCAACAAGTTTGGAATTATGAGTGGCACATTGTTTAGCTTGATGGATTCAGGATCAGTGTTAAGCAGGTACGATGATGGTACTGAATATAAAGGCATGTCTGCATGCAAGTCGTGTGACTTTTCTCATTTGGGTCAGTCGACCATTTCAGGCAGTTGGATGAAGATCCTACGTCTCCTAACCCTTCTTCTTCCTCGTCTCTGATTCTTCCCATACAGAAGACCGCACGGGCCGCTGGCCGGACCACCGGCCCCCACCGCATGTGTTCTCCCGCCACCCCACCCCCACCCGCATCGAGTTTTCTTCGTTCGGCGAGGC
>LR738714.1:264853382-264885946 GCA_902687465.1 Secale cereale | reverse complement strand
CCCCCCCACACAACCAAAGTCCCCACCTGAGCACCTTCGTTTGCACCGGCAAACTCCGGCGAGCTCTGAAAAATCGACTGATCCAATTTTGAAATTTAGTCTACTGTGATTTAACTAGTGTGGAATATAAAATGGGTAAACCATAAGCATTGGCAGTATAGTGTTGAGCATGCCATGGCGGATCTCAAGGTGCAAACCGGACAAAGGCAACTTCGCAACCAATGTTTGCCCTCAACTAGCAAGTAAGTGATGGACAAGAAATCAGAGTAAAGCAGTGGCGAACTATTTTCTTGATGCAATAAATAAGTTGAGCAAATACGAAAGAGTACCGCCTCTGGTGCGGCGCCATGTATGCATCTGCTGATAATTTGACGGTGATGCGGTAGCAATGGCTGTCGGCGGCGTGGAAGCAGATCTAGGAGGGTAGACGGTGGCGGCGGGGCGTGGTGGACGAGACGGTCATAGGAGCGGCGCCGGCAGGTGAACGACAGCGGGGATGAAGCGAGAGGACGAGATGCAAGGATCCCGGTCCGAAGCCGTGGATGAGAGAGGTCGATCTCTTGTAATGGACGGCGGCGTCGGGGTATCAGCTCCGGCATGGTGGAGGAGGACGGTGGTGGATGGGGTGAAGGACGGAGGAGGCTGGGGTGGAGAGGGTGTTTTGGCGCCCACGGAGTACAAATGGGCAAATGGAGGTGGAGAGGAAGGGGGAACCATGTTTGCAGGGCGTGCTTGTCTCAAATGCGAGGAAATTTACAAACTTAGCCCCCGTTTCAAATTTCCTACATCACAACAATATTAGTCGGTTCAGGATAGGACGGTAATCGCGCATACACCTAATATTTGCCGACGAGAGTTTGCTTTTGGCGCCCACCGTGTATGAATCAGGGATGGAGTCGATTTTGGCCGAGGACACAGTGTGTTTTGGCGCCCATCGTGTATGAATCCGGTTGAGAGGTGGTTATGTCACGTTTGAGTGAAATTACAAACCTACCCCTATCGAAACCTATAGAAATCGAACAGATGGGCTTTGCGTGGCAGGGATAGGCACTAGTAATTTCCATCTTGTAGATTTTGGTTTTGGCCGGTTACTGCAACTTTCCCTGCTTCATTCAAATTTTGCAAAGTGCACGTTTACCGTGCCAACTCAATTCGAATCTTGTTTGTATTCTATTTTTTTCAGGCGGGATCCATTTTCGACTGGAATAAAATTCTATATACATCATTTTTTTATATATACTTTCGAAAGCACAACAAAGAATTTTGCTCCTTTATATGTATAATATGATTTAAAAATACAATGATCTCAACATCATAAGGTTGAAATCAAAAAATTAAACCAAATTATGTTCTACTAAAATGTATGGATCAGTAATATCTACATATTAAATAACATAGATGCGCGTGAATTCATATGAGTATGCTTGTTTGATATATCAATTTTGGTTCGAGTATTGATTACATGTATCATCATCTCGAATTCAAATATTTGAATCCCTTTTATGTTCACTCCTTTCATGCCCATCTCTCTCGCATGCATGCTCCTTCATGTAGCTATCACTCTCTTTTCTCCAGCTCACCCACATGCTCACTTCATGTTTCTCCTATCCTCGGAAACATGGTCTCTCGACGTCTCCCTTGAGAAGTGTCACACTCTCCCTATCATTATACATTACACAGTTTTCATTATCTCTCACGTCACTACCGTTCTCTCGTATCACTAGGTACCTAAGCTTTCTTTTTCACCGCCACACACACAGTCTCCACTCGTCTTTCACTTTGTCTTTCTCTCTATGGGATTCTCTCACACACCCTATATGTCTCTAGATATGAATCATACCACTAAAATTACTCTATCTCTCTCCTGTAGACACAACATTTGGTGCAGTCTCCTTTTCGTCTCCATCCCAGACTGACATTATTCATTTGTTTATCGATCAGACAAACTCCCCCCCTCTCTCTCACACACACACACACAACTCCTGCTTCCACTCCCCTTCTCGACTACCGTCTCTTTCTCTCACAAACATTTATCCACTAGCCTCTAGATAGGTTTATACATCCGCACACTCGTGCTTCCACTATCGCATACATGTCTCTCTCCCGCTCCTTGTATCTATGTAGATTTTTCTTCCCTTCTTGAGATACGCCCTCTCGATCATGCACACACACACTATCGCCTCATTTTTAAGCTGATACCTCTCGCACACACACTCTTTGTGTCTTTGTCACACATGCACTCCGTCCTCCTCCTCTCTCTCCCTCTCTCTCTCACACACATGGGTTTTTTGCAAAAACTAGCAAGATGCCCATGCATTGCACGGAACATCAAGATGCATTTGTATGAGTAGTTTATCTTGTGGGAGAAAAGGATGAACAAGGGAATGCCTTATTTGCAAGTGTGGAGAGGGGTGTGGGTATCTTTTTGCAAATTTGCCATAGTTTCCTTCTTATCCATCAGATATAGACCGGACGGCCTATATTGCAGGATGGAAGGCACACGATCATCACCGACTATGCTTTTTAGAAGAGTAGGGATAAAAAACAGAGTTGGTGATGATGGTGGGCCTGCCATCCTGCAATATAGGTCGTCCGATTTATATCTGACGGATAGGAACGAAACTATGGCAATTTACACGCACTCCTCTCCACATTTGCAGATAAGGTCTTCCCTCATTCATCCTTTTCTCCCACAAGATCTTGATGTTCCGTGCAACGCACGGGCATCTTGCTAGTAAGAGTAGAACTTAGACATATACCACTTCTCGAATCTTGAAACCAACAACATTCCTCCCTTATCTCATCGAAACCGCCAAAGGAATATATTTTGAGCGAAACATAACATTTTTTTTAGTGATATACGTATTTCAAAACTAGACTTTTTTTCTATCAAATCGGTGAATATGTATTAATCTACTCAGATCGTGTGGCAACGCATTGGCACATTGCTAGAAATTATTAGTATATTTTTTTTGGACACCAGACAAATGGTGGAGTACATACACGAAGAGAAGAGGAGCACGCACGCAGTCGGTCTCTCGCTGTCTCGCACACACGAGTGTTACGTAAAGGCAACGTTAACAAATAAACCCTAAAACCCAAGGTGCACGATTGCTACATTCGCGGGTACCAGCTACGTGGTGGAGCGCACCTTTGTAGGAATAGTCAGCTCACGTGATAATTTCATCCGTAGGAGTTGCTGGTCGGGACCACAGGTGAACGACTTGGAGGCGGTGGCTCGCCAGTTCCCACAGATCGAGTAGCCACATTTAAAATATCATTTTTAGCGGGGTTAAGAGTTCCGATTTTTAATGGCGCGTTATAAGTACTAAGTAGTTTTTAGAACGATTGGTATGGAGCGAAAATGGAATTCATAGTACTACGTACCTCCTTGGCGTATGGTTGTATGGGTTTATGTTGCGAGATGTTGAACCTGGTAGTTCTAGGGCAAATACTATGTTTAGATTTATATGTTGGTTTTTAGTAATGAAAATCGGCAGGGGGAAACCCTTCTTTGATTAGAAAAAAACTACTACCTCCGTTCTGGTTTAGTAGTCCCCATCATATTTTGGGTCAAAGTTTGTCCATGAATTTTACTTGTAAAGTGTGAATGGAAAGCATGATTTTGTTATACGTAAAGAAAAAAGGACTAGACTGAGTGATTGCTCTGACACGGACTCGACCTCTCATAGCGCGGGCATTGAACCGGCGCACCGGCCAAGAGAGCCCCACTCGCTGCAGGCCCGGCTGAACACGCCTCCTCGCCGCATGCAACCGACTTCAGACTACCCCGCCTGCCTTCATTGAATCCGCGCGTGTGCCAGCAACACGTCCTTCCGTGAGCCAGCCGGCATTTTAGAACACAAAAAATGACCAAAATATAATTAATTACGCATGGTTTTGACTTGCTGTGCTCGCACTGGAAGCAGGAACTAGAGGTTTTTCTTTATTCATAACTCTCCTCAATTTGTTTTTGGCTTTGAAGTGAATCATGGTTGTGGACATTATGTATGAATGTGGAGATATCTGTGAACATGAGTTTGATGTGGAAGTTGAACTTGGAATGTCGAGCTTGCGCGTGAACTATACCATGTCCAATGCTTCATCTGTCATTCTTTGGAAAGTAATTGCTCTTATTACATGACCCAAAAAAATTGTGCCACATCAGTAGATGCACGGACATCACAATAGGCATGCTGACTGGATAACCATTTGAACCTAGCTACTATGAAGGAAATTTTGTATTGACAACAGTTTTAGATAGCAAGAGACGCCTAGCCTGCTCTGCCTCTGCTAGCTTATTTCTGGCTTATTCCATCTCTTCTTTGGCATGTGTGAAGAGAACATCTGATTGCTCTTTTCGCTTCTTCAGGAACTCAACAACATTCTCAAGGGCTGCTGCACGCTTTCTTTCAGCCTTTACTAGAGCCACGAGGACACGAACAGCTGACGACTCTACCTGGCTTGTGTGTAATCCAACATCATCTGGGAATTTGCACCTTGTGTCTAATCCAACATCATTAGGGAACTGGCACCTTGTGTGTAATCCAGCCTCATTCTGGAAACATGATCTCGAGGTTGACCATACTTCCCTCCTCGTAGGAACTGCATCCTGACATGAAGTTACTTCTTTTTTAGATAATTACTCAGAGCAACCTAGATCCATTTAGTAGAAGCCAGATAAACAGAACTGAGAGAAGTGAACTCAAAAGGAAAAAATATAAAAACAGACTACAAGGTGAGAACACCCACTTCCTACATCAAGCTAAAAATGAAAGCATTAGGATGATTAAGACTCTTCTTATGACACATCGAAGAACACGAAGCTTAAGAGAAACAGAAACTACAACATATACACATCGAAGAACACGAGGCTAAACGAAAGTAATTGAAAGGGTGTTACTGACCAAAGCTCGTTTTACAGGTTCAGTGCAGCTCCTCTTTAACTTGCACGCTCCTTGAAGATGTCCCCAATATCCCGTGTTTGGTCTTCATTGCTCCTCTGCATGTTCACACTCATGGTTTTAAAATCTCAACATGGCAAGAAAAATATACTACTAGTAATACTCGCGCATCTTGTGGGCAACATTAAAGCACTCGTCTGCCATGTTAGAGCATCTCCAACAGAATCGCAACGCGTGGCACTTTAAAAAAGCATTTACAGTGCTGAGATCGAGAAGTAGAGATAGAGAGTAGAGGATAATTCTCAGCATAGATAGATAAAAAATAGATTATTCAACTACTCCTCATCGTCCGACTCCTCCTTGGTGATGTCCTCTTCCGATGTCTGACTGTAGGCCTAAAGATACCGATCGTCGTCGGATTTCCAAGGCAACGCTGCTCTTAGCCTCATGTTGAATTGAGCGTCCGCTTTTCGCCTACGCTTGTCCTCGCAATAGGCGGCTCGCTCTGCCCACCTCTTATCCGTCTCCGCCCTCCTTTGCTCGTCGAACTCGCGCTCGTTGATGATGTCCCGCGGGAAGCGTTGGCGCCACAGCGCCATGGCTTCCTCGTCAATCTCGGCAATGCCGAGATGGTGCAACCGCCTCCGGTGGTCGCGAAGATCCTTGTCGGTGATAAGCCACGGCAGAGGCGCGAGCTCCTGTGCCCGCTCCCGCGTCGGTGATACATCCATTTTGCATCATGCTTTTATGTTGATATTTATTACACTATGGGCTGTTATTACACATTATGTCGCAATACTTATGCCTTTTCTCTCTTATTTTACAAGGTTTACATGAAGAGGGAGAATGCCGGCACCTGGAATTCTGGGCTAGAAAAGGAGCAAACACTGGAAACCTATTCTGCACAACTCAAAAAGCTCCGAAACTCCACGGGACACCATTTCAAAAAATATAAAAAATATCTGACGAAAGAGATTCATCCTGGGGCCCACCACCTGTCCACGAGGGTGGGGGGCGCGCCCCCCTCTCTGGGCGCGCCCCTTGCCTCGTGGGCCCCCACGATGCCCATCTTCTCATATATGAGGTGTTTTGACCTGGAAAAAAAATCAAAAGGAGGCTTTCGGGACCAGACGGCGCCGTCTCGAGGCGGAACCTTGGCGGAAAACAATCTAGGGCTCCGGTAGAGCTGTTCTGACGGGGATACTTCCCTCCGGGAGGGGGAAATCGTCACCGCCGTCATCACCAACAACTCTCCCATCTTGGGGAGGGTTATCTTCATCAACATCTTCACCAGCACAATCTCCTCTCAAACCCTAGTTCATCTCTTGTATCCAATCTTTATACCCAAACCTCAGACTGGTACATGTGGGTTTCTAGTAGTGTTGATTACTCCTTGTAGTTGATGCTAGTTGGTTTACTTGGTAGAAGATCATATGTTCAGATCCTTTATGCATATTAATACCCCTCTCATCATGAAAATATTATTTCTTGTGAGTAGTTACTTTTGCTCCTCAGGACATGGGAGAAGTCTTGCTATAAGTAGTCATGTGAATTTGGTATTCGTTCGATATTTTGATGAGATGTATGTTATCTCTCCTCTAGTGCTGTCATGTGAACGTCAACTACATGACACTTCACCATTATTTGGGCATAGAGGAAGGCATTGGGAAGTAATAAGTAGATGATGGGTTGCTAGAGTGACAGAAGCTTAAACCCTAGTTTATGCGTTGCTTCGTAAGGGGCTGATTTGGATCCACTTGTTTCATTCTATGGTTAGGTTTACCTTAATACTTCTTTTGTAGTTGCGGATGCTTGCATTAGAGTTTAATCATAAGTTGAGGCTTGTCCAAGTAAGGACAGCATCCAAGCACCGGTCCACCCACATACCAAATTATCAAAGTACCGAACGCGAATCTGATGATCGTGATGAAAACTAGCTTGACGATAATTCCCATGTGTCCTCAGGATTGTTTTCCTTCATATTAGAGTTTGTCCAGGCTTGTCCTTTGCTACAAAAAAGGATTGGGCCATCTTGCTGCACCTTATTTACTTTTACCTTTTGTCACTTGCTACCAATTACCTTATCACAAAACTATCTGTTACCGATAATTTCAGTGCTTGCAGAAAATACCTTACTGAAAAATGCCTATCATTTCCTTCTACTCCTTGTTGGGTTCGACACTCTTACTTAACGAAAGGACTACGATAGATACCCTAAACTTGTGGGTCATCAAGACTCTTTTCTGGCGCCGTTGCCGGGGAGTGAAGCGCCTTTGGTAAGTGGAATTTGGTAAGGAAAAATTTATATAGTGTGCTGAAATTTACTGTCACGTGTTACTATGGCTCATCATCCTTTGAGGGGCTTGTTCGGTGTATCTTCACCCCTACCAGAAGAGAAAAGATTTTCTCCTCAACCTACTGCACCTATTGAAAATGTTTGCTTTGAAATTCCTTCGGGTATGATAGAGAAACTGCTAGATAATCCTTTTACGGGAGATGGAACACTGCATCCCGATTTACACCTAATCTATGTGGATGAAGTTTGTGGATTATTTAAGCTTGCAGGTATGCCCAAGGATGTTATCAAGAAGAAGGTCTTCCCTTTGTCTTTGAAGGGAGACGCATTGACATGGTTTAGGCTATGCGATGATATTGGATCATGGAACTATAATCGTCTAAAGTTGGAATTTCACCAGAAGTTCTACCCTATGCATCAGGTTCATCGTGATCGTAATTATATATATAATTTCTGGCCTCGCGAAGGAGAAAGCATCGCTTAAGCTTGGGGGAGGCTTAAGTCAATGTTATATTCATGCCCCAATCATGATCTCTCAAGAAAAATGATCATTCAAAATTTTTATGCTCGGCTTTCTCTCAATAATCACACCATGCTCGATAATTCATGTTCTGATTCTTTTATGATGAAGACTGTTGAATTAAGCGCAACTCTGAAGATTAGGATCTCGACGAAGGTAAGGAGTCAGATATGACCCCTAAGTTTGATT
Source organism: Secale cereale (assembly GCA_902687465.1). NCBI lineage: Eukaryota > Viridiplantae > Streptophyta > Magnoliopsida > Poales > Poaceae > Secale > Secale cereale. The sequence continues at coordinate 264,878,037 of LR738714.1, read as the reverse complement.
GTGTTAAAGCTTTTACGGATACCGATGTTTTCCGTGAGTTTAGCACTAAATATGGACTTGACTCTGAGATAGCAGCTTCTTTTTGTGAATCATTTGCTACTCATGTTGATCGACCCAAGGAGAAGTGGTTTAAATACCATCCTCCCATTGAAGTAAAAGTAGTTGAACCTATTATAGTTGAAGAAAAGACTATCATTTATAATGTTGATCCTATTGTTCCTACTGCTTATATTGAGAAACCACCTTTCCCTGTTAGAATTAAGGATCATGCTAAAGCTTCAACTGTGGTTCGTAAGAGTAGTACTAGAACACCTACACCCTTTGAGCAAATTAAAGTTGAACCTAGTGTTGCTATGGTTAAAGATCTCTTGGTTGAAATTTTATATGGACATGTTATTTACCTCCAAGAGGAAGCTGCTAGAATAGCCAAACCCGATGCTAGGAATAAAGATAGAACTGTTGTAGGCTTGCGTGTTATTTCTGTCAAAATAGGATATCATTGCTATCATGGTTTATGTGACGTAGGTGCTAGTGCAACTATAATCCCTCATTCCCTATATCAAGAAATTATGCATGATATTGCACCTGTTGAGTTGGAAGGGATTGATGTTACTATTAAGCTTGCTAATAGAGACAATATTTCACCCGTTGGGATTGTTAGAGATGTTGAAGTCTTGTGTGGGAAGGTTAAATACCCTGCTGATTTTGTTATTCTTAGATCCCCACAAGATGACTTTTGTCCCATTATATTCGGTAGACCCTTCTTGAATACTATTAATGCTAAGATAGATTGCGTGAAAGATATTGTTACTGCTGGTTTAGGGGATATGTCTCATGATTTTAACTTTGCTAAATTTTGTAGACAACCCCATGATAAAGAATTGCCTAGTAATGATGAAATTATTGGTCTTGCTTCTATTGTTGTGCCTCCTAACGATCCTTGAGAATAATATCTGCTAGACCATGAAAATGATATGTATATGAATGAGAGAAGGGAAATAGATGAAATATTCTTTAAGCAGGGACCCGTATTGAAAAACAACTTGCCTGTTGAAATTCTTGGGGATCCTCCTCCACCCAAGGGTGATCCTGTGTTTGAAATTAAACCTTTACCTAATAATCTGAAGTATGTTTATCTTGATGAAAAGAAGATATATCCTGTTATTATTAGTGCTAACCTTTCAGAGCAGGAAGAAGAAAAAATATTGAAAACTTTGAAGAAGCATCGTGCTGCTATTGGATATACTCTGGATGATTTTAAGGGCATTAGTCCCACTTTATGCCAACACAAGATAAAATTGGAAGAGGTCACTAAACCGGTTATTGATCATCAACGACGATTAAATCCTAAGATGAAAAAAGTGGTAAGGAAGGAAATACTAAAACTTCTAGAGGCAGGTATTATCTATCCAGTTGCTGATAGCCAGTGGGTAAGTCATGTCCATTGTGTCCCTAAGAAGGGAGGTATAACTATTGTTCCTAATGATAAAGATGAATTGATCCCGTAAAGAATTGTTACAGGTTATAGGACGGTAACTGATTTCCGCAAATTAAATAAAGCTACTAAGAAAGATCATTACCCTTTTCCTTTTATTGATCATTTGCTAGAAAGGTTATCCAAACATACTCATTTTTGCTTTCTAGATGGTTATTCTGGTTTCTCTCAAATACCTGTCTCAAAAGGGGATCAAGAAAAGACCACTTTTGCTTGTCCTTTCAGTACCTTTCCTTATAGATGTATGCCTTTTGGTTTATGTAATGCACCTGCTACCTTTCAAAGATGTATGATGGCTATATTATCTGGCTTTTGTGAAAAGATTGTTGAGGTTTCATGGATTACTTCTCCGTTTACGGAACTTGTTTTGATGATTTCTTGAGCAACCTTGATCGAGTTTTGAAAAGATGTGAAGACACTAATCTTGTCTTGAAATGGGAGAAATGCCACTTTATGGTTAATGAAGTCATTGTATTGGGACATAAAATTTCTGAAAGAGGTATTGAAGTTGACAAAGCTAAAGTTAATGCTATTGAAAAGATGTCGTGTCCTAAGGACATCAAAGGTATACAAAGTTTCCTTGGTCATGCTAGGTTTTATAGGAGGTTCATTAAGGACTTCTCCAAAATCTCCAGGCCTCTGACTAATCTCTTACAAAAAAATATTCCTTTTGTCTTTGATGATGATTGTCTAGAAGCATTTGAAATACTTAAGAGAGCATTGATCTCTGCACCTATTGTCCAGCCTCCTGGCTGGAATTTACCCTTTGAGATTATGTGCGATGCTAGTGATTATGATGTAGGTGCTGTTCTAGGGCAAAGAGTTGATAAGAAATTGAATGTTATCCAATATGCTAGTAAAACTCTAGACAGTGCCCAGAGAAATTATGCTACTACTGAGAAATAATTTTTAGTAGTTGTATTTGCTTGTGATAAGTTTAGGCCCTATATTGTTGATTCTAAATTAACTATTCACACTGATTCATGCTGCTATCAAATACCTTATGTAAAAGAAAGATGCTAAACCTAGACTTATTAGATGGGTTCTTGCTGCAAGAATTTGACTTGCATATTATTGATAGAAAGGGAGCTGAGAACCCCGTAGCAGATAACTTGTCTAGGCTAGAATATACTTGATGACCCACAACCTATTGATGATAGCTTTCCTGATGAACAATTAGCTGTCATCAATACTTCTCGTATGGCTCCATGGTATGCTGATTATGCTAATTACATTGTTGTTAAGTTTATACCTCCTAGCTTCACATACCAGCAAAAGAAAAAGTTCTTCTATGATTTGAGACATTACTTGTGGGATGACCCACATCTTTATAAAGAAGGAGTAGATGGTATTATTAGACGTTGTGTACCTGAGCATGAACAGGAACATATCCTACGCAAGTGCTACTCCGAAGCTTATGGAGGACACCATGCTGGAGATAGAACTACACATAAGGTATTGCAATCTGATTTTTATTGGCCTACTCTCTTCAAGGATGCCCGTAAGTTTGTTTTATCTTGTGATGAATGTCAAAGAATTGGTAATATTAGTAGACGTCAAGAAATTCCTATGAATTATTCACTTGTTATTGAACCATTTAATGTTTGGGGCTTTGATTATATGGGACCGTTTCCTTCCTCTAATGGGTATACACATATTTTAGTTGCTATTGATTACGTTACAAAGTGGGTAGAAGTTATTCCAACTAGCAGTGATGATCACAACACCTCTATTAAGATGCTTAAAGAAGTTATTTTTCCAAGGTTTGGAGTCTCTAGATACCTAATGACTAATGGTGGTTCACACTTTATTCATGGTGATTTCCGTAAAATGCTTGCAAAGTATGATGTTAATCATAGAATTGCATCCCCTTATCACCCACAGACTAGTGGTCAAGTAGAATTAAGTAATAGAGAGCTGAAATTAATTTTGCAAAAGAAAGTTAATAGGACTCGAAAGAATTTGTCCAAGAAACTTGGTAATGCATTATGGGCCTATAGAACTGCATACAAAAATCCTATGGGTATGTCTCCATATAAGATGGTTTATGGAAACGCTTGTCACTTACCTCTTGAGCTAGAACATAAGGCATATTGGGCTATTAAAGAGCTCAATTATGATTTCAAACTTGCCGGTGAGAAGAGGTTATTTAACATTAGCTCTCTTGATGAATGGAGAACCCGGGCCTATGAGAATGCCAAGCCGTTTAAAGAAAAAGTTAAAAGATGGCATGACAAAAGGATACAAAAGCGTGAGTTTAATGTAGGTGATTATGTCTTGCTATTCAACTCTCGTTTAAGATTTTTTGCAGGAAACTTCTCTCTAAATGGGAAGGTCCTTACGTTATCGAGGAGGTCTATCGTTCCAGTGCCATAAAAATCAACAACTTCGAAGGCACAAATCCGAAGGTGGTGAACGGTCAAAGAATCAAATATTATATCTCAGGTAATACTACAAATGTTGAAACCAATGTTATTGAAACCGTAACCCCGGAGGAATACATAAGGGACACTTTCCAGAATGATTCAGACCCCGAAAAGGAAGAGGTATGTGGTGCGGTAAGTAAACCGACTCCAAAACAGTTCTAATGGCAGTTTTTCACCATTTTGGAATATTTAGAAAAATAGAAAAATAAGTGGCAGTCCGGAAGAGACACGAGGCGTCCACGAGGATGGAGGGCGCGCCCCCTGCCTCATGGGCACCTCGTGTGCCTCCCGGACTCCGATTTCGTGTATGTTACTCCTTTTGGTCAGTAAAAATTCATTATATATTCCCCTAAAGGTTTTGACCACCGTATCACGCAAAAATTCTCTATTTTTGTTTCGAGCTGTTGTTTCTGACAGATCTAGATCATCATGGCGTCTTCCAACACCCCCAAGGACAAGTTCTTCGAGAAGGTCATCAACCTCTACCTCACAGAGGTACTAAATCACCCTCAAACCATGGAGTTGCGTGAAGGGGTGCTACACATCCGCGATGTTGAGGGGCCAAGGAGGACCGGAAGCATGGAGACAAGACTCGATGCAATGGAGCAGCAAGTTTTCAAGTGCCAAGGTATGGTGGAATGAGGACTCAACGCCAACCACATGATGATCACGGAGCTCGCCAACAACCTCAAGCTGGACTCAAGGATCTTCGGGGAAGCCATCTCTAATCTCCAAGAGAAAATTGAACACCTCCATGCCCAGATCTATGACCTACAAAACCAAACTGTGAGTATCAATATATATTCAAGAAGATGAGTTTGGCTGCAGATTTGAGCATCCCGAAGACTCGATCATCCTTCTACGATGGTGAGCCCATGCCATGGATGATGGACGACAAGCCTACGTCATCAGCAACTCCATCATTACCACCTCCGAAGAAGGGGACATAATCATATCGGTATGGTCACTCCCCTTGGCAACTGCCAATCTTGGGGGAGGTGCCCCGGTATCGTATCACCATCACACTCCTATCTTTACCGTTTTTCTTAGTTCGATCCTTTTGGTAGTATCTTGATCTAGTAGAATAAAGTTAGCATGATCTAGTTGTGAGCTTTTGCTTTATGATCTTTACCCTTTGTAATCGAGTCCGTGAGCTATATAATAAAGATTAGTGTTGAGTCAAGGGCTTGATTTCCTCACGTTGGTCATGATAAAATAAAATAAAATATAAAAAGTATCAAAGAGATCATATTGATCTTATGGGAAGTAATGACTTCACATATAAAGAGTATGATGAATAAAAGTTGTTGAGAGTTGACAAACATAGTTTTGGTCATCGTTGCAATTAATAGGAAGTAATAAAGAAAGAGAGGCTTCACATACAAATATACTATCTTGGACATCTTTTATGATTGTGAGCACTCATTAAAATATGACATGCTAAAGAGTTGATGTTGGACAAGGAAGACAACATAATGGGTTATGTTTTCTCATATCTAAAATAAAGTATATTGTCATGGATCATCCAACATGTTGAGCTTGCCTTTCCCCCTCATGCTAGCCAAAACTCCTTGCACCAAGTAGAGATACTACTTGTGCTTCCATACATCCTTAAACCCAGTTTTGCCACGAGAGTCCACCATACCTACCTATGGATTGAGTAAGATCCTTCAAGTAAGTTGTCATGTTTGCAAACTCGCTAAAATATGTATGATTTATTAGTGTGGAGGAAATAAGCTTTATATGATCTTGTGATATGGAAGTAATAAAAGCGACGGACTGCATAATAAGGGTCCTTATCACAAGTGGCAATATAAAGTGACGTTTTTTGCGCTAAGACTTTGTGCATCCAACAATAAAAGCGCATGACAACCTCTGCTTCCCTCTGCGAAGGGCATATCTATTATTCTTGCCTTATAAGAGTCAAGGTGAAAATCACCTTTCCTTTTTAAATTTTATCCTTTGGCAAGCACATTGTGTTGGAAGGATCCTAACGTATATACCCCTTGGATGTAAGTTATCATGGTCTATTACTGTTGACATTACCCTTGAGGTAAAAGGTTGGGAGGCAATACCATAAGCCCCTATCTTTCTCTGTGTCCGATTAAAACTCCATAACCATAAGCATTGCGTGAGTGTGAGCAATTGTGAAGGACTATATGATAAGTATGTGGACTTGCTGAAAAGCTCTTACAATGACTCTTTCCGATGTTATGATAAATTGCAATTGCTTCAATGACTGAGATCATAGTTTGTTGGTTTCCAATGAAGTTTCTAATTCATACTTGACATTGTGGATGAATTGTTACTTTAGCATAAGAATCATATGACAATATATGTGTTTTGCTGTTATGAGAATGATCATGATGCCCTCATGTCCGTATTTTATTTTTATCGACACCTCTATCTCTAAACATGTGGACATATTTTTTGAAATAGGCTTTCGCTTGAGGACAAGCGAGGTCGAAGCTTGGGGGAGTTGATACGTCCATTTTGCATCATGCTTTTATGTTGATATTTATTGCACTATGGGCTGTTATTACACATTATGTCGCAATACTTATGCCGTTTCTCTCTTATTTTACAAGGTTTACATGAAGAGGGAGAATGCCGGGAGCTGGAATTCTGGGCTGGAAAAGGAGAAAACACTGGAAACCTATTCTGCACAACTCAAAAAGCTCCAAAACTTCACGGGACACCATTTCAGAAAATATAAAAAATATCTGGCAAAAGGGATTCATCAGGGGGGCCACCACCTATCCACGTGGGTGGGGGCGCGCCCCCCCTCTCTTGGCGTGCCCCCTGCCTCGTGGGCCCCCCAATGCCCATATTCTCCTATATGAGGTGTTTTGACTTGGAAAAAAATCAAAAGGAGGCTTTCGGGACCAGACGCCGCCGTCTCGAGGCGGAACCTTGGCGGAAACCAATCTAGGGCTCCGGCAGAGCTGTTCTGCCGGGGATACTTCCCTCTCGGAGAGGGAAATCGTCACCGCCGTTATCACCAACAACTCTCCCATCTTGGGGAGGGTTATGTTCATCAACATCTTCACCAGCACCATCTCGTCTCAAACCCTAGTTCATCCCTTGTATCCAATCTTTGTACCCAAACCTCAGATTGGTACCTGTGGGTTGCTAGTAGTGTTGGTTACTCCTTGTAGTTGATGCTAGTTGGTTTACTTGGTGGAAGATCATATGTTCAGATCCATTATGCATATTAATACCCCTCTGATCATGAACAATATTATGTCTTGTAAGTAAGTCTTACTTTTCTTCCTGAGGTGATTGGAGAAGTCTTGCTATAAGTAGTCATGTGAATTTGGTATTCGTTCGATATTTTGATGAGATGTATGTTGTCTCATCTCTAGTGGTGTCATGTGAACGTTGACTACATGACACTTCACCATTATTTGGGCCTAGAGGAAGGCATTGGGAAGTAATAAGTAGATGATGGGTTGCTAGAGTGACAGAAGCTTAAACCCTAGTTTATACGTTGCTTCGTAAGGGGCTGATTTGGATCTACTAGTTTCATGCTATGGTTAGGTTTACCTTAATACTTCTTTTGTAGTTGCGGATGCTTGCATTAGAGGTTAATCATAATTCGGATACTTGTCCAAGTAAGGACAGTACCCAAGCACCGGTCCACCCACATACCAAATTATCAAAGTACCGAACGCGAATCAGATGATCATGATGAAAACTAGCTTGACGATAATTCTCATGTGTCCTCGGGAGCGTTTTCCTTCATATAAGAGTTTGTCCAGGCTTGTCCTTTGCCACAAAAAGGATTGGGCCATCTTGCTGCACCTTATTTACTTTTACCTTTTGTCACTTGCTACCAATTACCTTATCACAAACTATATGTCACCGATAATTTCAGTGCTTGCAGAAAATACCTTACTGAAATCTGCCTATCATTTCCTTCTGCTCATCGTTGGGTTCGACACTCTTACTTACCGAAAGGACTATGATAGATCGCCTAGACTTGTGGGTCATCATCGGCACGTTGGGGAAGTTCGATGTTCTATGAGGCCACCGGAGGCGCCACGCTGCCGCGTCATACGTGCAGGCGGCCTCGTTGGCGGTGTCGAAATTGCCGAGTCCGAGGCGCATCCCGCGGAACCAGCTCTCGGCGGAGAAGCCGCCGAAGGGGCGCGCGCAGACGCCGCGGTATCCCCAAGTTTCCCGGTGACACGGCGGCATGGTGGCGCAGCGGCGGCGAGGCGAGAAAGAGCTGGGAGAGAGCGGTGGCGAGGCACAGAGCGGGGAGAGAGCGGTGGCAAGGAACAGAGCGGTGGGAGGGCGTTGGATTTTATAAAGCGCGCTGGATGCCGCGCGCCAAAACTAGTGCACGGCCGACCGCTTTTTCCCGCGCGCGCGCAATCCTTTCCGGACATCTCTGCTATTTCTACTCTCTTCTCTACTGTTATATTTATTTTATATTTAATATTTATCTCTACTTCTCTACTCTCTATTTTTTTTCTCTACTTTTTCTGTAATCTTCTAAAAAATAGAGTTTGTGATGATGGTGTTCCTGCCATCCTGCAATATAGGCCATCCATTTTATATCCGACGGATAGGAAGGAAAATGTGGCAATTTTGCAAAAAGATACCCACACCCCTCTCCGCATTTGCAAATAAGGCATTCCCTCGTTCATCCTTTTCTCCCACAAGATAAACTACTCAAACAAATGCATCTTGATGCATGCAACGCATGGGCATCTTGCTACTTCTAAAAAAATATCCATCATTTGCCACACTACTGGTTGCAGATGAAAGACCTACCCAAGCACCACGTGATACAAGAGCGACGCACGATTACAAGCTGATATTCTGTTGGACAATGGAGGCTATAACCAATTACTTTTACGGGAACAATAGCACCTATGAAATTTGAAGGGTGGGTATGAACAAAATTGGAACTCCACATGTACTGCTAAGTGATTCAATACACACATTACCAATCGAGGAGGAGAATGATGGTCGCGGCGGCCTCTGTGAGTCATGGTCGGCAATGGGAGTTAGTTCATTGTCCACGACGGTGGTGCTTCTGTGCTTGGCGTCGGCTTCCGGGAAGCAGATCTGAGACCGTGTAAGACGGTGCGGGGAAGAGGCTCCGTGTATGACGATGACGGTGGACCGGCTCCAGTGCGGCGTACGAGGCCGTCGATGAGGCAGATGCGCTGCGGTGGCCGAGTACACCGATGTAGAAGGGGAGGAGCACGAAGGCTGCAGTGCCATAGAGAAGTCTATTTTGCGGTGGGGATAGAAAATGGGAAGTATTCAAGTGTACTACTCTGGGTGCCGGGGTGGGGTTGGATGGGTAGGGTGAACCTGAAGTTACGAAAACAGCCCCCTACCAACCGTCATCTGTCGGCCTGTTCCGAAGGCTATGATGATAACTTCCCATTGCTTGAATCAGGGTCGCGGGAGATTTTCCCGCCGACCTCAAAATTTTGTGACACTGAACTCCCCGTGTGGCTTGTTGGGTTATTCGGCTAAGCAACTAGCGAGTAGTACTAGTAAACTCTGCATATTAGGTTTGACCGAAGTCAAACTTCCTAAAGTTTGACCAAGTTTATAGAAAAATATAAACATTTACCATAACAGATTTGTATGATGTGAAAGTACATTCAATAATGAATCTAATGGTATTTATTTGTTATTGTATATGTTAATATTTTTTGTTATAAACTTTCTGAGAGTTTACAAAACTTGACTTTGACCAATGCTAATACGCATACATGAATAAAAACGGAGGGTGTACACATTTCTTTTCCTAGTATGTAGTGAATTAATCATTCGTTGAAATTGTGAAATAAATATATTAGGCTACTGACTTCGAATGTAATGGTCTATACAATTCAATAGTTACAATCATTGTCGAATTCCAAGATGTATACGAGGTCTATAGTACTTCACAACATGCTCAAACTCGCATAATCCCAGTCAAATGACAATCAAAATGCATTTCATAGTTATTACTCTGTAGGATGCAACAAAACCAACAATAACTCTACATCCGCCATTATAAAAGCAACATTTTGAACATATCCCAATGTGTGAATGAAACATGCAGAGAGAGCTTGCGAAGATGGAGCAGATAGGGCGGGAAAGATTGTATGTATGTGGACGAGAGAGTAGGAGACTAACCTAACGAAACATAGAGAGGGGGGTAGCTAGAGAGAGAAAGAGAGTGGAAGAACTTAGGTTTGTGAGAAAGATGGAGACATGTAATATACGTGAGATGCGTGCATCCAGATTCTGTACACGTGGAAGGAGAAGAGACAACATGTTTGATGAGAGAGCTGGAAAAACATGGACAAGAGGGGAAGGATCTTGTGGGTTGATGGATTGATAAATTTGTGCGGGAGTGAGAGGGATTGGTAATTTTGTGCGAGAGAGAGAGGGTGGGGGGAGGAGTCAGTCAGCCGTCGTCACATCATCCTGCTTCCAAATGGCCCCGCATTCTCTAGCGCAGTGTGGTCGCCGTCTTCGATCTCCTCGATGCCCTCTTTGAAGATTGAGGTGTTGTGCATGCTGGGGTGCAGATAAGCACAAGCGAGAGTGGTCGCCATATAACCTTGGATGGGGATGAATTGTGTGCTCGGGGAAGGGGGTGTGTGTGTGCTGTGTGTGTGTGTGTGTGTCAAATATTGAGAGAAAACAAACCTAAGGAGAGAAATGTGTGTGTATGTGACGGAAAACTACTTGCTAAATAGGGTATTCATGAAGAGATTGTGCATGCGAGATAGAGAGCGATGTGCGGGCCTTGAGGTGGGCAAGGGCCAGGTGAGGGTGTCAAAATGTGTGCGCTGATGCATGTGTTTCATGCGATCGTGCGAGGGACGGACGAATCGAGAGAGATGGTTGTTGTGTTACGGATGCTCCTCTCTCACACACACACTTACACACACACACACACACACAAGTAAAATGGAAGACCGTTCTCTCATGTATACACAACGTATCGCCATCTGTCTATGTCTCACTCATGCATGATCATTTGCACATTCACACCTCTCTATGTCTCTATCACACGCACACCGTCTCCACATTGCCCTTCCACCACAACACACATATGGACACATACACACGTTCTCTCTCAGTCACACACAAAAAATCAGTAGTAAAAAAACTGGGGCGCACCTAAAACGTCTAAATCCAAATAAACACGAACTGGAGATAAATTCAAATATAAGGAAATATTGTAGCGTCAAGAACTTTTCCCGGAAAAAGAAGTTGAGTAATATTCGGGGATTGTTTTCACACACACAAAAAGGTTCGATGGATGTCCTTCGAGCGCGACACGGTGACGCACTGTTGGATCGACCGCGCGGCTGCGGTTCATGCGCTTGCACAGGATTTCGTATCATGGCTGTGGTAACTAATAAAAGCGCTGCCTAAGTCTAATGTTTACGTGTACTAGTACGGTTTTCTTTTAAGTTTGACCAACCCTATATAAAACTAAACTAAGCTCCCATACACGCACTCATCAATATGCCGCCGCCGCCGTTGCGCGAGCCCGCTTCTGCCTGCTCCGGCCAACAATTTCTCGCCCATCACTGCTGTGTCGCCTCCAAGCCAAAGGCTCGCCTGCTCACGTCGTCTGCAGTCCCTCCTCATGATGCCGTCGCGCTGCCAAGCACGCGAGCAGCTGGTGGAGCCACGTCTATGCACACAGCGTACGAAGAGGAGGACGAGCGCGTGCTCCAGCACGCCAGCGAGGAGGAACTAGCGTGTCATTGTCGTCTCCGCCCGTGCGGAAGAGGCGCGCATGGTGGCTGTCGCGGCGGAAGCCGGTCGCGCGAGCGTCGAACACACAAACTAAGTGCGGACACGGAATCAACCTTGGAGACCTTGAATGCCACGTGGATCCTGCAATCTGAAGGAGCAATTTGGGTCAGTCGACTCTTGTGAGCCGTTTTGATGCAACATGGATGGCTAGAAGGGCTTCTTCAACCTCCGAAATAGATGCACGGTTCATCTTCTCAGCCCGCCACACGCCTAACCGCCTGCCGCCGCCGCCGGGCCCTCCCCTGAACCGCCTGCCACCGCCATGCTCCCCTCCACCCCCGCCATCCGTTTAACACTGGGCACGATCCATTTTTTTCCGGCGAACTGCATTCCACACCCAACACTCATAAGATAGATCATGGGCACCCTGCCGTCTTCTTCCTTCACTCCGTCGAACTTCTTTCACAAATTGACTGACCCAAATTATACTACTAGTACGAACGTATTAACTACAGTAGGAACACGAAGATACAAGCAGTAGTACCAACTGCAAGAAGAACAGTAGTAAGACATAGTACTAGTACTACTGTACGTACTAAAGAGTTCAAATAACGAGAAAGAACAGAAACATAGTTCTGCTGGGGCCTCAACACAACACACACTTGAAAATAAACTAAGCAACTAGTCCGCTTGACACTGCAGTAGAACCAGCATGAGCGACGACACTGCCACCTACTCGGAGTCCGAGTCCACGTCCTCGACTTTGTCCTCGTCCCTCTTCCTCTTCCTCTTCCTCTTCGCCGACGCTTCTTTGCTTGAACCGGACACTGGGCTCTGCTTCTTCATCTAACCCTTGTAGATATTTAAACAAATGTAGGCATCCATTGCTGCGTACATGATGTGATCTTCATCTAATGTCTTCGACTCCCATGCATGATGAAACTCGTGGTGAGGTTTCTTCAGTTTAGTGTACGAATGATCAATCATGGCTGCTGCCAGGGTCAACATTGAAGGCTGAGAGGAGGACACCAGGCTCTCCTTCTGGAGATCGAAGGGCTGGCCTACAACGAGGCCTATCCGACCCAGGATTTCCTTGTCATTCCTAAAGTCTACCGTAACTAATTTGACTCGGCCGCCCTTGAGGAACTTCTTAAATTCCTCGCACTCAACGTCGGCATGGCATATGTGGTAGACCAAGCATAAGTCATGCACGCAAACCTGGATCACGGCGGGCTTCTTCTTCTCTGCCTCCTTTAGTTTCTTCTCGCTTCCCAGGACTGTGGTGTACTCAACATCTAGCCCAGCGACCCACTCATCATTTGAGTTCTCGAACATGCGTTGGAAGCGAGCAAGGAATTCTTTCACCGTTGCGGAAGAACGGGCGTAGATGACGTCGAACTCATCACCGGTGATGGTTCTAATCTTGTACTCATCATCGATCATGGAGATTTGGGACGCCATGGATTTGGGAGGAGGGTTAGGATTGACGGGACGACTGGGAGCGAACTGTTGTAAGGTACTGTACTAGTAGAAGACGCGGACGAGTAGGGCGCGCGAACGGCGTGGGGTTGCTGGCTTGCCCAGTGGAGAAACAGCTGCAAGCCCCCAAAGAGTTCTCGAGAACTATGCGGGGCCCACTAGATGTCATGTCTACTAGACCCATATCGTAGGCCTGACGATATAGCTTCTGCCTGTTCGCACGCCATGCCGGCTTGTGTGTAACTTCAATTAATTCCATCAACCGTCGCACCTCCCACGACCTTTGGCCTGTTTGCACGCCATGTCAGCTTGTTTGCTATTCCCGTGCGCATGATACTCCCTCCGTTTCTTTTTACTTTGCGCATAACTCGTAGCTCGCATACCAAGGAGAGGCCTGTTTGAAATTTTCTGGACAAGTTTGCCCCTGCTTTTGCGTGGATTAGAGTACTAGTTGCCTCGAATCGCTCCATGCATGTCACACGTAATCTCTCTCTCTCCTCCGCTTATGTCTCTGCATGCAAACTAGGAAGTTGCGCCAATTAAGGAGATTAATTGCTAGCGAAGAGGAAAGGCATGGGCAGGCTGGGAAAGGTGTGCTACTCAAGGGGATCGCGTAGAGCATTTGGGAAAAAAAGAAAAAGTTATGCGCTGAGTATAAAGGATCGGAGGGAGTACTAGCTAAGATACCACCATTATGGCAAGCCTTAGCCTTCGCATGCAATAATTTAGTGCACCTTGAAATATGAACATATCTGGGGCGTGTATGTTTTTAACGACTTGAGACTATACCTAGCCCGGCATGCAAGATGAGACTTTATGCACCGTTCCCCATACCTGCAGGAAGCCCGTTTGTCTCCAAATCTTTTCCTCTCCATGTGTGGAAACAATATGCCTGCCAGACTCTCCTTCTCCCTCCGGCGGTCCCACCACTCCACCCGGGACACTGCTTCAGTTACTTAACTTCGGGTCCATTGGGTCACTGACATATGGGACCAACAAGGGTTTGGCCCACATGTCAGTGACGCAATCGGACCTGCAGTTAAGTCAGTGCAGCTCAGTCCATATCTTATGCGCACCATTACTCGCTATAAATAATGCGCCTCCCACGACATTCGGAAGAACGCTCATGTTCATCGCTATCTCCTCCCCCTCCCTCTCACGTCGACCACCATGGCATCGCCCCACCCAAGCCCTAGGCATCCCTCGCTGCACCGCACGGATGGTCACGCATCGCCGTTCCGTTCCTTGCCGCCACTTGTCGAGGAGAACGTGTCGGCGTTCTGCTCCTCGCCGCGACGCGTCGAGGTGGACGCGTTGGTGTTCCGCTCCTCGCCACCACTAGTCGAGGAGGACGCGTCGGCGTTCCGCTGCTCGCCGCGACACGTCGAGGTGGACGCGTCGGCGTTCGCAATCTCGCCAGCTCACGCGTCGGAGGCCGCGTCGGCTCCCCTCTACGAGGAGAACGCCGCGCCACCCGCCGAGCCCCCCAGCCTTGAGGAACTTTGGAAAAGAAATGGATGTCGCCTTGTGGGAGGCTTTGTCTCCAGCAGAGCGCGCCAAAATAGAGGCGGAGAAGAAGGCCGAGGAAGAGAAGCGCATTGCGGGACAAGCTGCCTGGCAGGCCTATGTCGCGTCCGAGAGAGTCAGGAAATTGGCTCTTTGGCAAAAGGCTCGTGCGAGGGCCGTGAGGGTGGCGGAGGATGCCCGTGCCAAAGCCCTGAGTGCAGTCGGGCCCAAGCGCCTCATCTACGCTTGGTAGTACGTGGACCGGGTGCACACTTCCAGCCAGGAGGAGTAACTGTTGTCATCAGATCACCACACCGGTGAGATCACGCTCGCCCGCCGGCAAGCCGCCAATCAGCACCTTGCAAGTTGCGAGGCTGAGGAAGAGGTGTTGTGTCGGCGCACTCGGAAACGGCCGCGCACCAGGGCACTCGTGGCGCGCCGTAAGCGCTGCTGCGAGTGTCGTGGCTTTTAGTAGGAGCATAATTTTTGTTTTGTAAGGCAATCTCATTAATTTTGGGAAGCAAATGATAAATCCTGAACGTTCAGGAATTATTAGCGTCCTTAATTAAGTATGTAAAAGGGAAAGTTTGGAAACCTTGTGTATTTGTACGCATTTTTGTAAGTACGTGCATATAGCACAAACTTTACTATATACTATCGCACTACAGACTGTGCTACTCCCTCCGTCCAGGTCAATAAGTCATCTTTGGTTGTGCACCGTGACCAAGAAAGAGGGAAGACTTATACACCTAGACGGAGGGAGTACTACTATTACTTATGTACGTGCAAATGCATGTTTTAACACTACGATGCGGTTTTTGTAAAAGTAGAAAAACAACACTAGTCAAGCTTGTGAAACGATTCAATGCAAAACAAATGCAAAAATGCTCGTTTGATTGTTTACTTTTAGCTACCTTCTCTGTGGTTATTTCTCTGTCGTACTTTGTACGGAGTATCTCACTGGTCGGAGAGGCATGCAAATTCGCAAACCGCTTCCTACACCCTGTATCGAATTTTTTGCCTAACAAGTTGTGCCGTGCAATTGGAATTCCAACTTGAGTACTACTCCCTCCGTCTAGGTGTGTAAGTCACCTTATGAAATCAGATATTCCCAAAACACTTAGGCGCAATGTATTAAATTACGTCCTCATTCCCCTCCCTGCCTCGTTCATCAGCGAGCAATTTTTTTGGCTGAACCACGCGGGGGAGGAAGTTAATGCGGGAGAGAATGAGTGACCTATGCATGTAGAGAAGGAACATGTTGATTAGGGGAGGGATTGACCCCAGTTTGCATGCACGTCAATGGGCCTGCATGGGTTGGCTGAAACGGCAGCCCTATTAATTAGGGATTCATTGCTAATCTCCGTTTGGTTTAGGAGGAAAAAAGTGGCGCGGTGATTGGACGAGTTTTCGGTCCGGTTCTTTGGCCTCTTCCAATCCGCAGCCACCTAGGTCACGCTGCTCCACCTTAGGTGACTTACACACCTAGACGGAGGGAGTACTACTAGTAGTAGTACCAGGGGCCAGTTCTTTTGGGCTTCTAGATTAGTAATCCCATAACTACTAAGTACCTCCGTCCTGGTTTATTGGTCCCCATTGTAATCTGTGTCAAATTTTGATCATAAAAACTAATGAAATGTTAGTGCATGCCACATGCACTAACATTTTATTAGTTAAAACTTTGGTCAAAATTTAGCACAAATTACAATGGTGAGTAATAAACCAGGACGGAGGTACTACTAGTAGTACTAGTTTAGAAGCCCAAATAAATGAGTGAGGCGCCTTAATGTTACTCTCCACTGTGACTAGTCTTAGAGCAAGTACAATAGAGCTGAGTCAGCGGGCTATAAGGAATAAACTAGTATATTTCTGCTTAGTGAAGGTAAGCAGGCTCTTCGTGAAGAGCTAGCTCTAGCACGTGCTCCTAGGCACTTTGTGAGAATGAAAGGTGGGCCACATAATATAAAAGTAGTACACTCTTTTAATCTACTATTGTACATGTTGGCTATAAGATGGGCTGTAGATGACATGGCACTGGCTTATAGCCAGCAGCTGGCTATACTATTAACCATGCTCTTATGGGAAAAGCTGGGGAAGCCGCCAGAAGAACTGGCCCTAGCAGTAGTAGCTAGGGATACTAGGAGTAGTAGCTAGGATCGAGTGTGCGAGATGAACTGGAGAAAGTAAATGCAGAGAGATGAAATGCAAAAAAGATGGAGGGATGTGATGGTTGCTTATCCGTTTATTTTACCAGGCCACTTATTACTAGGAGTGGTTGGGTTTTGTGATATGACGGCTTCACTGCCGCGCCACGAGCAGGGTGAGACTCCCGTGCAGCACCGCCCTCTACACTAGTACTACTAAATCGGTCGTGGTTTATCCCCCATTGAATTTGATTGAAGATTTAACTGACAAAATGTTAGTGCATTTAACAAAAACAATATCATTGGATTCGTATTTGAACATAGTTTTGAATGATATAATTTTAGGTGACATGCATCATCATTTATCGTAGTATATATAATGTTACTTCAATTTTTGGTCGTACGTTGCACGGGAGAGTGAAATGCATTATCGGGGAGTTGTTTATTTTGACAAAGGATGTGCGGGTCATCTCATGTGTAACGGGTATCGATAGGTTTGTTCGGATATTATTTCATCTCTAGAGCTCACAAACATCCGGGTGATATAGATAAAAAAAGTATCTTTTGCAGACAAAAGTGTTCAACTATTCAACCTGCATCTAAAACTTGTGAAGAAATAACTCTTATTGTGATTTGAAGGAAATGATCTTCAAGAATTGGTTTTTGAGCATCCATTGTTATACATGTTGGCTACAGATGATATGGAACTTTCTTATAGTCAACAATTGGCTATACTATTTAAGTATTAACCATGCCCTTATACACCTAGATGGAGGGATTAAATCAGGATGACTTGAAGGGGGCAGAGGATATGTAATAAATGGTTGATCATAAGTCTTTCACCAGTACTGTAGTAAAAATTCATACATGGAAGATTCTACACTAAACCATAATTGGATACACTTTTATTCATGCGCGATACTCCAATAGAGCAAGATCAAGCATGGAAGTCTCCACATGCTTAGACAGCGGATTACATTGAGCGAAGACTAATGATCAACATTTAACTTGATAATGCAGATGTCCAGGTGAACCTCCTTGGAGTTCCCGTGCACATTCTTGGGGTCAAATAATACCGTGCGTCTTCCATGTCCACATCGGCAGGAAGGTCCCAGCTCGGCAGAGTCCAAGTCAGCTTGACGTAGCCAGTGTCGCCGCCCACGTACCTCCGAGGGGTAGTAATAGTGAGCACACACCAGTACATCGGCCTCGTGTCAGTGTCAGCGTCAGCGGCGTCGCCCCTGACGCACACTACAGAGATGTGGCGGCGGCCTGCGCGGGCCTCCCCGGTGCCCACGATCAAGAGGAAGACGCTGCCGTCCTCCTCCGAGACTAGCAGGCGGCGCTGATCCTCCAACGACTCCGGCACGATGAACGGGTAGCACGTCTCATACTTGATGTTCTTCGCCAAGGGCCAATAGTGATCTGCGAATTATAAAGGCTTCAGGCTAATTGCGTACTTCAACCGCGGTCTCGCCTATCTGACAGGTCACTGCGGTAAGTGGATAAATCTGCACGTCCATCGCAGGATCATACATCCTCCATGGTTCTCTGATGCCATTGATGATCATTCGCATGTACCGGACGTGTTGTTTCGTGGAATACAATCACAGTAACTGCACGGTCTTTGAGCAGGATCCTAGCTTCTCTGGGCCTTCAGGAATTTTTGACTGGAGGTTGGTAAGTAGCCTTGGTACACGCTCTCTGTTTGTTAGACTGAATTATCCGATTAACTAGGAGATAACCGACGGCAAGGATCATGATGGCAGCGCGGTTTCGTTCATCAGGCAAAACTGTGTGTACACAACGTACCATGCGTCTCTGCATGCACCATACCTTGATATGTGCCTCCACGCTCTGCAGCCCAAAGTAGGAGAGAGGGTCACAAGTATCATACTTCGACCTACTGGCTGCAGTTTCTCCCGTCAGGCACCCATCTGGTTCAAGTCATCGGCCAATCTCCATAGCTTAATAAATAGTAACGTCTAACTGAGCCAGTTAGTTAGATGCGTACACTTGTGTAATAGGATCTTTATTTAGTTTGATGCATACACTTGTTCTTTTTTGGTAGCCCTTTTGTAATGATGGCTGATGTTTGGTTTGGAAGACAGAGCTGCGTCTTCACTCTTCTGGCCTGCTTACTGCTTCTGTTGCACCCCCAGCCCTGGTTGTTGCTGCTGTTTTCAATGTACAATCACTAGTATATTTTGTTTGTTGGTTGAATAAATGTGTTGTTAGAATGACAAACACAATGTTTTGGAAGTCGTTGCACGGTTTGATCCTTTAGTGCCCCGTACCGTACATAGCGCATACTATTTTTCATACAGAACACATTTTCGACTTGTTGATAACATGAAGCCCACTGATGAAGGCCAAATAGAGAAGCCCATAATTAACTGTAAGGGAGGCTCTCACATGAATCCGGCCCAGGTACATGCTCATGGTCCCCTAAACATAAATAATTAATTCGAATGAGCAAGCTATAAACTGGGTTGTGCGGTCTCTGTGGCCCGTCTAACAACATGACCAGCCCAGCAGTTTTTTCTTTGGGAAAATAGGTAGCCCAATATTTATTTTTGAAGAATACCCAAGCTAAGCCTATTTGTTTTCTCCGGCTTACTGGGCTACAAACCTTTCAAGATGAGGAGGGATGCATTCCAGCATGGCCAAAGAGTATGGTCAGTGTCTGTTAAAATTAATATCAAAAGGGGTTGAAAATTCCAAAAAAATTATAGCAAATGGGATATTAGTTTCTTTTTTGTTTTTGTTCTTCACTGATATCTTATACACATTTCATTGGATTTAACATGACGTAGTACTAATTTATTTTTAAATTTGTTTTAGTATGGCTACTAATTTTTGTATTAAGAATATTTTGTTCCCGAGCAAAAATTTGCGAATTTTCAAAATTTCCCACATATTTAATTCTTTTTAACCCTGGTACTGACCAGAAAATGGGCAGCAATTCTAAAAATGGAAAACAGGCTGCAATAAATTCCATATGAATTAGAAAATGAGTAAAAATTATAAAAATAATAGCAAATGGGTTGTACACGCCACAGATTTCGTGGCTGACTTGTTTACGCAAGGCTTTGTCAGTCAACACACGATTCTGGCAGCTGTCACTGTTGGATGTCCATCCAACGGCGGACGTGCTTCTTCAATCACTGATCTTCCTGCTACAGCCGCCTAAAGTAGCGCCGGTGGGACTGCCTGCTCCCTCCTCTTGTGGCCCGCTGTGATGCCGCGTCGGCTTCCCCGGCCCACACTACTCCCTCCGCTGGCCTGGCCGCACGCAATCAACTGTGTCCTTATTACGCGAAAATAAAATGATTCCTCCCACTGACATCTGGGGCGCACCGGTTGGGAGGCTGACCTGTGGGCCTACTAAGTTGACGCATACGCAGGGCTTGTCAACTTAGTCAACAAACGATTCTAGCAGCAGTAACCGTTGGATTTCAACCGAATGGTCATGCTGCTTCTTCAATCGCTGCTCTTCTTGCACCAGCCGCCCAAACCAGCGCCGGCGAGACTGCCTGCTCCTGCCTCCAGTGGCCGGCTGTGCTACCGTTGAGGCCTCATCGCCCCCTACTACTCCCACCGCTAGCCAGGCCCTGCGGCGATGGCAGCCTCACACCGCAGCCGAACCAGTGAACTCTCGTACTCCTCTCCGCGTGGGCATCCACTGTCGCATCTTCCCCGGCTCCGCGTCGTCCCCTTCCTAGGCCTCACCACCGTCCACCGCCTTAGTGCTCTCGGCGCGGCGTAATCAATGTAGTCAACAATCGACTTCCATCGAAAGAGTATTGTACGTGGAGAGGCTGACAGCTGGGTCCACAGCCACAGCCCTGTTTTTTTTTGTGATTTCCCAAGTAAGTCGCTTTGTCAGGCCTGTTGGGCTGCAAATCTTTCAAGACGATGAGAGCTTTCATTCGGCTGGCCGAGAAAATGGCCTATCAGTAAAGAGAAATGGGTTGTACATTTTTAAAACACATCAAACCGGCAATTAGTTTCAAATTTCTTTTCATTCATTTCGAGATTCTAAATTGCATTGATTTTTATGCGTGGACAATTTGTTGGATTTTATATTGATATATATTTATTTTTAAAATCAGTTTGAACGTGACTCGAAATTTCGGGATTAAAAACAGTTCGGACCGCACCGAAATATGCAAAATTTTGTATAATTTTTTAACCATGGCCACAATATGGACTGTAATGCTAACAAAAAGAATATGGGCTCCAAAAAAACCTTAAGAGTTAGCAAATGGGCTGTAAATTATTAGAAATAATGGCATATGGGTTGTATGATGTTTTCCACGGATTTGAGGCTTTCAAAAAAAAGGTTGATGCACAAGCAGTGACTGTTGGATGTCCATCCAACGGCCGTCGTGCTTCTTCAATCTCTGCTCTTCCTGCTCCTGCCACTCAAACAAGCATCGGGGGACTGCCTGCTCTCTCCTCCCTGCGGCCGGCTGTGCTGCCGCGCAGGCCTCACCGCCCCACCGTAGTCCCATTGCTGGCCTAGCCATCCCTCTAATCACCCACACCTGGTGTTATTCTCCGGCGACGGCGGACGAACCGGTAAACCCTCATACAGTCGTACTCCCCTCCGCCTGGGAAACAACTGCCGAGTCTTCCTTGGCTCCGTGTCGTTCCCTTCCCAGGCCTCGCCGTCGTCCACCGCCCTGGTGCTCTCGGCCGTGTCGTTCCCTTCCCAGGCCTCGCCGTCGTGCACCGACCAGGTCAACGTGGTAACAACCGACATGCATCTAAAGTGGACTGTATGTGGAGAGATTGACAGCTGGGTCCATGGCCGCACGCAAGGAAATGCCTCCCTATTACGCGCAAAATAATGATTCCTCCACCTGACATCTAGGACCCACTGAAAGGGCCTATGTATTTCACGAAAAAAACGTTACCGACGCTGACAGCTCAGACCCACCAGCTATATCTTCGCACGCAAGGAAGTGCCTCCCTATTACACACAAAAAAATGAATACTCCCCTGCTAGCTGGGACCCAGTATAGTGGGAGGCTGACTTGTGGGCGTACTAAGTTGACGGGGACGGAGGGCTTTGTCAACTTAGTCAATATGCACGATTCTAGCTCCATTGATCGTACGATGTCCATCCAACGGCCGTAGTGCTTCTTTAACCTCTGGTCTTCTTGCTCTAGCCGCACAAACCAGCGCTGGTCGTGCCTCGTGCTCCCGCCTCCCGTGGCCGGCTGCGATGCCGCGGAGGCCTCATCGCCCCTACTACTCCCACCGCTGGCCATGCCCTCCCTCTACTCACGCACACCCCCTGTTATTCTGCGGCGACAGCAGCCTCACACCGCAACCGAACCAGTGAACCCTCGTACTACTCTCCGCGTGGGCATCCACTTCCGCATCTTCCCTGGCTCCGCGTCCTCCCCTTCCTAGGCCTCACCGTCGTCCATCGCCTTGGTGCTCTCGGTGTTGCGTGGTCAATGTGGTCAATGACCGACTTCCATCAGAAGAGTACTATACGTGGAGAGGCTGACAGCTGAGTCCACGGCCGCAGCAAGGAAGTGCATCCTTATTACGCGCAAAATAATTATTCCTCCACCTGACAGAGGGGACCCACCGGACGGGCCACCGTATTTCGCGAAAAAAATGTTTCCCCGTGACTGCTGGGACCCACCAGCTACATCTTCGCACGCAAGGAAGTGCGTCCCAAAAAAATGATTTGCCCCCCTGACTGCTGGGACCCACCAGCTACATCTTTGCACGCAAGGAAGTGCCTGACAGTCGGGACCCACCTGGTGGAAGCGTACATAGCGTTCTCATTCTGGTCGTGAACATGTACGTGCATACTGGTCGATTTAGAGGCGTGCACGTGTCGTAGTAGAGGCGCGCACGTAGCATGTACACGTACGTACAACGGCCAGTGTGCAAGAAAGAAAATACGGCCATGTACGTATATACAGGCAGGGTCTCAAACGCCTACTCGTGCATACGTACGACCAGGGCTCGTGTACATGGCTGGGTCGGAACGGAGAAACTGCGTCGTCGTCGTGTTCATGGGGAGGCAACGGAGTGCGTCGTGTTCATCGGGAGGCAACGGAACACGTGGGAGCCAACCGGCTTGGACGGAACAACCAATGGAAACGAGGCATGGCATACCACAGAACAAAGGAAACGGCCTTGTGTTCGACCGGCCACGGTTGAAACGGGATCCGGTTCATCGGGAGGGGTCTGGCGTACCGCAAAACGGAGGAAACAGACCTCCTACGGTCGAAACAGGGGTCCTATTGACCGAGAGGGGTGTGGCATACCGGAAAACGGAGGAAACAAACTTGTGTTGGAGCGTTGCGGTCGAAACGGGGGTCCTGTTCATCGGGAGGGGTGTGGCGTACCGCAAAATGGAGGAAACGGACTTGTGTTGGAGTGCTACGGTCGAAACATGGGTCCTGTTCATCAGGAGGGGTGTGGCGTATTGCAAAATGGGATTCCACGGGATACTGTTCATCACCACCGTCGACCCCCTCCAGCCTCCACGGGCTACTGTTCATCCACCGTCGACCTCCTCCAGCCTCCACCTGCGAATGTTTAGCCTCCACCGCGCACTACTACACCGGCTACTGTTCAACCAGCCCTCTCCATGGGCTCCTGTTCAACCACCCCTCCACGAACTACTGTTCATCCAGCCCTCCACTATCTACTGTTCATCCAGCCCTCCACAGGTTGGTCCTATTCATCCAGCCCTCCACGGGGTCCTGTTCATGCAGCCCCAACCGGCTCGATCGGTTGGGGTCCTGTTCACCACCACGGGGTCCTGTTCAGCCACCCCCACCGGGAACTGTTCATCCCAACCCCCCAGCAACGCTCACTGTTCATGCAGAGGCAGCATCGATCAGCTTCAGTTAGCAGCAATAGCGAAGGAATCGCTCGATCGGGTTCAGTTAACAGCCATCGATCAATCGCTCGGGTTCAGTAACGCGTAGCCTACAGTTAGAGCCCAACGCCTCGCACCCACGCGCGTGCGTGTACGAGAGAAACGCGCATCGCTCGGCCCCGACCACCCACCGTAACTGGGAACACCCCGATATTTTCCTCTCCCTTGCTTCTACCACGTTTTTTCCGTCATGGACGGCCCAAAGAATGTCATGCAGCTCCGTCTCCGGCCCGCCTAGGACGAAAAGCCCATTTTCTGTCATGATTTTTTGTCATAGAAGTAGGACCCCACCACATCTATGATGATACCATGTTTTGTCACAATTATTGTCATAGAAGTGTCATAAGTATGACCGAAAAAAGTTTTGTTCGGCCCAAAATGTCACGGATGTGTCTTTTTTTGTAGTGATAGGCCCCTTGGATCAAACATCCAAACCGTTTAGTGTCTTGGGAACGCGCGGTAACGAGCAGAGACTCACGATCATGTGACCCCATCGCCCTGTCTCGAGGACATGCGGCAAGGGCTAAGAATGCCCGGTCACGCCTCATATTTATCTCGCGGGCACCTTCCAGGTCAACCCGACTACACATCACTCGCAATTAAGCTCGCTCGGGTACCCTTCAGGGCTGACCCGTCTTTAGTAACATGGTTCAGTGTAAAGTCATAGTAACCATAGTAACTGTGTGTCTAACACCAAAGGGAAACCTGAGGAAATCACCCTCGATGGAATTCCACCAGATGTCAATCGTCAAGGTGAACGAAAGAGGAGTCAACCTCGAGGTCCACTCTTGAGGAGTTGCACGAGAGTGTCATTATCGGGAGTGGAGAAGGAGGATTCACCCTCGATGACCATAACAAATGAACTAACCTACAAGGTTATCATCAGAAGTGCTGATGAGGTCTCACCCTCGGCACTCAATAGTAACCCATTAGTGTCGAGCAACTAAGGGGG
>LR738714.1:264794027-264845148 GCA_902687465.1 Secale cereale | reverse complement strand
CTAACCAGCCTATACTAAGCAGTTTAGTATAAACATGTAAGGTATGAAAGCAGGTATCAACAACAGGCTATGCATCCGAATAGGATCATATAAAAAGCAGTAGCAGTTATAATGCAAGCATAAGAGAGAAGGGAATGGGCAATATCAGAATGATCAAAGGGGGTTGGCTTGCCTGGAAGCTCTGCTGATAAGGAAGAAGGGTCGTCCGAGACGTAGTCGATCACAGGGGCAGCATCGGTCACGGGGTCTACCGGAAAGAGTAACGGAGGGGGAACACAATAAATAACAGAGCAATCAAAACAACAAAAAGCATAAAATGGAAAAACGCTGCGCTAGAGGTGGCCTAACGCAGTGCTACATGTTGCAGATGAAGCGGGAAATTAACTGGAACGTTTTCCCGGTTTCGGACATCTGCCGCACAGATGAACCGGAGGGGAAGTTTCTATGTTTGCATTGTTGGAGGCATCTGATAGGTATGCGGATAGCGTGCTCGGGTTCGTCTCATTTTTCTGATCAACTTTCATATATAAATTATTTTCAACCGAGTTACCGATTATTTTCTATGACTTTTTAAAGTTTTAACAATATTCTAAAATTTCTGGTTTTGTTTTAATTCGAGTTGACTAGGTCTATTTTACTATGCAAATAGGGAGGGGCCTGCCCACACGTCATAGTCTGTACCTAAACAAATAAATAAAAGTAACCTAACTAAATGGGACCCACGTGTCATACGGTAGCAACTAATTTAACTAGTACTAAATAGATCTAGCCTAAATAAACAAGGGCCGACCTCCATTGACAGGAGCAACATTGTAACGACCCGAATCTGATAAGATTCGATGTCTTTGTGCTTACCGTGCTAGTCCCTGGATCAACTCGCTAGCACACACGGTACATAGGACTATCAAATAACAAGTGCATCATTTACTATAACGTATGATCCAGAATATACAAAGTGTTACAAACTGAGTAGCACATAGCTAACTTTATTCAATAACAACAGCGGAAAGGTAGCATAAGCAAACGATGAGTCCCATCAATGCCCACTTGAGAACATGTTGAGTGAAGATGCCGAAGTTGAGCAAGACGACGGCAACCAGCCTCTGTTCATCTCTGGTGAGTCGCCGTGCACCGTCCAATCCCCATCCAATGGCCAGTATTAGATCTTGCTTCATTTTTTCCCGAACCGGTATGCACTAAATTGCGGACGACCGTCGCATAAGCTTAACAGTGAACGCTTTTCAGCCACTCACGTCATGCCACGTGTCACATCCACAGCCGTAGCGTTCTTCAAAGAAATCTATTTTAGGCGCAGTTTATTTTTGACAAATTCTATATCAAATGTTCAATTAGGTATATCTTTTAGATTATAACTCCAAATTCACTAATTCTTTTTCCTGTGTACTCGTAGAGACCAGGAGAATATTGTAGAACCAAAATTTCATATGTTTGCACTGTTTAAATTTGAATTCAAGCTTCTGGAGGCCATATCTTTTAAACCGTTTATCCAAATTAGCTGATTCTTTTTGCATTGTGATCCTAGTATCATGTAGATATTCTATACCTACTGGTATATTCTGTTAATTATATTTTTATTTGAATTGTTTGTTGTTTACTTTATTGTGTGTTATGTGAGTATGGTTTATTTATCGGTGCCTTCGTTATCGTATAGATTGTCCGGAGTGTCAAGCGGATCAGAATTAAGTATTAGAGTACTTCAACACCGTTCCAGGCAAGTTTGCACTTTTGATTTTGCTCATCCTATATTTTGCTATGCAAGTGTGGTTTTATGCTATGATAAATGTTTGGCTTGATATGTGTATCTCGTGTTGCCATGTTTTGATGTTGATTGTGTTATGTGATGGTGTGATCAACTTGCTATGGTAGACGCTGGCATATGTCGAGTGATCCCTGAAAGTGGTGAGTGTTTATAGCCGTAGGCTCGAGATTATTAACCAGGTGAATGCGTCACTGGCAGAGCGCTCTATTGTCCCTAGAGAATGCGCCATTGACAGAGCGCACTTGAGGCGAGGTATAGTTTTCGGAACATAAATCAGGTGGATGCGTCCTTGGCAGAGCGCTCTATTGTTCCTAGAGAATGCGACACTGACAGAGCGCACTTGAGAGATACTTCCGGAGTTCTTGTCATGTTTATCAGAATCTTTGGGTTATCTTGGGCGAGTATATTAGAGTCGGTTACGAGTTCATTTAGTGGAGGTAGGTGAAGACTTTCCTCTCCAATTTGACTTGAGTATTTTGTTGTCATACATTATTTGTGGATGTAGGTTTGCTATATCATATTGTGTGATTTGCCAATACATTCAATGTATTGACCCTTTGTGGCTGCAACTTATCATGTTGCAGGATTTTCAGATGATCAGTGAGATACAGTAGGGTTGCGAGTCTTCACTCAACATGTTCTCCAGTGGGCATTGATGGGACTCATCGTTTGCTTATGCTACCTTTCCGCCGTTGTTACTGAATAAAGTTAGCTATGTGCTACTCAGTTTGTAACACTTTGTATATTCTAGATCATACGTTATAGTAAATGATGCACTTGTTATTTGATATTCCTATGTACTGTGTGTGCTAGCGAGTCGATCCAGGGACTAGCACGGTAAGCACAGAGACATCGAATCTTATCAGATTCGGGTCGTTACAAACATAGCAGCAACGACAGTAACTAGTAGGCAGTAGGAACACCCAGCGGCCGGCCGGCGGCAGCAACGCAGCTAGCTCGAGCAGTAGTGGCAACGGAGCAGCAAAGCAGCCAAGCAGCAGCGCACAGCGGCAGCAGCTTGAGCAGAAATATCACGTAGCAGCGGCATCAACTTGCACAACAGAGTAGCGGGGAGCGCGTAGGGATGGCACTCACAGGGTTTGGGCATGGGTGGATCCACCCCATACCCTTACCCGTCCCATTTACGCTTACCCATCACCCGTACCCATACCCGCTAGTGGGTACAAATTTTTCCCATACCCGCCACCCGACAGGGTAAATGGGTACCCGCGGGTTAAAATACCCATGTTTGCATAACATAAATTTGAGTGACACATAATCATAAACAACAAGATACAATCATAATTTATAATCAACAACACATAATAACATCAATACATACTTATAAACAACAACACATCATAAACACACCACATTTTATAAACATCAATACTTTCTAGAAAACAACAACACATCAAAACATCAGCACGTAGTCATAAATATTAGTACATAGTCATATATTTTCAAGTTTTACAAAATCATGACAAAGGGTAGATGTAACTTTTCCATACTTGTTAGATTTATAAGGGTACATGGGTATGTGGGTATGGGTTATATGATCTCATACCCGTACCCGCTCTACCCGGTGGGTTTGAGATTTCCCTAT
Organism: Secale cereale; assembly: GCA_902687465.1. NCBI lineage: Eukaryota > Viridiplantae > Streptophyta > Magnoliopsida > Poales > Poaceae > Secale > Secale cereale. The sequence goes on along the minus strand of LR738714.1, from coordinate 264,841,762 downwards.
TTACATACCCATGGGTAAGTTTTTGTCTCATACCCTTACCCTAATAGAGTTTTTACCTGCAGGGTACTTGGGTAATGGGTACCCATTTACATCCCTAGGAGCGCGGGCACGCACGGCCGTGGGCGAGACGGGCGCACATACGAGTTGCCGCAGGGCACGACCAGGGCGCGCGGGCTGGTGGACACGAGCGCGCGCGGACGCGGCCATACGTAGGCGAGCCCGTACATACGTGAAGCTTCATCCATGGCGACTATGATCTTGGGAACGACGGCTACAGCGACGAAATCGAGAGGGGAGAGGGGGGTTTTTGGAAGAGGAGCTCACTACGGTTCCGGCGGAAGCGACGGGCAGGTCGGAGGTGGACTGGAGACGAGGTAACCGACAACGGCGATTGATGATGTACGCGGTGAAGAGGAGCTCGATTGCGAGTGTACGGGGCGGATCCTCTCGAGTTGATGCTCAGGGCGGACGAAAATGGCCACGCAGGACCTCCTGGACGTCCTCCCGCGCGAAGGCGACGACGGTGGCCGTGATGGTGACAATGGCGCGGCAACGAGAGCTTCGGGTGTGTGCGGGGGTGCGAGCAACGGACCGAGGGAGGAAGAAGTGATGGCTAGGGTTTGACCAGGGGAGAGAGGATGGGCTTAGGATTTCTTTTATCCGAGAGGGGGTCGAGGGATGGACGACACTTTGCCAAGTAGCGGCCAGGGCCGCGGGATGGCTGCCACGCCCTCTCCCTGTCTCCTGTAGTGTGAGGAGGGAGAGGAGGTGTGGTGGGTCGGGCCTCCTAGTCCCATGGGCCTGTTTCTTTTTAATTGCTTCCTTTCTTCTCCTTCTTTTTTCTACATAACTTTCTGTTTAATTTTTAACAGACACTATTAGCGTTTACATAAACCACCAAATGCTTTCGAAAAATGTGGATCTGGTCAAAACAAAAGCTAGGGGATATAGAGAACTGCCAAAAAGTTAAGGAGTGATTTGAATTCGCTTGGAATTTTCATAAATTAGAAAAGGATTTAAATGATGTTTTAGGCATTGCTTTATTTATTTTAAGGCATTTAAACACTTTTTAAAATGTTGCTTTATCTAAGACAATTACGAAGTGATTATTTGCAACATTGTGAACATTTTAGTTTGCACATTTTTAATTTTTTTAATTTCACTTATGATTTGAATTTGAATTTGAGTTTGATTTTTAATCAGGGTCAATTAGGCTTAACTAACATGGTGACATGGCATCATTAGGTTAGAATTACTGTAGCCTGATTCTCGTGGTGTTACATGGTGTTTGGGGAAGCTACCTTGCCGGGGTCACGTAGGCCGCCCCGGCAAGGGCGTTGCCGGGGGAGGAGTCCACCTTGCCCCTCAGTCCTTCATGTCTCTGGCTTTGGTGTTGCCTTGGCTGCCGCATGCCCCTCCTTCTTCTGCTCCGCCAAGCGTCGCCGTAGGCATGGCTACAACTGCTCGTGCACAAGTAAAGGGGTGCAAAAGGACCCCTACTTTTGTACACCGACAGGAGCCCCCGGGCCTGGGCCACACATAAGCGCGGAGCGTTGTTGGGCCAGGCCCAGAACAGTGCGCGGGCACGTGTGGCAGTGTTTTAACTATGGTGGTTTCTTCGCCGGTTGCGCTTCCCCACGACTAGCATTGGTGCGTGACGTGGGGGTCGTGCGTGAGGCGGTTGCAGCATGCTTGCGTCACGTCGTGGCGAATAGTGAAGAGGCGGCCCGCGTCTTTCCCATAAAAGGAGGAAAACGCAGGGGCGATGGTCATTTACAGTCGCCCCACCTGTCTTCTTGACTCTGGCTCGCCCGCCACGTGTCCTCCATGCCCTAGTGAGGGTAAGCGGCGGATATGGGGGGCATGGGAATTAACGCCGAGGCGGGAAACCGGGTGTCACTGATTGGAGCAGCGGGCTGGTCCTGATTCCCTGTGCCTCTGGTGGCTGGATTGGTCGAGTGGGGCGGCCGCTCTAAGGTTGGGGTGGCCTCGCCCCTCTATAAAAGGGGAGAGGGACGGCTTCTTTCTGCACCCATCTCTTCCTTGCTCGATTCTTATCTTCGATTCGCCATGGTTAGAGGGCGCGTCGGCACTCCAACGGTGGCGACGAGGACTTCTGCTCGACAACATGTGCCTCCTCCTCCGAAACTCGTGGCGGTAGAGCCCGCCACGAGAGGAAGAGGGAGGGGGCAAGGCCGAGGTCGCCGTGGCGCTCAGGGGAGAGGGGGACGGGGCGGCGCGCCGAACGCGCTCCCGCCAGCGGCTCTCCCCCAATGGAGGGCCATGTCGGAGACCAGCCCCACGAGTTCTTCATCAGGCTGTACAAGCCAGTGTGTGGTCACCTTCACCTCCGCGACCTGTTTGCTCGGGACATGGTGCTTGACCAGCCACATGCCTTGAGTCTGCATATGAGGGGCTGCGGGAGTGGCAGCACGCGGGTCAACGTCGACTTCCCCGCCCCTCATGTCATGTACCTTCGCCATGGGTGGAAGACCTTCGCCCGTGCTCACAGCTTGTCAGAGGGGCACGTTCTCCATTTCAAATTAATGGAGAACGGCCCGCTCTCCGTCAAAGTCTTCGGATGCTCGAGAATCCACTTAGGGTCCTGCGTGGAGAGCTCCACTAATGACGAAACCTCCTCCTCGAGCGATAGTGACGTGGAAGACAGCGATGGTTAGGACGGCGGTAGCGGGCGGGAGGACGCCGATTTCGACTCCGACGGTCCGCCGGTGGCAACACCATCATCTGTACCACCCTCCTCCCTCGGCCACGCGTCTCGTCGAGGGTCACCCTCGCCATGCTCTCCTTGGGTGTGTTCCTCGTCGCACTTCCCTTGCCTACACCCGCGACAGCTAGGAGGAAAGGGACAAGAACGGAGCTTGCAAGGCATTTATCTTTCTTTTAGTATGTAGGCACTTGTCGAATCTTAATTTTGAAATAATGTAATATCTCGAGCCCATGCATGTGTTCTGTAACATTCGTACTTGCATCAGCATGTTAATGAAAAAGACAAGCCTTGCCCGAGACTCGTGCATGTATACGTCCATGCAGAGGCCAAATGCCTCCTTAATGCAAATAAACGAGTTTTGTCGGCAAGCTACCCTGCCGGCGCCCTCTGTGCCTGCCGGAGCATCACATCTGCCAGGTTGCAGACAGAGGGTCCAGACCCTGCCAACCTTCTTTTAGTAAAGGGTACTGCAACCACCCTTACCGAAGCAGCGTTTGGGTCAGGGACGGGAGCACCCGTGTTTAAAAGAGAGCGGCAGGGTTTTCTAATGCACAAGCCACATGTTATGAACATGAATGGTCAAGAGGTGAACTTTATCTGTTTGTTCTGCCAGGAGTCATTGTGCCGGGCATTCCCTCCAACTTCTTGCCAGGTCCTTGGCGGGATCAAGGATCATTGCCGTGGCTGGAAAGAAGAGAGGAGAGGAGCATGGAACCTTGGCGGTCCATTAACACTTGATGGAATCAAAAAGTAGTACAATACCCTGGACAAGCATGTATATACGCATATATATATATATAAACATGGAAATCAATGGGAAATTGTACATACTAAAGGGTTTCTTTCCACTGACTGCGCACAAGGTCTGCGCCTGGCTTTGTACATAGGGTTACATGCCTTGCCGGCAAGGCTAGTACAAAAAGAGGGGTTGTCGTGGCTCCCAGCAACCGCGCCTTAGGGGTAAAACTTGTGAAGATGTTCGATATTCCAGGAATTGATCACCGGAATACCATCTTCGGTCTCCAGGCGGACTGCACCGGGCCTGGGGACTCGTATTACTCGATAAGGGCCTTCCCACTTCGGCATCTACTTGTTTGAATTCTTGGCAGATTGGATTCGCCGAAGAACAAGGTCGCCTTCCTCAAGGCTTCTGGAGTGAACCTTGTGGCTATGGTAGCGGCGCAAGGCTTGCTGGTAGCGAGTGGCTCGCACAGTAGCCTGAAGACGATCTTCCTCAAGGAGCGTCGCGTCATCTTGGTGCAGCTGCTCTTGCTCAAGCTCATCGTAAGCGAGCACTCGAGGTGACCCGTATATGAGTTCCGTGGGGATAACTGCTTATGCCCCGTATACCAGGGCAAAGGGTGTCTGGCCAGTGGCTCGAATTGGCGTCGTCCTGATTGACCAAAGAACCATTGGCAACTCATCAACCCAACATCTTTCGGACTTATGCAGCCTGTCGAAAGTCCTGGTTTTGAGACCTTGCAACACTTCTGCATTCGCCCACTCAGCTTGGCCGTTACTTCAGGGATGAGCAACAGAAGCAAAACAAACCTTGATGCCGAGGTCTTGGACGTATCGCATGAGAGTGTGGCTCGTGAATTGTGTGCCGTTGTTGGTGATGACTCTATTTGGCACACCAAAACGGCAGACTAGTCCCTTGAAGAACTTGACGGCTGATCATGATGTCACCTTCCTCACTGGTTCCACTTCCGGCCACTTTGTGAACTTGTCGATTGCGATGTACAAGTACTCAAAGCCCCCGACGACGAGGGGAAAGGGGCCCAGTATGTCGAGCCCCTAGACCGAAAATGGTCAGGAAAGAGGGATCATCTTAAGAGCTTGAGCTGGTTGATGAAGCTTCTTTGAATGGAACTCGCATGCTTCACATTTGGTTACTAGTGCAGTGGCATCCTGGAGGGCGGTGGGCCAGGAAAAGCCTTGCCGAAATGCCTTGCCGGCAAGGGCTCTTGACCCTATGTGGGAGCCACACATGCCTCCATGTTTGTCTGTCAACATCTCCAGTCCGGCCTCCCAAGGAATGCACTTCAATTTCACACCGTTCGGCCTCCTTCTGTACAGGGCATTATCCACAAACTAGTACATGCTGGACCGACGGGCTACTTTCTCTGCCTCTTCTTGTTCCTCAGGGAGTTCTCCTGTTTGGACGAAACAGCCAGTGTGCTGTGCCCATGCAGGAGCCTGGGGCTCGACGGCAAGGACTAAAGGCTCATCTTCGGCCATTGGGGCAGCTGCCTCTATGGTCGGGGCTTGGGCCCCTGCCAGAGGTTGCTGCTCCTGGGCAAGCTTGGGCTACCCGGCAACGTCTTTGCCGACGGCTCCTGGGAGCTCAGCGGGAAGGTACTTGCCGGGGCCCACCTTCCTTTATTAGTGCTGCCCCGCAGATGGCTCAACAGATGGTTAGGTTAATTGAAGCACAAAGGTACCTGGTTCCACAGGTAGCTTGAGGGCAGCGCGTTTGGACAAGTCGTCGGCAATGATGTTCTTTGCTCGGGGAGGATGCTCTGCCTGCACCGTCGAAGCGCTCCTCCAACTTCCTCACCTCATCCACATAGGCCTCCATCAATGGGCTCTAGTAATCTTTGTTAACTTGCCTAACGACAAGCTGCGAGTTACCCCTGACGATAAGCTTCCTGATTCCGAGGTCCGCCGCGATCCTAAGACCAACAAGCAGTCCCTCGTACTCTGCAGTGTTGTTTGTTGGTTGTTCCAAGGGAAAGTGCATTTGGACTATGTACGTGAGGCGCTCTCCGGTGGGTGCGACGAGTAGCACGCCGGCACCAACACCTTGCAGTGAGAAAGCTCCATCAAAGTACATAATCCAATCATGGCTCGTCTCCTTGCCAGGAAGGTGTTGGAAATATGCCCTAGAGGCAATAATAAAATGGTTATTATTATATTTCCTTGTTCATGATAATTGTCTAGTGTTCATGCTATAATTGAATTATCTGGTAATCATAATGCATGTGTGAATACATAGACCACAACATGTCCCTAGTGAGCCTCTAGTTGACTAGCTCGTTGATCAATAGATGGTTACGGTTTCCTGACCATGGACATTGGATGTCATTGATAACGGGATCACATCATTAGGAGAATAATGTGATGGACAAGACCCAATCCTATGCCTAGCACAAGATCGTGTAGTTCGTATGCTAAAGCTTTCCAATGTCAAGTATCCTTTCCTTAGACCATGAGATTGTGCAACTCCAGGATGCTGTAGGAATACTTTGGGTGTGCCAAACGTCACAACGTAAATGGGTGGCTATAAAGGTACACTATGGGTATCCCCGAAAGCATCTGTTGGGTTGGCATGAATCGAGACTGAGATTTGTCACTCCGTATGATGGAGAGGTATCTCTGGGCCCACTTGGTAAGACATCACCATAATGAGGTCAATGTGACCAAGGGGTTGGTCACGGGAAGATGTGTTACAGAACGAGTAAAGAGACTTGCAGTAACGAGATTGAACAAGGTATCGGTATACCGACGATCAAATCTCGGGCAAGTACTATACCGGTAGACAAAGGGAATCGTATACGGGATTGATTGAATCCTTGACATTGTGGTTCATCCGATGAGATCATCGTGGAACATGTGGGATCCAACATAGGTATCCAGATCCCACTGTTGGTTATTGGCCGGAGACATGTTTCGGTCATGTCTGTATGGTTCCCGAACCCGTAGGGTCTACACACTTAAGGTTCGATGACGCTAGGGTTATAGGGAATGTATGTACGTGGTTATTGAATGTTGTTTGGAGTCCCGGATGAGATCCTGGACGTCACGAGGTGTTCCGGAATGGTCCGGAGGTAAAGATTTATATATGGGAAGTCCATATACGGTCACCGGAATAGTTTGGGGGGCTACCAGTATTGTACCAGGACCACCGAAGAGGTTCGGGGGTCCACCGGGAGGGTCCACCTGCCCCGAAGGGCCCTGTGGGCTGTATATGGAGAGGGACCAGCCCCTAAGTGGGCTGGGAGCCTCCCCCTAGGGCCCATGCACCTAGGGTTTGGGGGGAAACCATAAGGGGGCGCCCCGCTAGCTTGGGGGGCTAGCCACCCCCTCTGGCCGCCGCCCCCTCCTCAAATAGGATCTGAGGGGGCCGCCCCCACTCTCCCTTACCCCTGTATATATGTGGGGGGTGGGTGGGCAGCCACACCAAAGCCCTGGCGCAGCCCTCCCCCTCTCCCAACTCCTCCCTCTCTCCCGCGGTGCTTGGCAAAGCCCTGCTGGACTGCCACGCTCCTCCACCACCACCAAGCCATCATGCTGCTACTGGACGGAGTCTTCCCCAACCTCTCCCTCTCTCCTTGCTGGATCAAGGTGCAGGAGACGTCACCGAGCTGCACGTGTGTTGAATGCGGAGGCACCGTTGTTCAGTGCTTAGATCGGATTCGGCCGTGATCTGAATCACATCGTGTACGACTCCACCGACCGCGTTCTTGCAACGCTTCCGCATTGCGATCTTCAACGGTATGAAGATGCACTCCCCTCTTGTTGATAGTAATCTCCATAGATAGATCTTGGTGATGCGTATGAATTTTTTTATTTTCTGCAACGATCCCCAACAGTGGCATCATGAGCTAGGTCTATGTGTAGTTACTATGCACGAGTAGAACACAAGTTGGTGTGGGCGTAGATCATGTCAATTTACTTGCCGCTAATAGTCTTATCATGATTTGGCGGCATCGTGGGATGAAGCGGCCCGGACCAACCTTACACGTACGCTTACGTGAGACAGGTTCCATCGACTGACATGCACTAGTTGCATCAGGTGGCTAGCGGGTGTCTGTCTCTCCCACTTTAGTCGGATTGGATTCGATGAAAAGGGTCATTATGAAGGGTAAATAGTAATTGGCATATCACGTTGTGGTTTTGGCGTAGGTAAGAAACATTCTTGCTAGAAACCTATAGCAGCCACGTAAAAACTTGCAATAACAATTAGAGGACGTCTAACTTGTTCTTGCAACATGTGTCGTGTGATCTGATATTGCCAAAAGGATGTGATGAATGATATCTGTGATGTATGAGATTGATCATGCTCGTGTAATAGGAATCATGACTTGCATGTCGATGAGTATGACAACCGGTAGGAGCCATAGGAGTTGTCTTATTTTATTGTATGACCTGCATGTCATTGAAAATGCCATGTAATTACTTTACGTTATTGCTAACCGTTAGCCATAGTAGTAGAGGTAACGTTTGGCGAGACAACTTCATGAAGACACGATGATGGAGATCATGATGATGGAAATCATGGTGTCATGCCGGTGACAATGATGATCATCGAGCCCCGAAGATGAAGATCAAAAGGAGCAAAATGATATTGGCCATATCATGTCATTATTTGATTGCATGTGATGTTTATCATGTTTTACATCTTATTTGCTTAGAACGACGGTAGCATAAATAAGATGATCTCTCACTAAAATTTCAAGAATTGTGTTCCCCCTAACTGTGCACCGTTGCTAAGGTTCGTTGTTATGAAGCACCAAGTGATGCTCGGGTGTGATAGGTCCTAATGTTCGCATACAACATGTGTAAGCCTGATTTACACACGCAATACACTTAGGGTTGACTTGACAAGCCTAGCATGTACAGACATGGCCTCGGAACACGGAAGACCGAAAGGTCGAACATGAGTCGTATAGAAGATACGATCAACATGAAGATGTTCACCGTTGATGACTAGTCCGTCTCACGTGATGATCGGACACGGCCTAGTCGATTCGGATCATGTATCGCTTAGATGACTAGAGAGATCTCTATCTGAGTGGGAGTTCATTAAATTTGTTTAGATGAACTTAATTGTCATGAACATAGTCTAAAATCTTTACAATATGTCTTGTAGATCCAATGGCCCGCTAATGTTGCCCTCAACTTCAACGCGTTCCTAGAGAAAACCAAGCTAAAAGACGATGGTAGCAACTATACGGATTGGGTCCGTAACTTGAAGATCATCCTCATAGCTGCCAAGAAAGGATATGTCCTTGAAGCACCGCTAGGTGATGCACCCGTTTTCCCAGCAACTCAAGATGTTATGAACGCCTGGCAGTCGCGTAGTGATGATTACTCCCTGGTTCAGTGTGGCATGCTTTATAGCTTAGAATCGGGGCTCAAAAATCATTTTGAGCAACACAGAGCATATGAGATGTTCCAAGAGCTGAAAATGGTTTTCCAAGCTCATGCCCGAGTCGAGAGATATGAAGTCTCTGAAAAATTCTACAGTTGTAAGATGGAGGAGAATAGTTCTATCAGCGAGCATACACTCAAAATGTCTAGGTTGCATAATCGCTTGTCTCAGTTGGGAGTTAATTTCCCAGATGACGCGGTCGTTCACAGAATCCTTCAGTCGCTCCCACCTAGCTACAAGAGCGTTGTGATGAACTTCAATATGCAAGGGATGGAGAAGTTGATACGTCTCCAACGTATCTACTTTTCCAAACACTTTTGCCCTTGTTTTGGACTCTAACTTGCATGATTTGAATGGAACTAACCCGGACTGACGTTGTTTTCAGCAGAACTGCCATGGTGTTGTTTTTGTGCAAAAATAAAAAGTTCTCGGAATCGCCTGAAAATCAATGGAGATTTATTTCAGAAAATATAAAGAATACTGGCAAGAAGATCCACACCTGGGGGCCCATGGGCCGTCCTCGAGGGTGGGGGGGCACGCCCCCCTTCCCAGGGCGCGCCCACCTGCCTCGAGGGCAGTCCGGTGCCCCACCGACGTATGCCTAGGTCCTATATATTCCGTTTCGCGGAGAAAAAAATCAAGGAGAAATAATTATCGCATTTTACGAGACGGAGCCGCCGCCAAGCCCTAATCTCTCTCGGGAGGGCTGATCTGGAGTCCGTTCAGGGCTCCGGAGAGTGGAGATCGTCGCCATTGTCATCATCAACCTTCCTCCATCACCAATTCCATGATGCTCACCGCCGTGTGTGAGTAATTCCATCGTAGGCTTGCAGGATGGTGATGGGTTGGATGGGATCTATCATGTAATTGAGTTAGTTTTGTTAGGGTTTGATCCCTAGTATCCACTATGTTCTGAGATTGATGTTGCTATGACTTTGCTATGCTTAATGCTTGTCACTAGGGCCCGAGTGCTATGATTTCAGATCTGAACCTATTATGTTTCCATGAATATATGTGTGTTCTTGATCCTATCTTGCAATTCTATTGTCACCTACTATGTGTTATGATCCAGCAACCCCGAAGTGACAATAATCGGGACCACTCCCGGTGATAACCATAGTTTGAGGAGTTCATGTATTCACTATGTGTTAATGCTTTGGTCCGGTACTCTATTAAAAAGAGACCTTAATATCCCTTAGTTTCCAATAGGACTTCGCTGCCACCGGAGGGTAGGACAAAAGATGTCATGCAAGTTCTTTTCCATAAGCACATATGACTATATTCGGAATACATGCCTACATTGCATTGATGAACTGGAGCTAGTTCTTTGTCACCCTAGGTTATAACTTCTACATGATAAATTGCATCCGACGTAATTTCCCATCGCCGATCCAATGCCTACGAGCTTTACCTATATTGGTAGTCGCTTATTTACTTTTCCGTTGCTATTATCACAAAAACATTATCTTTACTTTTATGGCTGCTACCACGACTATCATATTACTGTGCTACTAAACTATCCTGCTGCAGATACTAAGTTTCCAGGTGTGGCTGAATTGACAACTCAGTTGCTAATACTTAAGTGTATTCTTTGGCTCCCCTTGTGTCGAATCAACAAATTTGGGTTTAATACTTACCCTCAAAAATTGTTGCGATCCCCTACACCTGTGGGTTATCAAGATATTTTCTGGCGCCCTTGCCGGGGAGCATGGCTCTATTATTTAAGTCACTTGGAATTTAGATCTGCTTATCACTATGAAGAATTTGAAGGACTCAAAAACCAAGATCTTACCCTCAACTACGAGGGGAGGTAAGGAACTGCCATCTAGCTCTGCACAAGATTCGCCTTTTGTTATGAGTAAATTTGCGACACCTACTCCTGCTATTGAATCTGATATGTCATATGTTCTTGATGATGCTACTTCTACTATGTATGATGAAACTACCTCTATGCTTGATACTGTGCCACTAGGTGAATTTCTAGATGAACAAATTGCTAAGGTTAGGGAGAGTGCAAATGTTGATGATATTTATGAAAGTGATGATGAAACTACTCCCAATAGATATGAATTTCCTGTTGTTCCTGAGGGTTATGTTATGCATGAAGAAACTGCTAGAGACTTTCTTACTTGCAATGATAGATATGATCTTAAGAAGTTATTAGCTAAGTTGAAAGAAACGTCCTTGAATGCTAGAATGAAACATGACCCTACTTTTTCTACTTCACCTATATGTGTCACTGATAAGGATTATGAATTCTCTGTTGATCCTGAGTTAATTACTTTGGTTTAATCTGATCCTTTCCATGGCTATGAGTCTGAAACTGTTGTGGCACATCTTACTAAGTTGAATGATATAGCCACCCTGTTTACCAATGATGAAAAGATTCGCTACTATTATATCCTTAAGCTATTTCCGTTCTCTTTAAAGGGTGATGCTAAGACTTGGTTTAATTCTCTTGATCCTGGTTGTGTGCATAGTCCCCAGGATATGATGTATTACTTCTCTGCTAAATATTTTCCCGCTCATAAGAAACAAGCTGCCGTACGGGAAATATTTAACTTTGCTCAAACTGAAGGAGAGAGTCTCCCACAAGCTTGGGGGAGGCTTCTCCAGTTACTTAATGCTTTCCCTGATCATCATCTTGAGATGCATGATATACTTGATCTTATAATGAACTAACCGATGCTTCCAGAGACCACCTGGATAGTTGTGTTGGTTGTGTTTTCAGGGAATGAACAGTTGAACAAGCTGAATTACTATTGAACAATATGCTGGCCAATGAAAATAATTAGACACTTCCAGAACCAGCCCCTAAGCCAACTCCGAAGAAAAGAGGTGTTCTATTTCTCAGTCCTGAAGATATGCAAGAGGCAAAGAAATCTATGAAAGAAAAAGGTATTAAAGCTGAAGATGTTAAGAATTTACCGCCTATTGAAGAAATACATGGTCTTGATAACCCGACACAGGTAGTAAAGGTAAATTCTCTTTATAGATTTGATGAAGGTGATATTCCTCCTTATAAGTCTGCTAGCCAATGCTTAGATGAGTTTGACAATTTTATTTTGAAACAAGAAAACTTCAATGCTTATGTTGGTAGACAATTACAACACAATGCTCATATGATTGAACGCTTGAGTGATTATCTGTCTAGTGCTAAAGATGAACTAAAACTTATTAGTATACATGTTTCCATGGTCACCACTCAAGTAGAACAAGTACTTAAAGCTCAAAATGATTTGCTCAATGAGTTGAATAGTAAGAACAATGACTATGTTGTTAGAGTTGCAACTAGAGGTGGTAAAATAACTCAGGAACCGCTGTATCCTGAAGGCCACCCTAAGAGAATTGAGCAAGATTCTCAAAGAGCTAATTTAGATGCACCTAGTTCTTCTAAAAAGAAGAAAAAGAAAAATGATACGACTTTGCATGCTTCTAGTGAACATGTAGCTCACCCACCTGAGAATCCCAATGATATATCTGTTTCTGATGCTGAGACACAATCTGGTAATGAGCATGAACCTAGTGATAATATTAATGATGATGTTCATGCTGATGCTCAACCTAGCAATGATAATGATGCAGAGATTGAACCTGCTATTAATCTTGATAACCCACAATCAAAGAATCAACGTTATGATAAGAGAGACTTTGTTGCTAGGAAGCACGGTAGGGAAATAGAACCATGGGTTCAGAAACCCATGCCTTTTCCTCCAAAACCATCCAAGAAAAAGGATGATGAAGATTTTGAGCGCTTTGCTGAAATGATTAGACCTATCTTTTTGCGTATGCGTTTGACTGATGTGCTTAAAACAAATCCTTATGCCAAGTATATGAAAGATATTATTACCAACAAAAGAAAGATACCTGATGTAGAAATCTCCACCATGCTTTCCAATTACACTTTTGAGGGTGGAATGCCTAAGAAATTAGGAGATCCAGGAGTACCTACTATACCTTGCTCCATTAAGAGAAACTATGTTAAAACTGCTTTGTGTGATCTTGGAGCTGGTGTTAGCGTTATGCCTCTCTCTTTATATCGTAGACTTGACTTGAGTAAGTTGACAGCTACTGAAATATCTTTGAAAATGGCCAATAAATCAACTGCTATTCCTGTCGGTATTTGTGAGGATGTGCCTGTTGTAGTTGCAAATGTTACTATTCTAAAAAAATTGTTATACTTGATATTCCCGAGGACGATAGTATGTCTATTATTCTTGGAAGACCTTTTTTGAATACTGCAGGGGCTGTTATTGATTGCAACAAAGTCAATGTCACTTTTCATGTCAATGGTAGTGAGCATACGATACACTTTCCGATGAAACAACCTCAGGTTCATAGTATCAACTATATTGGAAAAACTTCAACTATTACTATTGGAGGTTTTGAGTTTCCTATTCCGACTATCAAGAAGGCATATGACATACTTATTGTTGGGGACATACATATCCCCATTGAGGTAACATAGTATTATTCGAAAATTCTCCAGTTTCATGTTACTCGGAAAGAGTTTATTAACAAGACCTGATCAACCTTGTTAATGGATTCCTTTTGATTAACATGGGATAGGCGAATCTAGATAGCACAAATCTTCTGTACCCTCCTTTTACTTTCTATTAATTAGGTTAAATAAAACAAAAATAGCATTATCTGTCTGTTTCCGGACTTATCCGTGCAATAAAAAATATCCCGAAAATAAAAGTTCTCCAAATGCCATGAAAATGAAATATCAATTTTTCTGGAATATTTAAGAAAATATGGCACTGAACACACGGCGAGGGGAGCCAGCACCTGGTCTCGAGGGCACAGGGCGCGCCCCCTGCCTCGAGGGCCCCACGAGGCACCCCTCCACTTGTCCTTTCACCCATTCCCTTCTTCTTCCTCCCAAAAAAAATCCACAGCGAGCTCAAACCCGAGTTCTAGCTCATTTTACTGCCATTTTCGATCTCCTTGCTCAAAGCACCATTCACCAAACTGTTTGGGGAGATTGTTCATTGGTATGTGACTCCTCCATTGGTCCAATTAGTTTTTGTTCTAGTGCTATATATGTTGCAAATTTGTGCTGCTGTGGTGACCTTGTGCTTGAGCTTTCATGACAAATTTTCTTGGTCCCAAGTAGTTCTAATGCATGATATGGCCTCTAGGCACTTATAGGAGTTGTTGCTATTATTCTTGTTGAGTTTGGTTAACTTTTATTGTGGGTTACTAAAAATTTCAGAAATTTTCAGAAAAGGATAATGTTAAAAAGAATATTGAGGGGCTCCTCCAGCAAGAGCTTAGAGGAGAAAAAGAAAGAAGAAAATAAGAAGCCCAAGTATCATCTTCCTCGCATGGCGGAAGTTCGACCGTGCGATTGGCCTTGTAATAATTTCATGACATCTGCCGGTATTTATGAAGAATTTTATTTGATGGCTAATAATGCAGGCCTCACCGACTTCATCAACAACCAAAAAGAACAGTATCTCTTACTCACCAATATTTTTACGCAAAGCTTTCATTTTCATTCTACAAAAACACCACCTACGGTGGAGTTTTGCTTATATGATGTGGTTAAGGAGATATCATTATTAGATTTTTGTGAAATATGCAAAGTACCCTTTGAAGGTAGACTAGATGAACCATGTCATGAAGACGACAAAGGGTTTATTGATATGATAGCCGTAGGTGAAACTAGACAAGTTTCTAGGGCAAGAATCACCAGTATACACTTCCCTGTTCTGCGCTACTTTGCTTTATTTTCTAGTAGGTGTTTAATTGGTCGCGGGAACAGTGGAATCTCGGTGCCCCTGATATTATCATTTTACGCCATGCCTTGTTTCATGACACAACTTTTAGCTTGGGCGCCGTCGTTGCCAAACGATTGAGTCTGAACAGCTCAAAGGGAGTTGTCTTTGGAGGCATCTTTGCTTCTCGCCTTGCTGAACATTTTAATATACATATTAGGCATCATGAGAAGGAAGAAAAATTTCTTACCCCTGTTTATCTAGACTACAAGAGCATGGTAGCTCATGAATTTCTTGTTAAAGACAAAAATATGCAGCTACTTTATAAATTGAGGTTTGATGAAATATACTGTGAAATTGTTACCTTGCCTGCACCATCTCTGTTTGATATGTCCACATGCAAGTACCTCATTACATCAGATGCCTTCTACCAGTACCAACGCCAGGCACAAGCTTCAGAGCCTGAGCCAGAACCACCATTTGATTCTTCTCGACAATCTGTTTATGGGTGGGATCTGGACGAGCTCGCCAACCAGTGGCATCCAGAGGATACATCTCAGTACACTGGAGGTAGTGGCTTCGATCCGTGGCCATAGACCAACTTAGGCCAAAAGCCTAAGCTTGGGGGAGTACGTGTTTCTCACCGACTTTACTTTTATGTTCACACTTATTCTAGTTGTCGGTGCTCACACTCTTTCACTGTACCATGCATGCTTAGTTTAAATTTCTTCTTCTTAGTCTTTTTCTTGTGTGCTAGAAAAAACAAGAAAAACAAAAAATTATTAGTTGTAGCTTCTAGCTAATTTACTTTCTTTGCTAGTAGTATTAACTAAAAATGAAAACCCAAAAAGATTTCCCGTTCTTCTTTTGCTTGTTGGGTGCTTTCCCGTGTAAATAGTTTCTTTTCTTTTCTTTACGGGTTAAGAGTAGAAGACCAGGGTTAAAATGCTTAGTGGCTCTCATATGTTTTGTTGTTGATTTAACCTTGAGCCATATTGCCTTGTCTTCTCTCTTGTATTAAATGCCTGTAGATTCTAGCTTAGTTCAATGCACGTGCACTATTATTTTTATCCACACCGTTCGGTCGTGCGAGTGAAAGGCAATAAGGATGATATATGATGAACTAATTGAGATGAGAAAAGCTGGTATGAACTCGACCTCTCTTGTATTTGTAAATATGATAGCTCGTCGTTCTTGATTCAGCTTGCTATGAATGAAACATGTTTGCAATGACAATTAGAGATCATAGCTGCTTATGCCATGCTTAATTAGTTTAGAGTTTATAATGGTCTATCTTGCGTGCCAACATGATATTAAAATGGTTGTGATGTGGTATGATGGGTGGTATCCTCCTCTGAACGATTTAAGTGACTTGACTTGGCACATGTTCACGCATGTAGTTGAAACAAATCAACATAGCCTTCACGATATTTATGTTCATGGTGATTTATATCCTACTCATGCTTGCATTCATTGTTGATTAATTTTAATGCATGTTCATGACCGTTGTCGCTCTCTAGCTGGTCTCTTCCCAGTCTTATTCTAGCCCTCATCTGTACTAAGCGGGAATATTGCTTGTGCATCCACTTCCATAAACCCCAAAGTTATTCCATATGAGTCCACCATACCTTCCTATATGCGGTATTTACCTGCCGTTCCAAGTAAATTTGTATGTGCTAAACTCTAAACTTTCAAATGAAATTCTGTTTTGTATGCTCGAACAGCTCATGTATCAACTAGGGATGTCTATATCTTCCATGCTAGGTGGGTTGTTCTCACGATGAGTGGAGTCCACTCATCATTCACGAGAAAATGGCTGGTAATCGGGATGCCCAGTCCCATGCTCTAAATCATAATAATTAAACAAAACTCCCCCAGGGCTGTTGCTTGTTTGGACGGTACCCCGTGGACTCGGATGGCCGTGGAGTGTGCTTGTTGGTGGTTGGGGGAGTATAAACTTTTACCATTCTATTTGTAAACTGCCTATAATGTGCGTAGCATGGAAGATATCGAGATTCTTGGTTGTTATGTTGACAATGGAAGTATACCGCTCAAAATGTTATTCAATCTCTTTTTAAAAATCGAGCTCTGGCACCTCTACAAATCCCTGCTTCCCTCTGCGAAGGGCCTATCTATTTACTTTTATGCAGAGTCACCATCCTCTTATGAAAGAGCACCAGTAGGAGAGCACCTCTATCGTTGCATGTATTACTATTAATTTGCATTGAGTATGATCATGACTGGATCTCTTTTACCATGAATTACAATGTCTAGTCAGTCCTTGATCTTTAAAGGTGCTCTGCATTTATGTTTTGCAGTCTCTGAAAGGGCTAGCGAGATACCATCCTGTTATATCGTATCATGATTGTTTTGAGAAGTGTTGTCATCCAATGTTTATTATTATTGCTCGCTAGTTGATTATGCCATTGATGTGAGTAGTCTCGAGACCTGAAAGTTATTGTGAATGTGGTTAGTTCATGATCTTGTTGAAAACCTGAATGCTAGCTTACATATTTACAACAACAAGAGCAAACAGAGTTTGTCAAAGTTTTTCTTTATCACTTTCAGTTTATCAACTGAATTGCTTGAGGACAAGCAAAGGTTTAAGCTTGGGGGATTTGATACGTCTCCAACGTATCTACTTTTCCAAACACTTTTGCCCTTGTTTTAGACTCTAACTTGCATGATTTGAATGGAACTAACCCGGACTGACGCTATTTTCAGCAGAACTGCCATGGTGTTGTTTTTGTGCAGAAATAAAAAGTTCTCGGAATCGCCTGAAAATCAACGGAGATTTATTTCAGAAAATATAAAAAATACTGGCAAGAAGATTCACACCTGGGGGCCCACGGGCCGTCCTCGAGGGTGGGGGGCGCGCCCCCCTTCCCAGGGCGCGCCCCCTGCCTCGAGGGCAGCCCGGTGCCCCACCGACGTATGCCTAGGTCCTATATATTCCGTTTCGCGGAGAAAAAAATCAAGGAGAAAGAATTATCGTGTTTTACGAGACGGAGCCGCCGCCAAGCCCTAATCTCTCTCGGGAGGGCTGATCTGGAGTCCGTTCGGGGCTCCGGAGCGTGGAGATCGTCGCCATCGTCATCATCAACCTTCCTCCATCACCAATTCCATGATGCTCACCGCCGTGTGTGAGTAATTACATCGTAGGCTTGCTGGACGGTGATGGGTTGGATGGGATCTATCATGTAATCGAGTTAGTTTTCTTAAGGTTTGATCCCTAGTATCCACTATGTTCTGAGATTGATGTTGCTATGACTTTGCTATGCTTAATGGTTGTCACTAGGGCCCGAGTGCCATGATTTCAGATCTGAACCTATTATGTTTCCATGAATATATGTGTGTTCTTGATCCTATCTTGCAAGTCTATAGTCACCTACTATGTGTTATCATCCGGCAACCCCGAAGTGACAATAATCGGGACCACTCCCGGTGATGACCATAGTTTGAGGAGTTCATGTATTCACTATGTGTTAATGCTTTGGTCCGGTACTCTATTAAAAGGAGGCCTTAATATCTCTTAGTTTCCAATAGGACCCCGCTGCCACGGGAGGGTAGGACAAAAGATGTCATGCAAGTTCTTTTCCATAAGCACGTCTGACTATATTCGGAATACATGCCTACATTGCATTGATGAACTGGAGCTAGTTCTGTGTCACCCTAGGTTATAACTTCTACATGATGAATTGCATCCGACGTAATTTTCCATCGCCGATCCAATGCCTACGAGCTTTACCTATATTGCTAGTCGCTTATTTACTTTTCCGTTGCTATTATCACAAAAACTACAAAAACATTATCTTTACTTTTGTTGCTGCTACCACCACTATCATATTACTGTGCTACTAAACTATCCTGCCGCGGATACTAAGTTTCTAGGTGTGGCTGAATTGACAACTCAGTTGCTAATACTTAAGAGTATTCTTTGTCTCCCCTTGTGTCGAATCAACGAATTTGTGTTTAATACTTTACCCTCGAAAACTATTGCGATCCCCTACACTTGTGGGTTATCAGAAGTCCATTCCCGAGGTGTATTCAATGCTGAAATCAGTGGAGGTGGAGATCAAAAAGGAACATCAAGTGTTGATAAAACAACTAAGTTCAAGAAAGCCAAGGGTAAGAAGAAATTCAAGAAGGATGCCAAAGGAGTTGCCGCGCCCAGTAAGCCAGTTGCCGGGAAGAAGTCAAAGAATGGACCCAAGCCTGAGACTGAGTGCTTTTATTGCAAGGGAACGGGTCACTGGAAGCGGAACTACCCCAAATACTTAGCGGATAAGAAGGCCGGAAACGTCAAAGGTATATGTGATATACATGTTATTGATGCGTACCTTACCAGTGCTCGTAGTAGCTCCTGGGTATTTGATACAGGTGCAGTTGCTCACATTTGTAACTCAAAGTAGGAGCTGCGGAATAAGCGGAGACTGGTGAAGGACGAGGTGACGATGAGCGTCGGGAATGGTTCCAAGGTCGATGTGATCGCCGTCGGCATGCTACCTCTACATCTACCTTCGGGATTAGTTTTAAACCTCAATAATTGTTATTTAGTACCAGCTTTGAGCATGAACATTGTATCTGGATCTCGTTTTATGCGAGATGGCTACTCATCTAAATCTGAGAAAAATTATTGTTCTATTTATATGAGAGAAATGTTTTATGGTCATGCCCCGCTGGTAAATGGTCTATTCTTATTGAATCTCGAACGTGATGTTACACATATTCATAGTGTGAATGCCAAAAGATGTAAGGTTGATAATGATAGTCCCACATACTTGTGGCACTTCCGCCTTGGTCATATTGGTGTCAACCGTATGAAGAAGCTCCATGCAGATGGAATTTTGGAGTCTCTTGATTATGAAACATTTGACACGTGCGAACCATGCCTCTTGGGCAAGATGACCAAGACTCCGTTCTCCGGAACAATGGAGCGAGCAACCAACTTGTTGGAAATCATACATACTGATGTGTGCGGTCCAATGAGTGTTGAAGCTCGCGGTGGCTATCGTTATGTTCTCACCCTCACTGATGACTTAAGTAGATATGGGTATGTCTACTTAATGAAACACAAGTCTGAGACCTTTGAAAAGTTCAAGGAATTTCAGAATGAGGCTGAGAATCAACGTGACAGAAAAATAAAGTTCTTACGATGAGATCGTGGAGGAGAATATTTAAGTCACGAATTTGTCATGCACCTAAGGAAATGTGGAATTGTTTCACAATTGACGCCGCCTGGAACACCTCAGCGTAACGGTGTATCCAAACGTCGTAATTGTACTCTGTTGGACATGGTGCGAT
Organism: Secale cereale; assembly: GCA_902687465.1. NCBI lineage: Eukaryota > Viridiplantae > Streptophyta > Magnoliopsida > Poales > Poaceae > Secale > Secale cereale. The sequence goes on along the minus strand of LR738714.1, from coordinate 264,821,850 downwards.
CTATGATGTCTCTTACCGACTTACCGCTATCATTTTGGGGTTATGCTTTAGAGACTGCCGCATTCACTTTAAATAGGGCACAGTCTAAATCCGTTGAGGCGACACCGTATGAACTATGGTTTGGGAAGAAACCTAAGTTGTCGTTTCTAAAAGTTTGGGGATGCGATTCTTATGTCAAGAAACTTCAACTTGAAAAGCTCGAACCCAAATCGGAAAAATGCGTCTTCATAGGATACCCTAAGGAAACTATTGGGTATACCTTCTACCTCAGATCCGAAGGCAAGGTCTTTGTTGCCAAGAATGGATCCTTTCTGGAGAAAGAGTTTCTCTTGAAAGAAGTAAGTGGGAGGAAAGTGGAACTTGATGAGGTGATTGTCGCCCCTATCAACCCGAAAAGTAGCGCAGCGCAGGAAGATGTTTCTGTGGTGCCTGCACCGACTAGAGAGGAAGATAATGATAATGATCATGAAACTTCGGATCAAGTCACTGCTGAGCTTCGTAGGTCCACGAGGACACGTTCCGCTCTAGAGTGGTACGAAAACCATGTCCTGGAAATCATGTTGTTGGATAACGCTGAACCTTTGAACTATGAAGAAGCGATGGCGGGCCCGGATTCCAACAAATGGCTTGTAGCCATGAAATCCGAGATAGGATCCATGTATGATAACAAAGTATGGACTTTGGTTGACTTGCCTGATGATCGGCGAGCCATAAAAAATAAATGGATCTTTAAGAAGAAGACTGACGCGGATGGAAATGTGACCATCTATAAGGCTCGGCTTGTCGCTAAGGGTTATCGACAAGTTCAAGGAATTGACTACGATGAGACTTTCTCTCACGTAGCGATTCTGAAGTCCGTCCGAATCATGTTAGCAATTGATGCATTATATGATTATGAGATATGGCAAATGGACGTCAAAACGACATTCCTTAACGACTTCCTTAAGGAAGAACTGTATATGATGCAGCCGGAAGGTTTTGTCGATCCAGAGAATGCTTACAAGGTATGCAAGCTCCAGCACTCCATCTATGGGCTGGTGCAAGCATCTCGGAGTTGGAACATTCGCTTTGATGAGGTGATCAAAGCATTTGGGTTCATACAAACTTATGGAGAAGCCTGTATTTACAAGAAAGTGAGTGGGAGCTCTGTAGCATTTCTCATATTATATGTGGATGACATATTGCTGATGGGAAATGATATAGAACTCTTGGAAAGCATAAAGGCCTACTTGAATAAGTGTTTTTTCAATGAAGGACCTTGGAGAAGTTGCTTACATATTAGGCATCAAGATCTATAGAAATAGATCGAGATGCCTCATTGGTCTTTCACAAAGCACATACCTTGACAAGATATTGAAGAAGTTCAATATGGATCAGTCCAAGAAAGGGTTCTTGCCTGTATTGCAAGGTGTGAAATTGAGCGCAGCTCAATGCCCGACCTCGGCAAAAGATAGAGAAAAGATGAGTGTCATCCCCTATGCCTCAGCCATAGGTTCTATTATGTATGCCATGCTGTGTACCAGACCTGATGTGAACCTTGCCATAAGTTTGGTGGGGAGGTACCAAAGTGATCCCAGTATGGAGCACTGGACAGCGGTCAAGGACATCCTGAAGTACCTAAAAAGGACTAAGGATATGTTTCTCGTTTATGGAGGTGACGAAGAGCTCGTCGTAAAGGGTTACATCGATGCTAGATTCGACACAGATCTGGATGACTCTAAGTCACAAACCGGATACGTGTATATTTTGAATGGCGGGGTAGTCAGCTGGTGCAGTTGCAAGCAAAGCGTCGTGGCAACATCTACATGTGAAGCGGAGTACATAGCTGCTTCCGAAGCAGCGCAGGAAGGAGTCTGGATGAAGGAGTTCATCACCAACCTAGGAGTAATTCCAAGCGCGTTGGGCCCGATGACTCTCTTCTGTGACAACACTAGAGCCATTGCCATTGCCAAGAAGACCAAGCACATCAAGCGCCGTTTCAACTCCATCCGAAATTATATTCAAGATGGAGACATAGATATTTGTAAAGTGCATACGGATCTGAATGTCGCAGATCTGTTGACTAAACCTCTTCCACGAGCAAAACATGATCAACACCAGAACTCTATAGGTGTTCGATTCATCACAATGTAACTAGATTATTGACTCTAGTGCAAGTGGGAGATTGTTGGAAATATGCCCTAGAGGCAATAATAAAATGGTTATTATTATATTTCCTTGTTCATGATAATTGTCTAGTGTTCATGCTATAATTGTATTATCCGGAAATCGTAATGCATGTGTGAATACATCGACCACAACATGTCGCTCGTGAGCCTCTAGTTGACTAGATCGTTGATCAATAGATGGTTACGGTTTCCTGACCATGGACATTGGATGTCATTGATAATGGGATCACATCATTAGGAGAATGATGTGACGGACAAGACCCAATCCTAAGCCTAGCACAAGATCGTGTTGTTCGTATGCTAAAGCTTTCCAATGTCAAGTATCCTTTCCTTAGACCATGAGATTGTGCAACTCCCGGATGTCGTAGGAATACATTGGGTGTGCCAAACGTCACAACGTAACTGGGTGGCTATAAAGGTACACTACGGGTATCCTCGAAAGCATCTGTTGGATTGTCACGAATCGAGACCGGGATTTGTCACTCCGTATCACGGAGAGGTATCTCTGGGCCCACTTGGTAAGACATCATTGTAATGAGCTCAATGTGACTAAGGGGTTGGTCACGGGATGATGTGTTACGGAACGAGTAAAGAGACTTGCCGTAACAAGATTGAACAAGGTATCGGTATACCGACGATCGAATCTCGGGCAAGTACTATACCGGTAGACAAAGGGAATCATATACGGAATTGATTGAATCCTTGACATTGTGGTTCATCCGATGAGATCGTCGTGGAACATGTGGGAGCCAACATAGGTATCCAGATCCCACTGTTGGTTACTGGCCGCAGAGATGTTTCGGTCACGTCTGTATGGTTCCCGAACCCGTAGGGTCTACACACTTAAGGTTTGATGACGCTAGGGTTATAGGGAATGTATGTACGTGGTTACCGAATGTTGTTTGAAGTCCCGGATGAGATCTCAGACATCACGAGGAGTTCCGGAATGGTCCAGAGGTAAATATTTATATATGGGAAGTCCATATACGATCACCGGAATAGTTCAGGGGGGGGGGGGGTACCGGTATTGTACCGGGACCACCGGAGGGGTTCCGTGGGTCCACCGGGAGGCTCCGCCTACCCCAGAGGGCCCTATGGGCTGTATATGGAGAGGGACCAGCCCCTAAGTGGGCTGGGCGTCTCCCCACTAGGGCCCATGCGCCTAGGGTTTGGGGGGAAACCCAAAGGGGGGCGCCCCTGGCTTGGCGGGCAAGCCACCCACTCTGGCCGCCGCCCCCTCCTAGGATCCGATCTGAGGGGGCCGGCCCCCCTCTCCCTTACCCCTATATATATTTGGGGGCGAGGGCAGCCGCACTCAAAGCCCTAGCGCAGCCCTCCCCCTCTCCCAACTCCTCCCTCTCTCCCGCGGTTCTTGGTGAAGCCCTACTGGACTTCCACGCTCCTCCACCACCACCATGCCGTCGTGTTGCTGCTGGACGGAGTCTTCCCCAAACTCTCCCTCTTTCATTGCTGGATCAAGGCGTAGGCGACGTCACCGTACTGCACGTGTGTTGAACGCAGAGGCACTGTTGTTCGGTGCATAGATCGGATTCAGCCGCGATCTGAATCACATCATGTACGACTCCACTGACCGCGTTCTTGCAACGCTTCCGCATCGCGATCTTGAGAGGTATGAAGATGCACTCCCCTCTTGTTGCTAGTAATCTCCATAGATAGATCTTTGTGATGCGTAGGAATTTTTTTGATTTTGTGCAATGATCCCCAACGGAAGGGTGATCTCCTGAACCTCTTCGTTAGGCGTTGAGGTCCATTCCGCAATGAACAATGCCAAGGCTCGGCTCTTGATGGTGTTGAGGTAGTTTCAAACTAGAGGCCAAAGCTTGATAGTTCCAAAGCCCACTCCACAATCCTCCCAGTTGCATCTGGGTTGTGCAAGATCCATTGCAAAGGGAGGCGCGTGACGACGGTGATCACATGTGCTTGGAAATAGTGGCACAGCTTCCTCGAGGCCATAAGGAGGACGAAAAGTAGCTTCTGCATACCGGAGTACCTTGATCTAGCCCCATGCAAGAGGGAACTAACAAAATAGACCGGGTGCCACACCATCTTCTTCTTCTTGGCGACCTCGCCTTCTTGCGCAAACTCTGTTCTGTCGGGACCGATCCTTGCCGGGGGCTCTGCCTTGCCGGAATCAGGCCCTGCATGGGAGAACTCTTGCTCGTCACCCGACGGGTCTGCCGCTACCATTATCTCTTCCTCAAACTCTCTCTGTGCTACTAGCATAGCACTCACCACTTGACTAGTTGCCGCCATATATAGCAGCAACGACTCTCGTGGTCTAGGCGCGACTAGTGTTGGCATGGAGGAGAGGTATCTCTTCAAATCTTGTAGCGCTGCCTCTGCCTCCGGAGTCTATTTCATTGGACCCGCCTTTTTCAAAATTTTGAAAAAGGGGAGGGTGGGTTCAGCATATTTTGTGATGAACGTACTAAGTGCAGCAACACAGCCGCTGAGCTTACAGACGTCTTTGACTCGTCTTTGCACCCCAATCTGCTCAATCGCTTTGATCTTGTCGGGATTCGCTTTGATTCCGCGTTGAGACACAAAGAACCCAAGGAGTGTGCCGGATGGGACGCCGAACACGCACTTCTCTGGGTTGAGCTTGAGGTTGATCTTGCGCAAGTTTGCAAATGTCTCCTCTAGATCCTGCACGAGCGTGGCCTTCTCCTTGGTTTTGACCACTATGTCATCCATATAGGCTTCCATATTTCTACGTAGCTGGGGCTCAAAACCGATTTGGATCGCTCAGGCAAATGTTGAACCAGCGCTCTTCAACCCGAAAGGCATCCGTACAAAGCAGTACGTGCCACATGGGGTGATGAACGTGGTTTTCTGTTCATCTTCCTTCATCATGAAGATCTAGTGGTACCCTAAGTAGGCGTTGAGGAATGACAACAGGTCGCCCCCGGCAGTGGAGTCCACTATCTGGTCAATGCGCGGCAAAGGGAAAGGGTCCTTCGGACTGGCTTTATTGATATCCGTATAGTCGATACATAGCCTCCATTTCCCGTTTGCCTTATGCACTACTACCGGATTGGCCAACCACGTGGGGTGGAGGACTCCCCCTGACTAAGCCTGCCGCCTCCAACTTCCTGATTTCCTCAATGATGAACTCTTGGCACTCCAATGCTTGCTTCCTGACCATCTACTTGACGGGATGCGCATGGGGACAAACAGCAAGGTGGTGCTCAATCACCTCCCTGGGAACGACGGGGATGTGGGACGCTTGCCATGCAAACACGTTGACGTTCTCCCGCAGGAAGGTGACGAGTGCGCCTTCCCATTTGTTTTCAAGGGTGGAGATTATGGTAAAAGCCCCACTCGTGTTGTCTTCCTTCACGAGGACCTTCTTAGTGTCTGGTTGGCCCACCCTGGACCTCTTTCTCCCACTGGCGGAGCTCTCCGTCACGTCCCCAATAGGAACGCGGCGCTCCAAAGAGGCGCGTTTGCCGGAGGGGGAGCTGGAGCTCTTGCCGGGGTCAGAGGCCTTGCCGGCAAAAGCAAAAGTCTTGCCGGTTTTATTCTCCTTCGGGGCCTCGGTGGTAGGAGCAAGTGCCTTGGCGGCGTTTGCTGCAACTGCCTCTTGGTAGAGCTGGTCGGCGCAGATGAGCGTGTCTCTCTTGTCAGAGGGGACGGTGATGATGCTCATTGGGCCGGGCATCTTCAACATGTTGTAAGTGTAATGTGCCGCCGCCATAAACTTGGCCAGCGCTGGGCGGCCAAGGATCCCATTATAGGGCAAGGGAATCTTGGAAACATCAAAGACAATCTTCTTCGTCCTGTAATTCAGCTCGCCCCCAGATATGACGGGCAGAGCGATCTTTCCTTTCGGCTGACTCCTCCCCGGGTTGACCCCTTGAAACGTGCCCATCTCCTCGAGATCTCCACCGGGGATCTGTAGCCTCTCGATCATAGCGGGCAAGATCAGGTTCAGAACGGCCCCACCGTCAACCAGCACTTTCGTCACCTTGAGGCTGCCTATTGTTGGCGAAACCAACAATGGAAAACACCCGACCGCAGTTGCATGGTTAGGGTGATCCTCGGTGTCAAATGTTAGGCGTGCTGGACCACTTCAGTGGCCTCTGGCCGTCGAACGATGGCTCTGCCGCAGTGACATCACGCACCCACTATTTTAGTTGGCGGTGAGAGGTATGTAGCAAGGCACCACCATCGACGCACATGGCCTCTGTAGCTTTCTGGAACTCGTGCTCGCTGGACTCGTAGTCTTCGTCATGATCATCGTCTTCCCCTTTCTTGTCGCGGCCTCGAGCGGGCCTCTTTGGTTGCTTGTCTTGGCTGCGGTGACCACATCGGCCGCCACGCTTCCTACCGGGCGCCTCAGCACCGTCCGGGCCTTTCTCCTTATCACGCCTCTCATACTCAGCTTTCCGCTTCTCTGTGAGTAGCTCGACCTGCCGGAAATTCTGGAGGTCATGGCCCTTGGTGTGATGAATCTTGCATTGCTGCTTGCCGGAGCCCCCTGGCTTGTCGGCGGCCTCCAAGGCACGGCAGGTAGTGCACCTGGCAACTTCCTTGATGGGGTCATCAGCCTTGACCCTTTTGGCGGCGCCGGGGTCGTCGGATCCCTCTACGGCAAGCACAACTTTTCCCTTTCGCTTCCGGTTGCGGTGTCAGCCCCTTTTCGCCGAGGCGACGGCGTCTCCGTCTGTGGAGTCGGTTTCTGCGCCGGCGTCTTCAACGGGGTGCTTCCTTCCTTCTTCAGCCCGAGCACATCTATCAGCCAGAACATAGAGCTTGGCTACATCTTTAGGCTTGTTCATCGCCAGCTCCTCCCGCATCTTGGGGTTGCGCACATTCTGATGGAATGTACTGATGACGGTGGCGGTGTGAACGTCTGGGATGTTGTACTGCACACGGCTGAACCTTTGTATGTACTTGCACATGGTTTCACCATCCTTCTGGGGGATGACATGCAAATCGATTTCCTGGCCAGGAGGTTGGTGGCCCCGGGTAAAGGCGCCAACAAACTCATGGCACAGGTACGACCAGGAAGAAACAGAACCCACAAGTAGGTGCATCAACCATGACATAACGTTGGGCTTGAGCACCAATGGAATGTAGTTGGCGAACACCTTGTCGTCGCGAGCCCTAGCAGCCTGCATCGCGATGGTGTAGATGCTAAGGAACTCCGATGGGTGAGTCTTGTCGTTGTACTTTTCTCCCACCTCAGGCTTGAACGTGCGGTGTGAGGGCCACTGGAACTACCGCAGCTCACGGGAAAAGGCCTGGCAAGCCACCTCATAAGGTAAGTCGCCAGGGTCCCCCGGTGTCGGGTGGTCTGTAGTAGGCCCTGCACGCCTATCTGATTGATGGCGCGCTTCCCGCCGTCGCTTGATAGTGGTCCGAGCGTCTTCTTGGGCTCGCTCCCGAAGGACTTGATGTTGGTCGCGACGGGCTCGCGGGTCAGACGACACCGTGGAAAAGCTGTCACGAGCGTTGGCCCAACGAGCCGGCGGCTGCTGTTGCTGGCGTGGGGGAGGAGAGTGCACCGTGGTCGCAACAGCTCCGGTCCTCCCACCACCAGCATGTATCTGCTCACCAGAGCACCGGCGCGAGGGTTCCGCCGCCGCCGGTCGTGGTTCATCTCTACTGGTGAAGCTTATGAGGCTCCGGATAGTGGCTCTCAACTCATCGAGCTTCTCTGCGGTGTGAGCAAAGTCGAGGAGCTATTGCGCGTGCGCCAACGCTTCTGCTGGTGTGGGTGGCAGTGAAAGTTGCGTGGACGGCGACGCGCTCTGACTTCTAACCACGTTAGAAGGAGCTCTATCACGGTCCCGCCGCTACCGCCAGCGTCCGCACATGCATGCTGGCCCGGTGCGTCTTGAGAGTGACGCAAAGGGATCTTCCCGCGGTGGTGCCTGGAAGCACCAACGTCGCGGTGTTTCTCGCCATGTATGAGCTGGGAAGACTGCGGAGCAGGCGCCGACGGGAGTGTCCTCGAGGTCACCGCGCCGTCCGTGGGCAGCACACGATGCTCTTAGACCCAGCAGCGTGTGGCTTGTTGTCTTGGACACGAACGACGCCGCTCGCATGGCTCCGATGGCCAGAGTGTCATGGAAGCTCGCGGGTCGCGCCTCCGCCACCATTCCCAGCCGCCCCCATCGCCCGTCCATGCCCGCACGGGCGGTGCAGCCCCAGACGGGCCAATCAACGTGATCCCCTTCTTCTTGGGAGCCATCGTGATGAAGGAGAAGATGTGCTAACTCCTAGACCAGATTTTCACAACCTAGTGCCCCCTACCTGGCATGCCAAAGATGTCGGGGGAAATGACACCTATGGGATCCCGGGGACCCCTACTACGGTTTGCAGGGCGTAGAGCTGTGCAAAGAGCAGGTCTAGACGATCAACGTGTGGGCATTTTTACCCAGCTTCAGGCCGCAAGATGATGCATAAAACCTTAGTCCTGCTTGTCTGTTTATATTTGGTGTTCTTGAGCTCTTGAACTGGCAACTATGCGTGCCTGTCAAAAAGTCTGAATCTTCTCTCAGTATGCTTCGGGCCTCGTTTTATTTGACAAAGGGGTTGCCACAACAAACACACAAGAGGTGGAAAGTTACTACAGTGTACAAGGTTAGCTTTTGACATCATAGGACAAACGCATTTAATGCATCGCCTACGTGTCTTCAAGCTTTATCGGCGACATCAAGGAAGCTTGTCCCGCCCGCTGCCGTCTCACCTTGCTCCGACACCCGTCCAGGCTGGCGAGGCATGCGGCGCCACGCTAGCTGCTGGCTGCTGTGGTGCCAGGGTCTTCACGAAGATCTGGATGCCACCACATAGGTGCTTGGTTAGTTGGCTTAGGGGATGCATGTTGCAATGCAGGCACTTGTCTAGGTGGCGAGTCGATCGTCGCGTAGGAGTGGTCGCGGGGCGGCGAAACCTTGGCGGGCGCGGGCCTGGCGGTGGCCCCGCAGACGCCCCCGGCAAGGGGTCTTGTCGGGGTCTTGTGGCTGTCCCCGGCAAGGATCTTGCCGGGGGTCTTCGGTCGTCCCCGGCAAGGCTCTTGCTGGGGGTCTTTGTCTTCTGGTACCTTGTCTAGGTTCATAGGCCCCTTGGTCCTACAAGGATCTGCATGCCACTACGCAGGCATCCCTTGAATGTTGGTCTTGATGTTCTCGATGGTGTCAGAGCTCTCAGACCCAAGGGTGCTAGCTTTGCTAGTGTTTGGGCAAGCTGCCCCGGCAAGGCTCTTGCCGGGGTCACATAGGCCACCCTGGCAAGGGCGTTGTCGGGGGAGGAGTCCACCTTGCCCCTCTGTCCTTCATGTCTCTGGCTTGGGTGTTGCCTTGGTTGCTGCGTGCCCCTCCTTCTTCTGCTCCGCCAAGCATGGACGTAGGCGTGGCTACAACTGCCCGTGCACAAGTAAGGGGGGCAAAAGGACCCCTACTTTTGTACACCGACAGAAAGCAAGCCTTCACAAAGATAAAATGGATACATTATTCCAGACTCCGGCTCCGAAAAGAAAAAGGGTGGGCGGGTGGGAAAAATAAAGACCACTTCAGATGGGGAAAACAATGCCGGCTGGAAAGAACTAAGGATTGAACTTACAAAAGACAAACAGGTTCAAATCAACTTGACAATAATTGCACCGGATGAAAAGAGATGACATCGCAACGAAAGAAAACTAACTGCGTGATCCTAAAAAAATGAAGGGGAAGAGGAGTAATTCAAAACACCTACGTCAAGATTCCTCACCAGAGCGACGAAGGGGCTGAGGAGTAAAAAGAATTCCTACTCTCCGATATAACTAGACTCCGAAATAGTTTTCTTCTAGACTCGACAACGGCCAAACTATGATCAATCAAGGGGGCTCCTATGGTCGGTCGAGGCTCTGATACCAACTTGTCACACCCAAGATGTGATTCTATCCCAATCACGTGATAACTTTGTGATTGGGGCACAACCGCATTTCGGGAGCTTAGCTAGATAGATATCATTACATCGTACCATTACATAAATAGATGGGGATACATACAAGTCATACAATTTCCACATGAATACAACACATCATAGACAAGACATCCGACTACGCATGAGAACACATGAAAAACACAACGACATCCATCCTGCTATCCCAGGCTACCGACCTGGAACCTATCCCAAGACTAACGAAGAAGAAGAAGAAGAAGAAGAAAGAAATCCAACACAAATAACATCGCTCTCACGTCAAGAAGAAAGAAATCTCGCACAAATAACCATGGGTATCAAGACTAGCAAATATTCATGGGTATGGAAAGGATAAGTGGTGAGGTTGCAGCCGTGGCTAAGCATTGTTTGGTGGCTAACTTACGAGTACAAGAATAAGAAGAGCATCTACACAAACAGTCGCAAACTAGTAATGTCAATAAGTGATCCTGAACTACCTACGAGTCAAACATAACCCCACCGTTTTATCTTCTCAAATTGAAAAGAGACTGTCATGGTTACTCACACGGTTGGTGTATTTTATTCAGATCCTCTGTCAAGTTTTCTACAACCAGATATCAACAAATTCCAATCTGCCACATAACCGCGGGCACGGCTGTCGAAAGATCATAACCCTGCAGGGTTGTCCCAACTTAGCCCATCACAAGCTCTCACGATCAGCAGAGGTAAAACCTCTTATCATAAGGACAACCCGATCAGACTCGGAATCCCAGTGCACAAGACATTTCGACAATGGTAAAACAAGTCCAGCAAGACCTCACGGCGTGCCGACACCCTGATACTAGCCGCGCGTATCTCGTCTCTGGCCACATCCAGATAGGTCAGCCTACATGTATGCCAGGTACCTCGAGTTTCCCCAAGGCGTACCCGCAGTCTGCCCGTTTGGGACCAACACCATCAGCACTGGAGCCCCTATAAAATGTGGTACGAACCTTGGGTAGCGCTAACTCCCTATGTGTCAAATTTAATTAAGTTTATTATGTTGGGCAAATGGTAAAACCAATGTTGGGCCTTGCTGGAGGAGTTTTATTCAAAGTGAATTGTCAAGGGGGTCCCATAACCCCCAACCATGTTAGGAACACAAATTCAAGGAACATAACACTGGTTTATCGGTTCTTAAGGTGGCATGAGTGGAACAAAACACGAGCAAAAGGCCAAGCCTTCCACCCATTGCCTAGTATATAGGTACATTAATTATAGTAAGATAGTGTGATATTACAAAATCCAAGATCTGACATGGAGCAATCTTCATCTTCACCTGCAACGGACAACACTATAAGAGGGTCTGAGCAAGCGGTAACATAGCCATACAACGGTTTGCTGGGATGGTGTCAAAGGTTAGAGGTTTCATGGCAACAACGAGAGGCTGACAACAAATAGATAGGCAACGCGACATATAGCGATAGCATCGATACAACTAGCCTAGCAATGATAGTAATGAGATCCAAGGTGACGGTCATCTTGCTTAAGATCCCGCAAGGAATAAGAACTGGTCCATGAAGAAGACGAAGCCACGAAGACGAACCAAGCGTAGTCGAACGCATCCTCACGATCACAACGAAACATGAACTAATGAGAAGAAGCAAACAACATGGTAAACACACAACACACAAACAAGACATGATGGTCAACCAAGTATGATGCATGACAAGGCTACATGATGCTTTACATGGCAAGGGATGATGCATACAAGAACAACACACAAAGCAAGGATAAATGAGGCCGGAGACATCATATAACAATTCCGGTAAGTCCTCATATGCATTTTTTGAAATTGGTCCACATCTGAACAAACATTATGTTAGAGTTGTTAAACAGCAAGTTAACATGCACCATGATGATCTACACGAGTTTCTAGTCAAGTTACATATAAAGTGCATTTAATTCAGAGCTACGGCCTAGAAGATATGAGCCAAACAAGTTGAACATGGCATTGATGCAAAATGCATTCAAACATCATGAAAACATTCTCAAAACATGGATGCAACATGACATGATGCATCTACATGCAAAACCAAGAAAGTTTCATATAGAGCATGCTCACAACGGAGCAACGGTTCAACACATACACATGGAACAAGTTTAAAGGACAAGCTGCCCAAAACAGTAACTAGGCATCTTACTAGCATCAAAACAACATGCTACAAATACAAGATAGGCACAATCATGGCATGAACTCAAAGTGCAGATCATATGCTTCCAATATCCTCAAGTATCAGGTTCATAGGCATCAAGAGTAATCCAACATGACCAAAGCAACAAGCAAACTTTATATCACAGATTATGACTATGAAAAACAGAGCATATACATGAGCAGAATTAATATGTTGACATGTTGAGGCAAGAAATAATTAAGCTACAGTGCAAGAACATGGCAAAAAAGTGCATGGCATGCTAGTCCATAACATGAAGCTCAAACAACACAACATGGTATAAACATAGGATTAACAGGTTCATAACATTCATCAAAACAAGATGCAAACATAATATAGCAGATTCTCAGACTTGGTTAAAATATGGGAATGCAACAACAACATTATGATGCTGACTTTGGAGGCACATAACAGCTCGCATAGCAACTCTAATAAGCATGCAAAGGTCATGAACATGTAGTAGGCATGGCATACTCCAAATAACTCCATTGGCACAACTCCATAAGATGCATAGATTAATAACAATGAGCTTTGCCAAATGAAACATGATGTTGACAGGCTGACAGATATATTATCAAGCAACTTGAGAGCAAGAAATAGACATGCTACAACAACTTATAATTGCAAACAAGGGCATGGATGGATAGAGAATAAGATGGACTTCAAGACATGATCGTTGGACATCTCCAAATGTGCATGGATATGACTGTAGCATCAAGAAAACATGGCATCACAATATAATAGTTTTCAGACTTAGGAGTTTTCAACAAGTCTCAGAAAATAGCTAACAGTGAGTAGGTCACTTTGCAAGCTTGTTTCAGTCACCACAAGGTATATCATGAAAAGTAGATTACAGCATTGCAAAGATGACATGATTGTGCTCCTAAAACACATTGACATGATGCTCAAACAAAAATCACACAAAAATATATTAAAAAGACAAACCAGCAAATTATATTAGTTTTCAGCAGTTTATATCACTTAGCACACTTGCAACCGCAATAAACATGGCAATATGCATCCTAACATGTATGGAAATGCAACCATCATGTAGAGCAATCAGAGGCGAAATTTTTGATATATTATATGCTCAATTTGGATCTACGTGCAAAAAGATATTGCCACTCAAAGTATGCAGCATGAAATAGTTTTCACGGACTTGGACTAATCTCACATGACATGGAAGAAGAAGAAAAAAACACAAACGGGCCGAAACTGCTAGCCCAACAGTGCACAGGGGGGGCTCTGGGTTGCTCACCCCATTGGGCCAAGCCCAGGACGGAGGAGGTCAGGCGGGTCGGTGGCTGGGCCTGGATCTAGGCCCGGCCCTCGTGATGCAAGGACGTAGGGTCATCGTGCGGGCGAAGCAGGGCTCGGCTGTGAGATTCCGGCGACGGGGAATGCAGGAACGGCGGTGCAGCGGTCCGGTGAGGCCGGCGAAGCAGGGATCCGGGGCGAACGAGGTAGGGCGAGACGGATCTTGGGCCAGCGGGGTGAGATGTGGCTGGATCCAGGCGGCGGTCGGAGGAGTCGCGAGGTGCGGATCCGATGAGCTTGGACTCCCGCGGTGGATCTGGCAACGGAGGCGGGCGGCGGAGCTCTTCTGGCGGCCGTGCGGGGCGGCGAGGGTTGGCGGCGGCGAGCAGAGCTGCGGCGGCGGGGTCAGCGTGAGCCGCGGCGGCAGAGCAGAGGGAGCGGGAGGCTCGGGCGACCGCGCGGGCCTGCCCGGGATCGAGCGGGCCGCGGGCGGTAGGAGGTGGCGGCGGACAGGTGGCGACGCGTGGTTGGGCGTCGGCGGTGGCGCGATGACATGGCGGCGGCGGATTGGCAGGAGCGACGTGGCTGGGCGGCGATTGACACGTCCGATGGCGGAGCGGACGTGTCCGGCTGCACGAGGAGGAAGAGGACTAGGGTTTGCATGTGATTTGGATGACGAGGATTGTTTTTATACCTAGAGGGAGCTAGGAGAGGTATTTTTCAGAGCGGTTTTCGCCCACACGATTGTGATCAGCGGCAAAGAGCATGAGGGGAGTTTGGATGGGCTAGTAGGCTGTTGTGGAGGGGGCTGGGCTGAAAGAGAAAGGGCTTCCAACGGTTAACGCGGTTAACCATTGGGGCATCAAACGACCTCCAAATGGAACGAAATTTGACAAGCGATCTACCTACACTATAATAAGACCACACGCCAACTTTCACCCCATTTCGAGAATGTTTTTCGTCCACTTATAAAATAATATTTCGGAGGTGCCGCAGGCGCGTGCAAGTGTGTGTGGGCTCAGTACGGACAACAGAGAGGACGGGGGAGACAGGCTGATACGTCTCCAATGTATCTATAATTTTTGATTATTCCATGCTAACCTACTAACCTACTAACCTACTAACCTATTTCTGGGACTAACCTATAATAGAGAGGACGGGGGAGACGGGCTGATACGTCTCCAACGTATCTTTTGGATGTTTAATGGGCTTTATTATACACTTTTATATTATTTTTGGGACTAACCTACTAACCCAAGGCCTAGTGCAGATTGCTGTTTTTTTGCCTATTTTAGGGTTTCGCAGAAAAGGAATATCAAAAGGAGTCCAAACGGAATGAAACTTTCGGGAGAGTTATTTTTGGAACCGTATCTACCCAGAAGAATTGGAGTACACGCGGGGGAATGAAGGAGGTGGCCACGAGGGTCTAGGACGCGCCCCCTCCCCTGGGCGCGCCCCCACCCTCGTGGGCCCCCTCTGGCTCCCCCAATGCCCTCCTTCCTCCTATATATATCCATATGCCCGGAAAACATCGATGCAACAGAGAAAACCCTAATTCCACCATCGCAACATTCTGTTCCCATGAGATCCCATCTTGGGGCCTGTTCCGGAGCTCCGCCGCAGGGGGATCTACCACGGAGTGCTTCTACATCAACACCATAGCCTCACCAATGAGTTGTGAGTAGTTTACCACAGACCTTTGGGTCCATAGTTATTAGCTAGATGGCTTCTTCTCTCTTTTTGGAACTCAATACAAAGTTCTCCTCGATCTTCGAGGAGATCTATTTGATGTAATCTTTTTGCAGTGTGTTTGTCGAGATCCGATGAATTGTGGGTTTATGATCAAGATTATCTATGAACAATATTGGATTCTTTTCTAAAATCTTTTATTTATGATTATAATATCCTTGCAAATCTCTTATAATTATTGGTTTGGTTTGGCCTACTAGATCTATAGTTCTTGCAATGGGAGAAGTGCTTGGCTTTGGGTTCAATCTTGCGGTGTCCTTTCCCAGTGACAGCAGGGGCAGCAAGGCACGTATTGTATTGTTGCCATCGAGGATTAAAAGATGGGGTGTATATCATATTGCATGAATTTATCCCTCTACCACATGTCATCTTGCTTAAAGCATTACTCTGTTCTTATGAACTTCATACTCTAGATGCATGTTGGATAGCGACCGATGTGTGGACTAATAGTAGTAGATGCAGAATCGTTTCGGTCTAGTTGTCACGGACATGACGCCTATATATAATGAACATGCCTAGATATTCCCATAACTATGCGCTTTTCTATCAATTGCTCGACGGTAATTTGTTCACCCACCGTAGAATTCCGCTATCATGAGAGAGGCCACTAGTGAAACCTATGGCCCCTGGGTCTATCTTTATCATATTACTTTACTTCAATTTATGCGGCCGTTGCTTATTTGCTTTATTTACTTTCTGTTCTTATATCAGAAATACCAAAAATATTATACTATCCTATCTATCAGATCTCACTTTCATAAGTGACCGTAAAGGGATTGATAACCCCTTATCACGTTGGCTACGAAGTTCTTATTTGTTTGTGCAGGTGCGAGGGACTCGCGCGTGGTCTCCTACTGGATTGATACCTTGGTTCTCAAAAACTGAGGAAATACTTACGTTACTATGCTGCATCACCCTTTCCTCTTCGAGGGAATACAACGCAAGCTCGAGAAGTAGCAAGAAGAATTTATGGCGCCGTTGCCGGAGAGGCTTACGCAAAAGTCATATACAAAGTACCTATCACAAACCCATATCCTTCGCATGACATTATTTGCCTCTCGTTTTCCTCTCCCCCACTTCATATTTGCCGTTTTATTCGCCCTTTTTCCGTTCGCCGTTCTGTTTGCTTGTGTTGCTATGTGCCCTTTATTAGCTTGCATCTTTGCTTGCTAAATTATGGATACTCATCCACTTGCTAATATTTTTAAGAGGTCCAATTATGATGAACCAATTGCTAGTGAGCTGCGGGCACTAGATTATCTTTATGAGGTTTTGCTTGAAATTCGTGAGTCCGAAAATTGTGATGAAGTGTTGAAAGAAGAAAATTATGAAGTGATTCACGATAGCTCTTTTAATGAAAAACATGATTGCAATGATACTATTGTAAATTCTATTAATGTCAATTGAGTTAATGATATGCAAAACCCTAAGCTTGGGGATGCTAGTATTGTTATGTCCACTACTTGATGCAATGATCATGATTGGGGTGATTCTTCTTATGATCTTGAAAATTTATTTAAGCCCCATGATGAATATGAGATTGATAATAATGTTTGCAATAATACTGAAAGTGGGTTTGGAAGAGTGTCAACTTTAGATCCCACATATTTGGAGAATGTTCAATCTTATGATTTTTTTTTATAAAAGTGGGTTTGGAGAGGTCATGACTTTTGTTAATTTTGATCCCACTATTTTGGAAGAGTGTCAACTTCGTATGCATGTGGATCGTGTTGAGAATATGTTTTGTGATTGTTATATTGTTGAATTTTCTTATGATCCTACATGCAATTATTATGAGAGAGGAAAATATGGTTGTAGAAATCTTCATATTATTAAATTACCTCTCTTCATGTTGAGATTGATCTTGTTTCTTTCTTCTTCCTTGCATATGTTAGATCTTGTTAATTTGTTTTCCTATAAAATGCCTATGCATAGGAAGTATGTTAGACTTAGATGTGATTTTCACATGCTCTATGATGCTCTCTGTGCTTCAATTCTTCTCTTTTATGCGAGCATCATTGAAATCTCAATGCCTAGCTAGGGGCATTAAACGATACCGCTTGTTGGGAGGCAACCCAATTATATTTTCTTTGTTTTTGCTTCTGTTTAGGAATAAATATTGCATCTAGCTTCTGTTTAGATGTGGTTTTGTGTTGTAATTAGTGTTTGTGCCAAGTAGAACCTTTTGGAAGACTTGTGTGAAGTTTATATGATCTTGCTGTAAAAAACAGAAACTTTAGTGCTCACGAGATTAGCTACCATATTTTACTGGAGAGTGATATTTAGTTGATTCTTTTTGCTGATGATTAATAGACACATTCCTCACGTTTACCAATTTATTTCATTTTTTGAAGTCACAGAAGTATTCGAAAGTTACAGATTTCTACAGACTGTTCTGTTTTGACATATTCTGTTTTTCGTGTGTTGTTTGCTTATTTTGATGCATCTATGAGTAGTATTGGAGGATATGAATCATAGAGAAGTTGGAATACAGTAGGTTTAACACCAATATAAACAAAAAATGAGTTCATTACAGTACCTTTGAGTGGTGGTTTGTTTTCTTATACTAACGGAGCTCACGAGATTTTTAGCTAAGTTTTGTGTTGTGAAGTTTTCAAGTTTTGAGTATGGGTTTGATGGACTATGTAACAAAGAGTGGAAAGAGACTAAGATTGGAGATGCCCAAGGCACCCCAAGGTAAAATTCAAGGATAAACAAAATCCTAAGCTTGGGGATGCCCCGGGAAGGCATCCCCTCTTTCGTCTTCATCTATCGGTAACTATACTCGAGACTATATTTTTATTCACCACATGATATGTGTTTTGCTTGGAACGTCATGTATGATTTGAGTCTTTGCTTTTTAGTTTGCCAAAATCATCCTTGTTGGACACACCTTTTGAGAGAGATAAATATGATTTAGAATTTGTTAGAATACTCTATGTGCTTCACTTATATCTTTTGAGCTAGATAATTTTGCTCTAGTGCTTCACTTATATCTTTTAGAGCACGGTGGTGGTTTTATTTGGTAGAAATTGTTGATCTCTCATATCCTTTTGAGAGTCTTTTAGAACAGCATGGTAATGTGCTTTGGTTATAAAACTAGTCCTAATATGATAGGCATCCAAGATGAGTATAGTAAAAACTTTCACATAAAGTACATTGAATACTAAGAGAAGTTTGATACTTGATGATTGTTTTGAGAAATGAGGATGGTGATATTAGAGTCATGCTAGTAGAGTAGTAGTAAATTTTCGAAATACTTGTGTTGAGGTTTGCATGTCCCGTAGCATGCACGTATGGTAACCATTGTGTGGCAAATTTGAAGCATGAGGTATTTCATTGAGTATCATGCTTTGTGTGGAGGTCGGGGGCGCGCGATGGTTAACTCCTACCAACATCCCCCCTAGGAGCATGCGTGTAGTACTTAGTTTTGATGACTTGTAGATTTTTGCAATAAGTATGTGAGTTCTTTATGACTAATGTTGAGTCCATGGATTATACGCACTCTAACCCTTCCACCATTGCTAGCCTCTCTTGTACCGCGCAACTTTCGCCGGTACCATACACCCACCATAGACCTTCCTCAAAACATCCACCATACCTACCTATCATGGCATTTCCGTAGCCATTCCGAGATATATTGCTATGCAACTTTCCACCATTCCGTTTGCTATGAAACGCTTCATCATTGTCATATTGCCATGCATGATCATGTAGTTGACATCGTATTTGTGGCTAGGCCACCATGCATAATTTTTCATACATGTCACTCTTGATTCATTGCACATCCTGGTACACCGCCGGAGGCATTCATATAGAGTCATATTTTGTTCTAGTATCGAGTTGTAATATCGAGTTGTAAATCAATATAAGTGTGATGATCATCATTATTAGAGCATTGTCCCAAAGAAAAACAGAAAAAGAAAAAAAGAAGGAAATGCCAAAGAAAAAAGAAAGGCCCAAAAAAAGAAACAAAGAAAGAAAGAAAAAGAAAAAAAGAAATGAAAAGAAAAGGGACAATGCTACTATATTTTTCCACACGTGAGCTTCAAAGTAGCACCATGTTTTTCATGATAGAGAGTCTCTTGTTTAGTCAATTTCATATAATAGTGGGAATTTTCATTATAGAACTTGGCTTGTATATTCCAACGATGGGCTTCCTCAAATGCCCTAGGTCTTCATGAGCAAGCAAATTGGATGCACACCCACTTAGTTTCTTTTGTTGAGCTTTCATACATTTTTACCTCTAGTGCATCTGTTGCATGGCAATCCCTACTCACTCACATTGATATCAATTGATGGGCATCTCCATAGCCCATTCATATGCCTAGTTGATGTGAGACCATCTTCCTCCTTTTTGTCTTCTCCACAACCACCACTCTATTCCACATAGTGCTATGTCCATGGCTCACACTCATGTATTTAGTGAAAGTTGAAAGAGTTTGAAATAATTAAAGTATGAAACTAGTGCTTGGCTGAAACCGGGGTTGTGCATGATTGGAATATTTTGTGTGACGAAGATGGAGCATAGCCTAACTATATGATTTTGTAGGGATGAACTTTCTTTGGCCATGTTATTTTGAGAAGACATGATTGCTTTGTTACTATGCTTGAAGTATTATTATTCTTATGTCAATATGAACTTTTATCTCAAATCTTTCAGATTTGAACATTCATGCCACAACAAGGAGAATTACATTGAGAATTATGTTAGTTAGCATTCTACATAAAAAATTCTGTTTTTATCATTTACCTACTCGAGGACGAGCAGGAATTTAGCAATGGGATGCTCGATACGTCTCCAACGTATCTATAATTTTTTATTGTTCCATGTTATTATATATTCTATTTTGGATGTTTAATGGGCTTTATTATACACTTATATTATTTTTGGAGCTAACCTAATAACCCAAGGCCTAGTGCAGATTGCTGTTTTTTGCCTATTTCAGGGTTTCGCAGAAAAGGAATATCAAACGGAGTCCAAACGGAATGAAACCTTCAGGAGAGTTATTTTTGGAACTGTATCTTCCCAGAAGACTTGGAGTACACGCGAAGGAACGAAGGAGGTGGCCACGAGGGTCCAGGGTGAGCCCCCTCCCCCTGGCCGCGCCCCCACACTCTTGGGCCCCCTTTGGCTCCCCCGATGCCCTCCTCCTCCTATATATGTCCATATGCCCTGAAAACATCGAGGCAATAGAGAAAACCCTAATTCCACCGCCGCAACCTTCTATTCCCGTGAGATCCCATCTTGGGGCCTGTTCCGGAGCTCCGTCGGAGGGGGGATCTACCACGGAGTGCTTCTACATCAACACCACTGCCTCATCAATGAGTTGTGAGTAGTTTACCACAGACCTTCGGGTCCATAGTTATTAGCTAGATGGCTTCTTCTCTCTTTTTGGATCTCAATACAAAGTTCTCCTCGATCTTCGAGGAGATCTATTCGATGTAATCTTTTTGCGGTGTGTTTGTCGAGATCCGATGAATTGTAGGTTTATGATCCAGATTATCTATGGACAATATTTGATTCTTTTCTGAAATCATTTATGTATGATTATAATATCCTTGCAAGTCTCTTCGAATTATTGGTTTGGTTTGGCCTACTAGATCTATAGTTCTTGCAATGGGAGAAGTGCTTGGCTTTGGGTTCAATCTTGCGGTGTCCTTTCCCAGTGACAGCAGGGGCAGCAAGGCACGTATTGTATTGTTGCCATCGAGGATAAAAAGATGGGGTTTATATCATATTGCATGAGTTTATCCCTCTACATCATGTCATCTTGCTTGAAGCATTACTCTGTTCTTATGAACTTAATACTCTAGATGCATGCTGGATAGCGGTCGATGTGTGGAGTAATAGTAGTAGATGCAGAATCATTTCGGTCTACTTGTCACGGACGTGATGCCTATAAATAGTGATCATTCCTAGATATTCTTATAACTATGTGCTTTTCTATCAATTGCTCGACAGTAATTTGTTCACCCACCGTAGAATTCTGGTATCATGAGAGAAGCCACTAGTGAAACCTATGGCCCCCGGGTCTATCTTTATCATATTACTTTACTTCAATTTCTACTGCCATTGCCTATTTGCTTTATTTACTTTCTGTTCTTATATCAAAAATACCAAAAATATTATACTATCCTTTCTATCATATCTCACTTTCGTAAGTGACCGTAAAGGGATTGACAACTCCTTATCGCGTTGGCTGCGAAGTTCTTATTTGTTTGTGCAGGTGCGAGGGACTCGCGGGTGGTCTCCTACTGGATTGATACCTTGGTTCTCAAAAACTGAGAGAAATACTTACGCTATTGTACTGCATCACGGGCAATTACGGAAGGATGCAAGTTTTGAAAACTATGCAGATGAAATGCACATGATGACATGGCAAAATACAACATGCAAGCAAATGACATGGCGACGACAACGAATAACTGGAAGACACCTGGCGCATCGGTCTCGGGGTGTCACAACACAGTCCAATACGCCTCCAAAAACGATGTAGTGCGGTTACTTTAGTTCACCGTGAAAGCAAATGCAGTGCATGTGCTTGGTTATGCAGTACGCTTGTTGTGTTATGCAGTACAGTTATATAGGTTCACTACGGACAACGATGTAATGTGGTTACTTAAGTTCACCTTGCGGGATGATGCACCCAGCGTGCATTAGTTCATAGTACCCTTTCAAACACATTGCAGTTCATATGATTCAATTCACTTTTACCTGACAATGCAGCTCGGACGTTTTGTGCAGGAAATGATGTTCAACACATACGTAATTCCACGCATAAATGACAACACAGGGACCATCAACTTTCGGAAGAGTAAAGTTTCTTCCAAAAGAGACACTGGATGGGTTACCCCTGAGATTCCTCAAGGGTTCTTTACATCAACAAACAGGGTGCAATACTCTCCGCAAGAAGATTTTGTCCAGGAAAAATAGGTAGTCGAAGATGGCGACGATGTCACCTTCATGTGGGAGGGCACTCACCGACAGGATGATGAAGATGAAGATGAGCCAATAACAGTTCTCAACCCAGAGTACAACCACGAGTTCACTACATTTGGACAGCATGTCCGAACAGACAACGATGATGTCGTTAGCCATGATGTTGCATAAGATGATGATTATGATGATGTGCCGCCGCTCCAAAATTTTCAAACCAATCAAGTGAGACATCGCCACAACACTAGATTACCACCGCGTCGACCTGCTGCACAGCAAAAAAGGGCTCCGAGTAGACCTGCTGCACCGCCAAACAGGGCTCAGAGTAGACTTGCTGCACCACAAAACAGAGCTCCGAGTAGGCCTGCTGCATCAACTTCAACAATGCGACCACCAAGGGTGCCACGGTCAGAAGCCAACGGCAGGTACAAATCCTCCCCACAATTGCCATCGTGAGATCCTCAACTACATAGATCTGCTATAACCCCGCCATGTCCAATACAACCTGGCGAGCTCCAAACGCCATCGGATGAACGACATTACACACATGTAAGTTTATGTCCTGAAAAAAAATTGCAATCCATTCAGATAGCATTGAAGTGCACACTGATATTTGTTGTGAGGTTTGGCCTAACATTTAATACAGTCCATTGCAGTGCTTTATTGAACTCGTATGCACTCCTCGTATTTAAACAGAACAGAACACTTTGTCTCATAGAGCATTGCACTTGATGCAGGATAAAGACATGCCGCTGGACCTAATACATGCCACTAGAATGAAGTTCACCATGTACGACAAAGCATGGGACTTTTACAACACTTATGCAAGATATGCAGGGTTTGGCATACGCAAGAGGGCAAAACACAAGACAAATGCCTACATTGTCTGCCCAAGAGAAGGGACGCACAAGCAGGCTGTGTCAGATTATGACCGGAATCGTGAGAAGACATCAAAAAGGATTGGGTGCAAGGCAAAAATTAGAGTAAAAAAGAGGAAGGATGGCAAATTTGTGATAGAAATGGTTCAACTCAATCAAAATCACAAGATGCTGGAAAGCCCAGGGATGCTTTTGCACATGCGCTGGCACAAAAGACAAAATCCTTTGATTGACCAGTTGGTGAAGGATATGCAGCTGGACAACCACACGCACGCACAGATGATATCGACATTGTCGCGTATGTCCGGTGGTCTCCAGTACATGGGACATACTAGCCGCGACTGGGTCAACAAGTAAGCACGTTACAAAGCATATTGCTTGAGCATTCTGTCGGTCATTATTCCCTGTTTGATGAGATCATTTTCCATTGTGTTTGAAATGCAGGAAATAGAAGTTTGCCAGAGAAGATTCCCAAGACGACGTCAAGAAACTTCTGGATCTCTTCAAGAAGATGCAGAAGATAAACCTAGAGTTCTTCTATGATTATATCGTTGATGCAGATAACCGTGTAAGAAATGTCTTTTGGGCTAACGCAAGTTGCAAAGGATCGTATGAATATTTTGGAGACTGCGTTACATTTGACACGACATATAAAACTAACAAATTCCACATGTCGTTGGGAGTCTTCATGGGAGTGAACCATCATTTATAGAGCACCATATTCGATGTTGTCGTTGTGCGAGATGAAGCGATACCATCGTTCGAGTGGGTTTTCAAAACATTCCTGTGGTGTATCAACAACAAGCCGCCAATCTGCATGCTCACAGGTACAAAAACAACACCTGTATACTTACGTTTGTTTGGTACAATTCTATTTCTTCCGTCTTTCTTATACACGAACAACTTAATGAAAAAACACTATTTGTGCCTTCTTAGACCAATGTTCTTCGATGAAGGCAGCATTAAAAACTATCCTCCCATATACATTACACAAGTTGTGTCGGTGGCATATCATGAAGAAGTACAAAGACCACCTCTCCTTGCTGTATAATGCGCACGAGAAACTCAAAGATGACCTCAATGCGGTGCTGAACCACCCACTAATGCCGTCAGAATTTGAACGGGCATGGAAGGACCTCATTCAGAGATACATCTTGAAAACGATGAAGTGATGAATTCAATGTGGGATGATAGGCACGAGTGGATCTCAGCTTACTACAAGGAAATTTGCTGTGCTCGGATGACTTCCCCGCAGAGAAGCAAGAGCATGAACCGATTATTGAAGAAAAACTTCGTCAAAGAGAAGCATGATCTCCATTTGTTTGCTCAACAGGTGGACAACTGCATTCATACCAGGAAGGCCGTCAAGCACGCAGAGACAGTAGCAAATGAGGTAAATAAAAATGTCCATAAAAAACTGCTACATATAACTACAAAAAACAAACAAAATTTTCGTTCCTCTTATTCATAATGCAGCATTTCTGATCACGCAGTCAGAAGTAAGGACAACAACCCAGTTTAGGTTCGAAGTTCAACTATCAAAAGTGTATACAAGGGTAGTTTTTGCAGATTTCAAAGAAACACACTACCGCAGCACTGCATTCAGAGTAGAACGATGCCCTGAGAACCCAAAGAAGTACCTGGTACATCACTACAACAGATCGGTTGCATTTGACTGGGCAAGGCATAATTTCCAGGTGGTCGCCGATGACGAGAAAGGTGTCTACAAATGTGAGTGCAAACTCTGGACACACATAGGTGCGACTCGCTAGCAAAAAAAATCCTAATTTATGTTAGTCATGCATGAAAACTCACTTACTGAACTTTAGAAATCCACATGCATAAGTAAATCACAAAATCAAATGAAGTTCACTTCCTTAAAAATGAATAAATAACTAAAAATAAATATATGTTTATTAATTTCATCCAGTTCACTTACAAAACAAACAAACCATGTGTTGTTCGTAGGGCTCTTTTGCGCCCATGTTTTATGCATGCTCTCCCACCTTAGAGTACTCAAGATTCCTGAGGTGTACATCATGAAAAGATACACCTGGAACGCAAGATCAAATGCAACGTTTGACAGAAGAGACTACGAACAAACATCACCGGGTGGAAGTTCGCTTTTTGCCGTAGAAAATTGCTGACAGAAACAGCAATGGGCCTTGCAAACAAAGCGACAAGGTCCAACACTGGGTGCCATAGAGCATTGTTTGGTATGAGGGAACTGATTGAGGAAGTTGATGTGCTCAATGAAGAAGAAGAAGAAGCAAAACTAAAGCAAGCAGATAAATACCAGCATGACAATAATACCGAGCAAGCAGAAAATACCGAACACAACGCAACTAGTGCAATCAAAAAAGAAACAATTCTTCCACCTCCCGTTTCAAACACACGAGGAAGGAAGAAAGGGGGCGACTCAACCCAAAAAAAGGTTGCATGCAAAGAGAAAAATGATTACAAAAATAGTGAGCCACAGCATGAGCTAGACAGTGATGGTCACCCACTCGGAATAAGAAGGTGCAAGACATATAATGAAATCAATGGCCACAATTCCAGGACATGTAAAAAAGACATGAACAAGAAAACAATGGACATGGCGATGCACAAAAAAAATCCACTCACAACACTAAGACATGGACAAAACCGGGACTTTACAGCATCTGCAAAAACAAGAAGAGGCACAATGCAAGAACCTGCCTCAAAAGAACAAGATCAGAAAACGAGGAAGACGAAGAAGATGAAATCGCGGAAGAAGATGATCACACAACTGAAGAAGAAATGTCTTATGAAGAAGCAGATGAAGAAGAGGAGCAGGAAGAAGAAGAGACTGAAGAGGACAAAGAACATGAATAAAATGAAGGAGTGGCTTATGAAGAAACAGATGAGGATGAGGAGGAAGAGGAAGAAGAGAGTGAGGAGGACGAAGAACATGATGAAACAATGCTCACAAGACAACCAAACAAAAGACAGAAAATACAATGGAATGCTGATGTACAATAACAACTAAGAATGACACCAAATACAAAAAACAAAGGTAGGAGCACGGAAGGATACAGTTCACAGCGCTGCAAAACAGAATCCACCAATAGCTATCGCGCGAGGCTCACAGAAGGATGCAGTTCACAGCACTGCAAATCAGAAGCCGCCAACAGCCATCGTGCGAGGGGCAAAGAAGGATGCAGTTCACAGAACTGGAAAACAGAAGCCGCCATCAGCCATCACGCGAGGGGCAAAGAAGGATGCAGTTCACGGCGCTGGAAAACAAAAGCCGCCATCAGCCATCACGCGAGGAGCAAAGAAGGATGCAGTTCATAGTGCTAGAAAACAAAAGATGCCATCAACCATCACGTGAGGGGCTACGAACACAATTGTGCAAAGACAAGAACCATCAACAACGCCACGAAAAACAAAGGGAAGTGCAACATTAGACACACTCCAGTCACCGCGAAGAAGCAGCAGGTTAACAAACCAAAAAGATGCAGTTCAATAAATTAATCATATATATAGCAGTTGTCATATCAGTATGACTTATGTATCACTTTAAATTTTATGTAATCATGAATTTCCCGCTGACTATGAGTTCTTAAACTAAACCATATGAGATAAATGATGTATAGAGTAAACCATGTATATAACAGTCTGGGGTTAACACTGACACATTTCGATCCACACCCCATCAGTAAATGTAGTTAGCTCATACACATCACAAAGTTCTGAATTATAATCCAAGCAGTTCAGATCACAACAAGTACTTATTACAATCACGTCAAAAGATGAAGCATTTGATACATAAAAGTACTTATTACAATCAACCTCGTAATCTCAACCAATCATGTCAAACGTGATTCTAACCATACGATCCTCAAGTTCAAAGAAGTTGAGGACAACAACTTGCTGGGACTTTAGGCCACTATCAATGACAAGTTCCTTCCAACCTTTCTGCAAATACAGCCGCCCATCAACACCTACATGGTACTTAGCTGGTTTCAGGTATCCATTGCTATGAACAACTTGGATAATTCCCTTCTTCTTGAGCCAGAGATACCTAACAGCTGGTTGGGGGATTTGCTGCAAAAAATAATAAAACTGTTTGAGGACGATACAAGCAGTACAATTCTTATACTGTGCACGGAGCGGCAAAAACCTACAAACGGTACAGACGAGAGCTAGATGAAGTGCGCAACACTCCAACAAGCAGTACAGATAAAACGCACGCTAATATGTAGTATGGGACGTACGGAACATGCTAATATGCAGTACGCTTTGAACTATCATGTAGTTATTGAGAGTACCTGCATGTAGTAGACACCATACAGCAGGGAAATTGTGAAAACTAGTAGTGCTCGTCTAGTATCTAAGCAGTTCACATATTATAACCATGCAAACTAAAAAAATAAAAATAAAAAGGTATAAGTACAAAGTGTCGTATACTTCAATAAACCAAAAATACTAGAAGTTCACACTAGTATGAAATTATTCAAAAAAATAAAAGACACAAGGAAAAAACCAGATCAAGTGAAAATTATCATCTTGTAGTGAGTCTCCACGTGTGTGGGAGTAAACTGATGGACAAAAGAACTTGTGCGGCAAAGGCCATAGCGAAGCAGGACGGAATAGAATGTAGCAACATTGATGTGGCCCATATCCAATCCTTCTGTGAATATTGTGCCATATGCAAGTTGTTCTGCTCGCCTAGCTCGGCACAAG
>LR738714.1:264690583-264793965 GCA_902687465.1 Secale cereale | reverse complement strand
CCCCCCCCCCCCCCGGCGAGCACGACGGGCCTGCGAGCAAGCTGAGCAATCGCAGTGCCTCGGCATACCACAACCATGGCCGCAGCAGGAGAGATTCGCACAGGTGTGTGGAGCCATCGCAACAAAAACTTAAAAAATGAAAAGAGATAAAGAGATGCTGGAGGAAGGAGAGAAGTTGCATCTAGAAAAGAAATGGAATGCAGAGGAAGGTTATAAGTTGGCCTACATTTATAGAAGATGAATGCAAAAGGTCTAGACACGCAGAAAATAAAAGTGAAAGAATAAAATGAGATTTAATGAAACTTATGTCACCAAGAATGAAGGACAATCAATAAAGGCTTATGTTACCAAAGAAAAAGGACCAAAAGAAAAGGTGTACTTTGACTGCAGCTGTTCTGACCCACTAACCGCAGCTCATTAAATATTTATATTTCTAAAAAAATATAATACGCAGACCGTTCTAAAACAAAAGTGAATGCAATTCAAGAAAGTAATATTATGCAATTCAAAATGTGTGTGCATGAAAAGTGTAGTACATGCTTAAAACGAAGCACAGCAGATGCTCTTTCGTGCAGTGCGCAACGCATAGACGTATTGCACGTAATGTAGTCCCTAAATGCAAGAAATGCAGTCCGCAACGTTGGTACAAGAAGTCACAACGTTGGCACGAAAATAGGATGCATGCAGTGCAAAATATGTGCACCTATAGTACAAGAATCTGACGAATGCAGTGCACACAGAACTAACAAGTCAGTGCACACCAAAACATTAGAAAAAGAACACGTAAGAGGAAAAACTCTAAAAATCGACCAGGATGCAGTGCACATAAGTGCATATACAGTGCGAAATGTGTGCACATGCAGTACACAAACATGACGAATGCAGTGCACGCCCTAATTAGAAAAATATGTAAGATGGAAAATATGGAAAAAAAATTGACCACATGGGCGTGACCAAGCCCTAGCCAGTCTTGTAGTAAGTCTTCACCCACAGTAGGCGAGTCCGTTCTCAGACACGATGCATGGGGCCGGGCGCACATGACCCCATAGGTCAGAAAGAATACAGCAACGAGCATCGTGTGTAAGCGCCCAAATAAGTAACCAGAGGAGTTCGACACAGAAGCCTCGCAAGCGCTTATAAATAGGTCAGGCGCGCTCTCGGCGGGCGAGGTGGGACTAAACATTAGCGCACACACACAGCGCACCGAGAACTAGCCGTGCTGACATGGCTACTTGGGTCGAATGCGTTTTCTCTCCTCGAACATAGGCCCAACAAGACAGAGTGGTTACAATACCACGGCCCACTAACTATAAAACAATAAGTACAAAAATAATACACCAAGAAAAATGAAAAAAAAAATTAAACGAATAACAACCACAACAAAAATAATGTGTGTGCCCACTGCCAGAAAGTATAGTTCGCTCTCATAAATAAAATGCAGGAAGCCCCAAGCCAACGCACAAATGCAGTCCGCGATATACAACAATGCAGTTCAACACGTGGAAGCAGGAAGTATTCTTACTTTTGTAATGCAATTCTCTTTCTACCTAATTGCAGTAGGTCAAAAATAAATAATGCAGCCCTGTATGTTAAGCAAAGCAGTCCGGTACACGTATCCACACTAACCTCCACCCACACAAAAGCTATATCACCATCATCTATAAAAAAGAGAAAAATAAGAAATAACTCCATCAAAATATTAATGGTCATACATTGGTATGAATCCTGATCCGATCTAATACATTTTATGAAGGATAAAAATCAGTTGCATGCAGTACAATTTATGGACATAGGCAGTTCTATCATCATATACAAGAAGTGCACTTAGTAAGAAAATTCACCGAAAACGCAATCATCACATTTTTTCTGACAGTTGCGTGCATACTTGAAGTTGTCACGAAAAAATAGGGGATGACGTTTCGGATTTCCAACGCAC
The DNA here is from genome assembly GCA_902687465.1 of Secale cereale. Taxonomy (NCBI): domain Eukaryota; kingdom Viridiplantae; phylum Streptophyta; class Magnoliopsida; order Poales; family Poaceae; genus Secale; species Secale cereale. The sequence continues at coordinate 264,792,029 of LR738714.1, read as the reverse complement.
TAAGACAGCCTCCACATCTGCAGTTGCCACATAACAGAAAACACAACCCCACCACGCTACCACCCCCCTCCACCACTCCCACGTCCTGTAACAGAGAGCAGAGGAGAAACACAACTGCTTCGTCCCCCCAAAAACCCCATTGCAGCTTCTTCTCCCCACTTCCTTTCACTAACCTGTCTTCTCCTGAACAAAAGTAAGAGACCAGAAGAGAGCCATGCCGGATGCACCCCTGTACAAGTAGCGCCGCGGGTACACCAGGGAGCTCCATGACGTGCACCTCCACGACAACCACAAGCTCCACGTCGTTTGCACAAGCAAGGGCCAAGACATGGACAAGATGTTGTCCACGCACAAGAGTAAGCTTGGCAGAATGCCCGACAAACTAGTCGGATTTGATGTCGAGTACACGCACTACATGAAGCCAGAGCGGGCAGCAGTACTCCAGCTGTGCGTAGAAAAAGAGTGCCTTGTCTACCACATCTCTGCAGCTAAAGACAGGTGACAATAATTACCAATATGTACTATTGGTTGTAAATATTGATTTTAAACTTGGGTTCTCATTTTTTTTAAGCATGGCATAGGACTTTGTTGACAATTTTCATCTGCCTCCATGTAACTCATGTGTTCAATTCTTGAATTAGATAGTCTAGGGATCCACACTGTTTTATTTTGTTTTACCAAACACAAATTATCTTCCTGAACAATAGAAAACTACGCCATTACTGCCTACTTTCAATCCTGCACGATTTTGGAGGTCAAAAAGATCATAGACAATACTATCTAAAACATGTATGAAATTCAATTCAAGACAACAAACATGCGAAAACATGCATTGTTTATGAAATTTATTATGATATTTACTACTTTCATATTGCACTTCAGTTTTAGAAAATTCAAAAAAACATCGGTAGTTCAAAAAAATAAGTGGTACTTGTCGGATTTCAGGTTTCACAAACCCTTCAGAGGTTCGAACTCTGGGGTGCGCACGAAGAACACTCTCTCCCCAGCGCGCTCACCCTACGATTCCACAGCCTAGGTCGAGAAACTCAAGGAACAAGGGACACAGAGGATTATACTGGTTCGGGCCACCTTGTGGTGTAATACCCTACTCCAGTGTTTGTGGTGGATTGCCTCATGGGGCTGAGGATGAACAAGTACAATGGATGAACAGCCTCCGGAGGAGAGGTGTTCTTTGGCTCGAATGAGCTTGTGGTGTGTGTAGGGTGGAATGGATCTCTCTCTTTCTCTCTCTCTCTCTACTAGATGAACTACCCGTCCATGGTGGTGGCTAGGTCCTATTTATAGTGGCCTTGGTCCTCTTCCCAAATATCGGCCGGAAGGGATCCCACAACGGCCAAATTTGAAGGGGAACAACTAGTACTAGTTATCCTCACAAAAGTGGTCTCGCCTGCCAAAGGCTCCGGTGGTTACGCCGCGTTGGAATCCACGATGACATCCATTCTGCCGCCCTGACAGTCCTTGGTCTTATTGCACCGATACGGAAACCTTTGCTTGATTCCTCGGGACTCGGCGCCTGCGATTGCCCCCTTAGTACCAAAGGGGAAACTAGTACACTGCGCTCGCTGGTGTCCACCTGGCCTTGGACGTCATGCCTCACGTCACGTGCACCTCGCGAGGTGCGTCTTGCATAGATATCTCCGCTCCTCGGGAGCCTGCCTAGAGAAGCTGCCCCCAGGGGTCGTATCGTCGTCCGCCTCACGAGGCTTGGCCCCCGCGAGGGTCTTGAGTTGTGGTTGCTAAAGCTGAGCCGTACCAAGCCGCTGATGGAGCCACGTCACGGGCCGCAGGCAGGCAAGTCTGGGTACCCCCGTTCCCAGAATGCCGAAGTAGCCCTCGGGCCCAAGGTGCGCTTGAACTTGGCTTCGAGGCGAAGCCAAGGGGGCAAGGGTGAAGCACCACAGGCCGCAATTGCCTGCGGCCTTGGTGGACGCGTGGCGACTTGATTAGACGTGGACGTCTCCGCTTCCCCATGCGCCTCGGTAACTTCCCGACTTGACGAGACCCTGCTGCATGCACAGAAATACCATCATTATGGGAGACCGTGGAGGCCAGCGGTTGGCCTCCTCCAGGCTATAAATGGGGAGAGGGTGAAGCCCCCGTTGCTCATATCCTTCTTCTTGTCACTCGCCTCTTCTTCTTCCTCCCTTCTTCGCCCTCTTGTTGCAGCCTTCATGGCGTCAACGAAGAGGTTCTCCGCCGCGAAGAAAGGGAAAGCTCGCCAGGGGGAATCCGACTTGCCGCTGCTCAAGAGGGGCTAGGGCCGCCCCCGCAAGCATGCCACTACCCCTGCAGTGGTTTTTCAGGGTCATGGGCGTACTCCTTCTGGGGTCGACGCTGCCTTTGGCGGCCGTGATAGCACCTCTTTCCGTGGCAGGGATCGCTCTCATCACGGCAGCCCCCCTGCTATGGGAAGGCGCGCCATGGTTACTGAGGGAGTCTTGGATAGAGGGATCCTCATGTGGCCGGACAAACTCCTAGTGGGCCGTACTGGTGGGCCATGAAGATTACTATAGAAGATCATCTCTCGTATGCGGATAGGACTCCAGAATTCCTGTAATGGCAAGTTTTGGCTCGGGTGTAGATTTTCCTTCCACTGCAAGATAATATGTACAAACCCTAAGCCCCTCTGGTGTGTATATAAACCGGAGGGTTTAGTCCGTGGAGGCTAATATAGAATCATTCAATCCTCATGGGCTAAAACTTAGGGTTTTAGCCTTTACGATCTCGAGGTAGATCAACTCTTATTCACATATTCATCCATATGAATATAGCAGGAAGTAGGGTTTTACCTCAATCGAGAGGGCTTGAACCTGGGTAAACATCGTGTCCCCTGCCTCCTGTTAACATCAATCCTCAGACGCATAGTTCGGGACCCCCTACCCGAGATCCGCCGGTTTTGACACCGATATTGGTGCTTTCATTGAGAGTTCCACTATGTCGTCGACGGCAGGTTTGATGGATCACGTCGTCAACTGCAATGGCGACGTTGAGGGGATCTTCCCTCCCGGCCAACTCTTCGTGTTCGGCGGCTTCGTGCTTCGGGCCAACACTGAAGGCCACCTTGAGCAGATCGAGAGCTATGCCCCTGGCCATCATATCAGATTCGGTAGCCTGAACTACGTTGCCGACGTTTGCGGAGACTTGATCTTTGCCGGATTCGAGCAAGAGGCGACCCCTCTCTGCCACCACGATGATCATGACTTAGCTGTGTCATCGGATTAGGAAATAACACTTGCAACAGTTCTGGCCCTAGATCCAGAACACATCGCGCCACCCGAAGATGGGAAACTCAACCCCACCATGGGGGCCACAGACTCTACGGCGATGGAGCCGCACACGGACCCAACTAATGGGGTCTGTGTTTCCGGAACCCCGGACTTAGCTCCAGTATCAGATTTCGATATGCGCATAACTGCGCCCCTCAAATCTAATCCGGCGCCTCTCGCCGAATTCTGTGCTAAAGATATTTTCCAGCACTCACCACTTGGCGACATGTTAAGGTCGTTAGATCACTCTCCTTGGACGAGAATACACAGCCGCACTATATCCGGTTCGAACTGGAGGCTGACGAACAGCCACGCTATACCCAAGGGGATGAAGAATTTTGTTCCCCACCCACCACCCACTTGGTAGCCACGGTTGAAGATCTAACCGATCTACTAGACTACGCTTCAGAAGACTTCGACGGGATGGACCTCGAAGCTGAAGCTGATATAGATCAAAGCAGGCCCATAACAGGGTGGTGGAATGCTACGTCTTCATACGACATATATATGGTGGACACACCCAAAGAGGTAGGAGGCAATGATGAAAACAATCCGATAGAGGATAAACCTGCCGAAGAACCTCCCAAGCGTCGGCGCCCAAAACGCCGAGCAAAATCCCGTAAAGGAAAGGATAGGAACACCGCAACTAATGACTGTGATATTCTGGAACAAGCCGAAGACCCCGCAGACCCAGCGTTAGAGCAGGAGGAGCGAGAGGACGGCAAACAGAGTCTGAAGCCGCAGTCCGATGACAACGATGCTGAAGACGGTGACTATGAGCCGATCTCCGAAGAAGAGGTTAGCCTGGATGACAATGAATATACCGTCCCAGAAGAACCCTCCGAACAAAAACGCTTCTATCGGCGGCTTATAGCCAACGCACGGAGCTTAAAAAAGCAGCTGAGACAGCTTCGACCTGCACAAGATATGCTCAATGATAGATGGAATGAGGTGCTAGACGCCGAACAGAGACATGGCTTTAATGGCCAAACCAAGGGCTATCCCAAGAGCAAGCTGCTGCCCGAATTCGACGACGAGGCTATTGCGCCCGTCCCACCGAATAACATCGTCGACAAAGCCGGACTGACCACCTCGCGGACGGGATAGAGTTGCTAGCACTGGCATAAACAAGCCCCTACTCCATACAGGAAAAGAGGATACATCTCAAGTCCGAAAGCATGATCTGCGTGAGGACCTAAACAAAAAAGCTAGCAAGACAAGGTCTATATTCTGACCCAGATCTCGAGCCCCCGCAACGGACGGCGGCTATCAAGCCAATCGCGCCGGTGATATACCAGTTCGGGGTCAATACCGAACACCACAACCATCGGACATACGCTACGATATAGCAAGATACAGAGGAGCTTCACACCCTTTATGCTTTACCGATGAGGTACTGGGCCATGATTTCCCAGAAGGGTTTAAACCCGTGAACATCGAAGCTTACGACGGAACGACGGATCCTGCCGTCTGGATAGAAGATTTTATTCTTCCCATTCACATGGCTCGAGGAGATGATCTCCACACCATCAAATATTTACCCCTCAAGCTGAAAGGACCAGCTCGGCACTGGCTAAACAGTCTTCCTGAAAACTCCATTGGGAGTTGGGAAGAACTTGAGGACGCTTTTCAGGCCAATTTTCAAGGGACTTATGTCCGGCCCCCGGACATTGACGATTTAAGTCACATCATACAACAACCCGGGGAGTCAGCCCACAAGCTTTGGAACCAGTTTCTCACTAAGAAGAACCAGATCATCGACTGTCCGGACGCGGAAGCCTTAGCGGCATTCAAGCATAGTATCTGGGACGAGTGGCTAGGCAGACACCTTGGACAGGAAAAGCCGAGGACAATGGCAGCCCTAACTACACTCATGACTCGCTTTTGCGCAAGTGAGGATAGCTGGTTAGCTCGTAGTAGCACCAGCGACCCTGGAACATCTGAAGTCAGGGACGGCAATGGAAAGCCACGACGCAATAAAAACAAGCGTTGAAACAATCCTGGAAGCCCATATGATACATCGGCAAACGCCGGATTCAGCAGCTCTAGACCCAGTCAACGGAAGAAGCCATTTAAAGGCAACAAAGACGGTCCATCGAGTTTGGATAGAATATTAGATAGGCCCTGCCAAATCCATGGCACCCCAGAAAAACCTGCCAATCACACCAACCATAACTATTGGGTTTTCAAGCAGGCCGGCAAGTTAAACGCCGAACACAAGGGAAAGGAGCCTCAGAGCGAAGACGAGGATGAACCTCGCCAGCCAAATATTGGGGGATAGAAGAAATTTCCACCGGAGGTCAAAACAGTGAACATGATATATGCCACTCATATCCCAAAAAGGGAGCGCAAACACCCACTCCGCGACGTCTATGCCGTTGAGCCTATCGCCCCAAAATTCAACCCATGGTTAGCCTGTCCAATCACTTTCGATCGCAGGGATCATCCGACTAGTATTCGGCACGGGGGTTCGGCTACCTTAGTGCTCGAACTAATAATAGATGGATACCATCTAACCCGAGTCCTTATGGACGGCGGCAGTAGTCTCAATCTGATATATCAGGACACTGTCCGCAAGATGGGGATCGACCCATCAAGAATCAAGCCAAGCAGCATGACCTTTAAAGGAGTGATACCAGGCGTTGAAGCTCGCTGCACATGCTCCTTAACATTGGAGGTTGTATTAGGTTCTCCCGACAAGTTTTGAAGCGTAGAACTGATCTTCGACATAGCTCCATTCCGAAGTGGCTATCACGCCCTACTCGGAAGAACAGCCTTCGCCCGCTTTAATGCAGTCCCGCATTATGCATATTTAAAGCTCAAGATGCCTGGCCCACGCGGTGTTATCACAGTCAACGGAAATATGGAGCGCTCTCTCCGTACGAAGGAAGATATTGCGGCCTTAGCAGCCAAAGTACAATGTGACCTATTCAAGCCAGATAATGTAGAAATAGCTAACACAGCTAAACATGTCCGGCACATGCCTCAGTGCGGTAGCTCAGATGAACCTGAGCAAGATTGACGGCTATGCCCCCGTCGACCGCCCCACAAGGTGATAGCATATGTGCTTCGAGTACATAATTATGCCCTAAAAATTCCTTGGCGGCGACAAGGGGCACCCACATACAGTCTGTAGTTCGGCTAGACCCTATTCGGACCTTAAATTTATCTTCTCTTGGTTCATTAAAACGAACCAGGCTTACTTTGGCCACACTGGATTGACTTCTTCGTTTCCAGGTTTTATTTCTTTTTTCTACAAATGGCCATCATACTCATACCTTCAAGGACACATTACAGAGGAGAAAACGGTGCAGACGTGCAGCAGGGACCCGCACTAAGGTTTTTTTTAGATTAAGACCCTGTGTAAACCTTTTTTCTCTTTCTTGTTATATACCTTTTTGGCATGTAAAATGTCAAAAAAAGGTCGTCGGCATTATCTGTAAAGTTTGCGGCTCGCCGTACTATAGAGGGATATTAATAGAACAATTTTACTAATATCATCTTCAGAGTTTTATTCACTCACCATGGAATGTTCTCTTCTCGCATCAGATTGCCACATGTGCCTTGTCAATAAAGGTTCATTACCAGGGGTTGCCTTCAGTCCTGGTATAAGTTGAAAATACCGAACACCTATAGGGAGTATTTGGCGTCTCGGATGTCTGCATTATAAGCATCAGTTCCGAATCATGACTTCGGTCAATAGTTGGGTTGCCCGGCTCCTGTGCTTACCCCTACGTTCCCGATTGTTCGGCTAGGGTGTAAAGGGCGAACTACTGCGATAGTACTTCTGGCTAGTCCGGTCAAGTACCTCAGTAGAGAAAGCCAAAAACTGACTATCATGATAAGCCAGAACCTGGTCCGCAATCCGGTGACTTAGTGTTATACTACGATCGATAGAGATCGACCCCGTGTTGTACGAATGGTTGGTTTTTTTGCCTAGCCAAGTGCAACGGATACTTCATCCGCACTAGGGGCTAGTACCTAGCCCCACTTGTCAAACTCCTAAGACTAAGTGAAAGAAATAATGCCGCATAGTCTGATTGCCTAGTTCGCTCCGCATAAACCTCCTATACGGACCAAGACGTTGGATAAAGTGTGTATTTGCATATGACCGAACACCCCAGTACTATGTACCTGGGGGCTGAAGCCGACGACTGGAAACTTTCAGATTTAATATAAACAGTCGCACAGGAGGAAAAAAGACATTGATATGATAAATAGTGGAAAAGTTATATACACGGGATTCACAAGCATAGTCTTTATATCCAGATACAATTAATCGAAAACAACATCTTTCGAACACTGGCCTTCTACAAGGCGGGCGCCCTCGATGACGTCCTCGAAGTACTTCTCCTACTTGTGGTGCTCCTTGTCTGCGTCAACCCACGGACTCGCCTCGACGAGCCGCTTCACCAACCCGAAGTAACTACTTGGGATTGGCTCAGCGAGCCATAGCCGGACTATCAAATCCTTCATGGCCGAACTCGCTATATTGTGCAGCTCGACCAGCTGCTTCACCTGGTCGCTCAGGGGCATCAGATGTTTTGGCGCCTCGAATTGTGCCCAAAACAACTTCTCCATGTTGTTCTCCTCCAGGGCACGGAAATACTGGGCGGCGTCTGCGCGGCTCCTTGGAAGATCAGCAAACACGCCTGGAGAACTCCACAATCATGTCAGCCCAATATACTTCCGCCCTCCGAAGATGCTCTGTAAGAGAAATATCTTACCATATGCTATCTGTCGTGCCTGCTCGATCTCTCGACATGCACTGCACGCCTCGCCTCGCGCGTCCTGGGCAGACTTTACTGCCGCAGACAGCTGGGTCTCCTGTTCCGAAGCCGTCTTCTCCGATGCCTCACACTTACGGATAGCATCTTGAAGCTCGACCTCGACTTCGGACACCCGAGACTTGTGCTTCTTGCACTCCACCTTTTCGGCCTCTAAATCAGCAACCGCTTTACCAGCGGCCGCCTTGTTCGCCTTGGCCTCCTCCTTGGCCCTGCCAACCTCGCCCTTGAGGGCCTCGAGCTTAGCGGCGCCAACTGTGTAATACAAAATAAAATGTTAGAGTTTGTACTCATACTTAATAATTTAATTCTTATTGACATTTCGATAAAAATCCACGTACCTTGCGTTTCATCAAAACGCCGGTTGATGCGGTCGAGGTCCACAATGGCCACCACGAGCTTCTGATTTATTTCGGCGACCTCTGCGTCTCGCGCAGTCGCCGTAACTAAAGAAGCATGCACAACAGTTCAGCTCTGTAAGTATGCTACTCTATGGATACTTTGTCCGATTCTTTTCAGAATCACACAAAGCATCAGGGGCTACTGGCTTTATATGTGCATTTAAAACAAATAAAATTTCTTAAAAAGCATTACATGGCTTACCTCAAAGCCTATTAAAAGGCTCTTGAAGGCTTCATCCAGTCAGCCCTTGACGGACTGAATCTTCTTTATCACCGCACCCATCACGATGCGGTGTTCTTCAATGACGAGAGCACCTTGCAGTGCTCCCTCCATAGAATTCGGCGCCTCCGGATTAACTCCAGGCGCCGCCGTATCCTCCTCCGCTTGAGGAGCGGGATCTTCAACCCGCAGAACCGCGCTAGGCTCTGGAACGGTGTTTGGTAGGACCCGAGACTGTTCGGACCCCACATCTTCGGTCTCCATGGCGGCCGTTTCCCCATGGTTAGCGGCCGTCGAGGTATTACCCTCGGCCGCGCTGTCTCCTGCCCCGCCCTCATCTCCTTGGGCGGAGAGAATCTGCTGGGATGACACTTCGGTGTCCCCACCGATTACGGGCGATGGAACCCGGACTGGCGGGTAACTCTCCGTCTCCCCAGGTGCCAGAGAGTTCCCCTCCGATGATGTAAGATCAGGATCTCCACCGGGAGGGTTGTAGGTCAGCAGGAGAACAATGTTATGTAGGTATCATAAATACTGACTAAACAAAGGTGAGATAGTCAATCCGGACAGACTTACGATCCGGGCAGGGGTTTTACCCTGGGCTTCACCATGAAGCTGTGTTCAGATGAATCCGAACTATCTCCGAGCTTCAGCTTCCTCTTCCTTCGGGGCACGACCGCGCTCACGTCAGCAAAGGCCCCCCTCTTCGTCCCCCTGCCTTCCGCGGGAGGTACGTCTTCTTCCTCCTCTTCCTCCTCATCATCTTCCTCCGCCTCGTCGGAGGAAATGATATGGAGGTCCTCGAGCTGCTTGCCCACAGGACGGGGGCTGTTTCCAGCCCCCTTGCCCTTCGTCTTCTTGGGCTTCTTGGTCGGCTCCTTGTACGACGCCGGAACCAACATTGCCGTCAGTAGAGGCAATGCTGGGTCTTCGGGCAGGGGTGCCGGACACTTGATCCGGGTTGCCTTCTTCGTCAAAGCCTGTAAATCGCATAAAAGTCTTCAACTCCTATTATCATTAAGTAATAGTAAAGGACAAGTGTTCGGCAGATATCATTATTACCTTAGTGGCGGAAACTTCAGTACTGAAGCCCGCATCCTCATTATCTTCGGTCCATTCCTCCTGGATCTTGAAGAGGTGCTTCTAGATCTCTTTGTGCGTGGAGTCGAAGTGATGCTTTAGCGGCTTGTCTCCTGCCGGATTGAACTCCCATAGGGAGGAATACCGGCTTTGGCAAGGGAGAACAATCCTTTAGGATGGGAGTCACCTGGCCCTCAGGGGGGACTCGATGTGCGATGTCGTCGGCGAGATACCCCGCACTCCGTAGATCCTTCACGGTCATTTCGGTGACCGTAGAAGCCTCCCACTTGCCTCTAGCACCGGATCCATCCATTGCTGGTAAGGGGAGTAGTCGTTGAGGAACGAGGAGTTGCGGGTGCAGGAGATGAGATTACGAGGGCACAGGAGATTGGAGAGCTCGAGCTTGAGGAAGGCGTGGGGTTGGTGAAAGGGATTGGTGTCCTTTTATAATGCTGCGAATACAGAGCGTCCCCCCACCTTAGCCATAAAACTCGCCGGTTCCCAAAGCAGTCGTGTGTAATGCGCGGCGTGGGTGCTCACGTCACATAATGAGAATCCCACAATAAGTGGGCACAATCTCTATTCTGATGGGACGTGTCGATGAGGATATGCCTCAAAACACGAAACTAGGACCAAATAAAATGGTTCGATGTGTTAGTGGGTTGGACGTGACGTTTCACCTGAAAAGTTGTCAGTAAAGACACATTATTCATTTTCTTCAAAAGTCGTGCCTTCGAGGCTAAGGGTTGTACTACTCTTACAGACTGAACACAGTCCATCAATTTGCAGAAGATATATTCAGGAGGAGGAACCCGCCTTGCAATGCCGAAGACAATACGGAAGCCGAAGTCGTCGTCATCGAAGATAGGTTCAGGGGCTACTGAGGGAGTCCTGGATAGAGGGGTCCTCATGTGGCCGGACAAACTCCTGGTGGGCCGGACTGGTGGGCCATGAAGATTACTATAGGAGATCATCTCTCGTATCCGGATAGGACTCCTAAATTCCTGTAATGGAAATTTTTGGCTCGGGTGTAGATTTTCCTTCCTTTGCAAGATAATATGTACAAACCCTAGGCCCCTCTGGTGTGTATATAAACTAGAGGGTTTAGTCCGTGGAGGCTAATATAGAATCATTCAATCCTCATAGGCTAAAACTTAGGGTTTCAGCCTTTACGATCTCGAGGAGATCAACTCTTGTAGAAATATTCATCCGTATTAATATAGGGTTTTAGCCTTTACGATCTCGACTTGATCTTCGCCGGATTCGAGCCAGCGGCGACCCCTCTCTGCCACCACGATGATCATGACTTAGCTCTATCATCGGATCAGGAAATATCATCTGCAACAGTTCTGGCCCTAGATCCAGAACGCATTGCGCCACAGGAAGATTGGAAACTCAACCCCACCATGGGAGACACAGACTCTACGGCGATGGAGCCGCACACGGACCCAACTGATGGGGTCTGTGTTACCGGAACCCCGGCCTTAGCTCCGGTACCTGATTCCGAACTGCAGGTAACTGCGTCCCTCAAATCTAATCCGGCACCTATCACCGAATTCTGTGCTGCATATATTTTCTAGCACTCACCACTAGGCGACATGTTAAGGTCGTTGAGATCACTCTCCTTGGACGAGAATACACAGCCGCACTATATCTGTTTTGAACTGGAGGCTGACGAAAAGCCACGCTATACCCAAGGGGATGAAGAATTTCGTTCCCCACCCACCACCCACTTGATAGCCATGGTTGAAGATCTAACCGATCTACTAGACTACGCTTCAGAAGACTTCGATGGGATGGACCTCGAAGCTGAAGCAGATACAGATCAATGCAGGCCCAGAACAGGGTGGTGGAAATCTATGTCTTCATACGACGTATATATGGTGGACACACCCAAAGAGGTAGAAGGCAACGGTGAAAACAATCCGATAGAGGATAAACCTGCCGAAGAACCACCCAAGCGTCGGCGCCAAAAATGCCGAGCAAAATCCCATAAAGGAAAGGACAGCAACACCGCAACTAATGATAGTGATATTCCGGAACAAGCCGAAGACCCCCGCAGACCCAGCGTTAGAGCAGGAGGAGCGAGAGGATGGCGAACAGAGTCCGAAGCTGCAGTCCGATGACAGCGATGCTGAAGATGGTGAATATGAACCGATCTCTGAAGAAGAGGTTAGCCTGGATGACAACGAATATACCGTCCCAGAAGAACCCTCCAAACAAAAACTCTTCCATCGGCGGCTTATAGCCACCGCACGAAGCTTTAAAAAGCAGCATAGACAGCTTTGAGTTGCACAAGATACGCTCAATGATAGATGGAATAAGGTGCTAGACACCAAACAGAGACATGGCTTTAATGGCCAAACCAAGGGCTATCCCAAGCGCAAGCTGCTGCCCGAATTCGACGACAAGGCTATTGCGCCCGTCCCACCGAAATATAACACCACCGACAAAGCCGGACCGACCACCATGCAGACGGGACAGAGTCGCTAGCACTGGCGTAAACAAGCCCCCACTCCATAAAGGAAAAGAGGATACGTCCCAAGTCCGAAAGCATGATCGAGCCCCCGCACGGGACGGTGGCTATCAAGCCAATTACGCCGGTGATATACCAGTTCGGGGTCAATACCGAACACCACAACCATCGGACATATGCCACAATATAGCAAGATACAGAGGAGCTTCACACCCTCTATGCTTTACCGATGAGGTACCGGGCCATGATTTCCCACAAGGGTTTAAACCCGTGAACATCCCGCTGCCATGCGGCAGTGAAGCGCGAGCAGGGCTCAGACTGAGCTGAGTCCGGGGGCCCTTGGGGCCAGATCTCGCGAGCTGCTACGGCTGTGCAGCCTGCTTTTGGTTAACTTTTCCTTTCTTCCTGCATTTTGAAAAAAAGGTAGATAGCCCCCCTGGGGCGTGTAGCAAACTGTGACGCCTATGTTGCTATGCTATTTTTTATGCTCTTGTGCTATTTTATGATATTCATGCTCCTACCGAGTGTAGAGGGGTAACTTAGCTTCATACACTCGAGGGTGGCATCTTGCCTCATGAGGGTGCGCCTTCCGGAATCTGGAGAGGCTTCCTTGCTGCCGACATGGGAGCTGCTGGCCTTGGGGGCATGTGCAAAATTTGTTAGGGAATCCGCCGGGTACCTTGTTCCTCCTTGCGTGAGCCCTCAGGTGTGGGCTAATCATGGCTTAATGCACCGCATCACGGCACCCGAGGGGCACGGACTTGAGGGGGGTGCGCCAATCACGAGCTCATACGAGGGTGCCTCGCGAAGATCAGGGAAGCTGAAGCACTGGGGCGATAGGGTTTCGGCAGGGTGTGCCCGCGGCGTGGGCCGGCCAGCGCGCAGACACAGACACACCTGCCTAGCCCCCGTGCGAGGCACGTGAGGGATAACGTCAAGCAACTACCGTCCTCCATGAGGCAAGAAAAAGGGGCGAGCAAAGGAGAAGGGGAAAACTCAACTAAGCAATCGAGAAACACCAGAACTTCAAATTCATTTAAAGATCGCAAACAGAAACAGAAAGCAAATGAACAGCCGCGTCCGGCACCTAGTCTAGTCTTCTCACCAGCGCGGAGCTAAGTGCTGCCACTAGGACGTGGGAGGGAACCCCCGAGGCCTGAGGGCGGCACTCCGGAGAGTCCGAGGCGTGTATAGCCCCACTCATTATTACGTGAGAGTGTCACGGGTGGAGACCTTCACAGGCACTGGGCCTTGCTTCACAGGCACCAGGCCTTTCTTCACAGGCACCGGGCCTTGCTTCATGGGTAGAACTTCTGTCACACCCTGATTTTCATGCCACAACACTTAAGCTAATAATCATGCTAAAATGTGGTTTGACAAAAACTTTTGAGTGTTTTTGACCTTCCTTGATTGGTTTTCTGTTTGCTGTTTGCAAGTGCTCTAAAAATCAAATAATTCATCCAACTCTTATACTTCATCCCTTCATCCAAAACCTTTTCCCAATGATCATGCCATGTGTATAGAACAGTATAGTATTTTCTTATAAAAATAATTTGGCCAAATAGTATTTTCTAAAATTAGTTTTCCAAAAACCCCCGAATTGAGGTTTGTACTGCAAGTACCTTATTTTGGGTGTGAAAAATCTTTCAAAAAGTATATTTAAATCCTATTACGTATAGGACTCCCATAAACCACAAAATTATAATTTTAAAAGTTATTTTTATATTTTATTTAAAAGCTTTTTCTTTAGGCCATAAAGGTCTTTCATAGTTTAAAATTATTTAACTATTTCAAAAATATTTTTTCAAAAATATTTTTTCAAAATTTAGGGTAACTCATAGGACATATATTGTCCATATATAAGCGTTTCAATATATGGTCATGTTCAAAATAATGGGCAAATCCCTCAGAAACCCTTTCTGGATATTTCAAGCGTTTGAAATATTTACAAAAGAAATATTCTCTAAAAATTCAAGGGATATTCTATCATGTCAAATATGACATATTTGATGATCTTACAAAGCCTCATGCCTTGAAGATCAAGAAAACATCATCAAATCCCCTCAAAACCATTTCTTTCCACTTTGAAGTTTGAGCAACTTTACATTGCCAAACATGTCCAAATGCTCTAAAACTTGGTGCACATGCTAAAATGGTCTAATGAAGCATCTAGACCAAATGGCGCAAGTTTTGGAGAAGGATAACTTGACCAAAGTGCCCCAAAACCCTTTCTGACCAGATCCAAATTTTAAAAACTCTACATTACCAACTTTTTACTTGTGACCTCAAATTTCGTGGACATGATCACAACGCCAAATGATGACACTACACCAAGTGGTCCATCAAGGAGGGATGATTTGCATGGCTAAATCCTGGAAAAGCCATTTCTGTTGATTTCTAGGGTTTACCGAAGTTACATTGGCAAGTTTCTTCAAATGAGCTCAAACTTGGTGGAACACCCTATTTCTATATGCCATTTGATCATGTTAAGTCTCATGTCATTTAGAAATAATTTGCTTGCCCAAAACCACATCAAACACCTTCTGCCATTTTTTCCAAAACCACTGTTTTGACCTATTCCACTATTCCCCCTTGCCTTATTTTTTACCACAACTACTACTAGTCACCTTCTACCTCCAGGAACTCCCTCTCCTCCTCAGATCAATGATTTTGAGGGGGGTAAAACCCCTTTTTACTCTGCTGGACAGCCCTATTCTCACTATCCCTCTACCTCTCTCCTCTCCCAATGGATCACCAGGGCATCCAAGGCCAAATCCCATTTGTTTACAACTCCCAGAACCTCCCAGACAAAGTGGCCGCACCCTACAAGCCAATGACATGCCCTAGCATGCAATTGGCGTGCTCCAGAGCGCGCTACAGTGCACACCCGCACTGTAGCCACCCCCAATCCGGAGCGCCTGGCCACCTCGGGCCTCCCCCTTGCACCAGTCGAGGTGCCTCGACATTCGGGACGCGACACGTTGTCGACCCCTCCTCCTTCTCCCTCCTGCTGCTGCTCTCACACGCGCGCCGGCCGACCGCGAGCTCCAGTGACGAGCTTCACACGCGGGAGCTCTCTAGATCCTTCCCCGCTCCTTCTCTCCCCTCCCATGGGCGTATGCCTCATCCACGGACAGCCCTGACTCACTCGCGTGTGCCTACACGGCCTCTAACCTCGCCCGTGACCTTGCCGGCGCACGAGTCCACGGTGGACCGGCGCCCGGCTATATAAGCATGCCCAGGGCCTCTCCACTGGCATCCATCTCATTCCCACACCCCGAAGAGCACGCCAGTACCCCCTAGTCGCCCTCGAAGGGCCTCTGTGCACGGGATCGACCGGAGCTCCGCCGCCTCGGGTGGCCGGTGATCTCACGGTACAGCCTCCCTCCGCCCCAGCTCTTGCTCGATCTAGAACCACCGGGCCTCACTAACCCATTCCCCTCCTTCTCCCACTCCTGTTGCAGCCCGGAACGAGCAAACCAGGTCCCTCCAGACGCTTCGCCGCCATTCCACCTTGCCGCCGACAAACCAGGCTCCTCCGGCGGCCATTTCCCGTACCATCAGAACCACGACTCCACCCTGAGCATGCCCGTGCCCTTGGATCTCCTCGTCGTGAACCACATCGCCGCCGGTGAGCTCGCCGCTTCCCTGGCCGTGAGGTTGAAGATGACCGGCGGGCCCCGCCTATCATCCTCACCTCTTTCTCCCTCCCCTGTGTGTCCCTAACCGTCGGGCCCCAGCCGTCAGGTTTGAACGTGCGTGCACGCGCGCACCGGTTCGCCTGGGATGGCGTGTCTCCGGGCCGACCCAGCTGCAAACTAAAAATGGCCGGCAAAAATCTGGCCAATTCTTTTTCTTTTTCTTTTTCCATTAAACTTCAAAAATCCATAAATAATTCAAATGAACTCCAAATTTGATGATTCAAATTTCTTGGGGTTCATAAAATCATGCTCTATCACATGGTGTAACTTGCACATTTTTCTAGAAAAACTTTATTCACAAATAATTAGCAAATCCTATTTTTCCATTTCTGTGATGAACTTCAGAAAATCACAGAGAGCTCATAGATGATCCAAATCCATTTATTCAAATTCCTAGGTACTTATATGCTCATAACTTAGTTTTTGAACATTTTTTCCCCATACCTTCTGTACCGCATCAAATATTGGTGTATTTATCCATGTATAGCCAACTTTGAAAAATCATAGGAAATTCTTTTGAACTCCAAATCAAGTGAAACCAACTCCTAGCTGCTTCTAAAATCATTCCTTGTTAAATGGGTGCCTTTGCACATTTTTCAAAATAATTTTTCTGTACACTTCTTGTAGGTCCATTAAATCCATTGATTCCATCATATTGAAATGTTCCAAACTATCCATTGATTCAATGCCTATGAAACCACCTTGGTCATTTTTCATATGACTAGAGGCATCCTAGAAAAGTCCAACTCCTATTTCTAGAGCACTTTTATTTTTTCCTTGTTGTGTTGCTTATTGTGATTTGTTTCCAGCGTTAGTTGACGAAGTAGACGGAGTACTTGGAGACGGACCAGAGGATTTGAAGACCCCAAGGACTTGGTTAAGACAGGCAAGCAGGCCTTTGACCATGTTGAACCCTTTTATGACATGAAAGCATTTTTCATCGTTTCATCGAGTGCATGATATATCTTGAGTGGCAACCTTGTTAGGCTTGCCTCCGTTGCATACCCCGATGATACTTGCATTGTTCATGACTCTATCCTCATTTAGAGTTGTGTTGATGAGTTGTAGAAATGTGCTATAGTAGTTGGCTATGCTAAGTGGACCAGGATTATGCTTTGAAAGAAACAAGTGTGGTTTGACATACTTGCAAATAACCTAGTGGGTGCCACTAATGCCCCTGGGAGATGATGAGGAACTAGGGCACTACTTGGTGGAGAAGTAGTGTGCCGAGGCTTGATGGAAGTGTTGTTTACAGAGATGGATTAGATTTAAGATTTGTCGACCGTCCCAACCAAACATGTGCAACCACTCTACCCTTATATGGGAAAGGGCATTATTGATTACCTAGGCCGATACTAGCATGGTGCCCGCATTACTAGTGACGGGGGTGACACGAGCTCACTCTCGGGACAGGGTCGTGCTTGGATAGGCGGCCATGACTGTTTTTACAGGGCACCGGACACACCGTTGGTACCCTGTGCTTGTGGTATGTGATGAATAAGGGAGCGAGGCTCCACAATTTTAAGACGTGAAATGTTTGGCACGGGGCTATTACCAATCGAGTGGACTCTGTGTTAGTGTCGTCTAGGGAAAGGTAATGATCGGGTGCTTCCCCCGAGTACTTGAGGTACTGCGGGATCGTGGATGACACGAAAGCCTCCCGGATCTTGTGGGTAAAGTGCACAACCTCTGCAGAGTGTCAAACTATTCGAATAGCCATGTCCACGGTCAAGGACAGTTGGGTGGTGCTCCTTAGACTATGTCCTTAAGTTTCTGGAAAACAACACGGTTTGTGTAAATCTGTTGACGTGATTCATGGGAAAGTCACGATGAGCTTGAGCAAGAGTTTTTCATAACTCCTTCTCGATGTTGATGTATGTAACCTCCTAATGCTTGTTTCAAACGCATTCATATCCTTGATAAATGTTGATCATACTTGCACGAGAAAAACTAGCTTTCCGCAAAACTGCCAACTTAGCCGTACAGCCTTGCATAATTATTCTGTTATCACACTTGGGTTGCTTGCGAGTACATTCAAAGTACTCATTGGCTTGCCACTGGTTATTTTATTGGCCAGGCATGAAAGAGCAGGATTAAGGCAGATGGCATGGGTCCAAGTTGTTATTGAAGATTTCCGCTGCAATGATATACTCAAGACTTGACCATAAAGGTCACAATTTGTGTAACATGGTATGTATGGATGTAAGACTCTTGTTATTCAGCTTCTTTGTGTTCAGTGAGCATTGATCTCTGGGATCACTGTACACGTGCATTCGGTGATCTCGACTTATGAGTCGGGGTCCCCACAGAGCTGGTATCGGAGCCATCCTGACTGTAGGAAGCCTTAGTTAGCATGGACATTAGTTAGGACAAGGACTAGACCCGAGACCTCCAAATCACTTGCAAGACTTATTCCACTTATCTCCTCTTCTGAACTAGCCAGCAATAACGACCTTTCACGCTTGTCTGGCCTCTCTTGTAATATTGACCCTCCTCTAACCTTCTTGTAGATGGCCGTCGCCCCCACAAGACTCCTCATGACCGGATTTCCACCACTCCTAAGGGACTGCCTCCAGCATTGCCAATATCCTTCAGAACCGATGTACACCCTACACGAACTAGACAATCGCGAATTCAAAACAGAATTCTATGCCAAAGTGATTGTACCTGCCAAGACCTCACCTCAAGGCTGGTTCTTTATCGGATCACATATGCCACCTCAGGACCTAGCCATTCAGCAAGTGTCCTACGAAGCCCTTCTCCGCCTTCAATACCTCCTCCCGGAGATGAAGGAAGGTCAAGCTACATGTTACCTACCCAGCAAAAGTGGAACAGGAACGACTTCTCAAGCAATGATTCCCATAGGAGATGAAGACCCAACCCTCAAGCTCCAGATACGCTTCGCCCACACAGTCAATTATCTTTTGCGTAACCTCACCGAAGAATTCCCCAAGTCTTGCGAGGATTTTCCTTCACTTCTACATCTCCACTGCCTCGAGAAGAAGAAGGTGATCGAATGGGAACAACAAATTACTGCCCTACAAGTCTACATCGCCAATCAGAAGCAACAGATCGAAGAGCTTCAAGGAGCTCGCAATCGGACCCCGCGAAGAAGGCATAGGACTAGATTTCCATATCCACCTCGTGGAGGACCATTTTCAGGCCACCAACAATATGACCCAAGACTGGATAACAACCTCTTTTCTTCCATCACATGTTACGGGTGTGGTGAACTTGGGCATATCAAAAGGCTGTGTGCCAACAAGCAGCCAACTATCGCACCATCGGAGGGCCTATAAACTGAAGACTGAAAGCCATCCTCCTGAAGAAAAGAAGCAAGCATGACTGTCAAATCCGAGAACCGCTAGGGTAGGATGGGTCGTGTACCCCTTATGCGAAGTCGAGTCTATGTAATGGTTCATATGAAACCATGTCATGTGTTGCTTGTCCTTATATGTTTGTGTTTCGATATAAGTCGCACTTTTGCCTTGGGCAGCATGTATGCGACTATATCACCTATCTTATCTTAATAAATGTGTGTGGCCTTTACGGCACTTGTTTGTTTGCACGTGCACTATAGAACCCCCTCTAGGCATTCCCCTCCTCTATGCTACTCTTCCCTCTCTCCTATCTCCTCAAATGAAGACCAGCAAGACAAGAAGTACCAAGGATTCCAACTCGGCAACCAACTAACAATGAAGACTTCTGCTACAACCTCCACGACCAAGTGCAACCCCGTGAAGTTATGTTTACCCCTCAAGATTAGAAACCCATCCCCAGACCCTTCGAGACTTCACAGATACCCCAGAACGAATCCTTAACCATGTGCTTAACCCATAGAATTACAAGAGAACCAGTTAATCCTCTATAACCTTGCACAACACTGGGTTCATAATGGAACTAGTGAACATAGTGAACGAGCACATTGTCATCCTAATATAGCACAAGAACTAACGATGCCATAGGGGAGGCCAAATTGAGGAAATATGAATAGGGGACAAATGACTTGATGAGTTTATATCAATGACTTTGAGGAATTATATGAGGATATTTGGAGGATTATGAGGCTTCCATGTTGACAGATGAATTTGATGGGATCACGTCAATAGAGTAGCATAGCCTTCATTACCCAGAGTAAGTTGGATTTTGTAGGACAATTATGATCGCAAGATGAAATCCTTGGAAGTATAAGGTTTTGACTTCATCGGAGGATATTGATTGGAGATAGTTGGCATTACGATAATAACTTGGGGGAAACAATTCTCGTTGGAAATGAGATTTGGATTAAAATAGGTGATTCTAGTTGAGTATAGGTGATGAGTATGTCTACATGGTTCGGGGTAAATTGGATTTAGACTAATGATCTCGATCATGATACCATGTTTCTCGATGTATGGCAAACTAGGAGATTGGATTACTTGTCGGAGTTGATTTAGGGATCTATATAATCATGACCTTGGAGTTTACTTGACCATGATGGTGGGAATTTGGTGGACTTACTATAGTAATGGATAGCCCTTACAAGTATTTGGGCATTATAGGGACTTTAGATCTTTTGGAATACCGTAGACATCGGATTTGTAGAATTAGTGGATTATGTGGTGATTGATGGAAGTTAATGGCCTATTGGAGTTGATTTATAGGAAGGAAACAAGATCTTGGAGTGGCATACGACGTGTTTCCTTAGGATAGAGATGCATTATCTTGAACCTTGGAAGAATAGGCTGAGCACTCGGATTGCCGTGATTAATTCCTGCTTAGTAGCTTGTATGCCCTACCCGTGGATTTTTAGGGGTAGCCATACATATGATTTTTGGGATCGTAGACATGTACGATTTTGTTAGACCTCCTCCAGGAAGTCGTGTGGATACGAATAACATGAGAGATGATTGGAGTTGATCTATGCGAGATGATGCTTTCGGTGGTAAGGTTATTTGTTTAAGGACTAGAGAGAACTACTGGCATCTCAGAAACTGTGCTCAAGGATAAGATGATAAAACGTTCACCCACACACTAGAATCCTTGAAACCCTTAAGCCCCACCAAGCCACAACATGGTCAGGTCCTGGCCACAGCCTTGACTCTAAGTCAAGAAGACCGTTGCCAATACTCAACCGAGACCACCACCGATACCCCAGCCTACCATGCGTACCCCATGGACTTCATGAAGTACTTGGACAAATCGGTTGTCATAATTATTTGGCAACATACTTGACTACCCGAAGACAGAAAAGAGCCGTTCAGCTGGTTAGAAGACATTTGAAGACCGACATGTCAAGAAGGAAGAACTACACCGACCACCATCATCAAGAAGTAAACTTCCGCGTCGAAGACCACGCGTATCTGCAAACCACTCCTCTCGAAGGAACCAAGCATTTCCATGTCAAAGGGACGCTCACACCAAGATTTATCAACTTTCTTCAAGACCACTGCAAGACAAATAGTAGACGGCTACCAGCTAGATTTACCACCGGAGTTACCCGCCGTGCACCAAATTTTCCACGAGTCACAACTCTGGAAATACTTTTAACTTCCTAAATAGCACGGTCCCTGCGAGGACATCGATCACCGAGGCATTAACATCTAGCCCAACCTAACCTATGCAAGAGACCCCTCAGCAACCTGCATCAAAAAGGGCGACATGCGAGAAGCCACACCACCAAGTAATTCAAGGTTCCATGGAGCACCACTTGGAAGCAGAACCAACAAGAAGAAGTGAAGACTACTCCATATCCAAGTTTTTGTATTCCTTTCCACGCCTAGTCTGGGAATCTCAGGGACGAGATTCTTGTAAGGGGTTAGGTCTGTCACACCCTGATTTTCATGCCACAACACTTAAGCTAATAATCATGCTAAAATGTGGTTTGACAAAAACTTTTGAGTGTTTTTGACCTTGCTTGATTGGGTTTCTGTTTGCTGTTTGCAAGTGCTCTAAAAATCAAATAAATCATCCAACTTGTATACTTCATCTCCTTCATCCAAAACCTTTTCCCAATGATCATGCCATGTGTATAGAACAGTATAGTATTTTCTTATAAAAATAATTTGGCCAAATAGTATTTTCTAAAATTAGTTTTCCAAAAACCCCCGAATTGAGGTTTGTACTGCAAGTACCTTATTTTGGGTGTGAAAAATCTTTCAAACAGTATATTTGAATCCTGTTAGGTATAGGACTCCCATAAACCACAAAATTATAATTTTAAAAGTTATTTTTATATTTTATTTAAAGGCTTTTTCTTTAGGCCATAAACATCTTTAATTGTTTAAAATTATTTAACTATTTCAAAATTATTTTTTCAAAATTAGGGTAACTCATAAGACATATATTGTCCATATATAAGCGTTTCAACATATGGTCATGTTCAAAATAATGGGCAAATCCCTCAGGAATCCTTTCTGGATATTTCAAGATTTTGAAATATTTACAAAATCTATATTCTCTAAAAATTCCAAGGAAATTATATCATGTCAAATATGACATATTTGATGATCTTACAAAGACTCATTCCTTGAAGATCAAGAAAACTTCATCAAATCCCCTCAAAACCATTTCTGTCCACTTTGATGTTTGAGCAACTTTACATTGCCAAACATGTCCAAATGCTCTCAAACTTGGTGCACATGCTAAAATGGTCTAATTAAGCATCTAGACAAAATGGAACAAGTTTTGGAGAAGGGTAACTTGACCAAAGTGCCCCAAAACCCTTTCTGACCAGATCCAAATTTCAACAACTCTACATTACCAACTTTTTACTTGTGACCTCAAATTTTGTGGACATGATCACAACCCCAAATGATGACACTACACCAAGTGGTGCATCAAGGAGGGATGATTTGCATGGCTAAATCTTGTAAAAGCCAGTTCTGTTGATTTCTAGGGTTTACCAAAGTTACATTGGCAAGTTTCTTCAAATGAGATCAAACTTGGTGGAACACCCTATTTCTATGGGCCATTTGATCCTGTTAAGTCTCATGTCATTTAGAAATAATTTGCTTGCCCAAAACCACATCAAACACCTTCTGCCATTTTTCCAAAACCACTGTTTGACCCATTCCACTATTCCCCCTTGCCTTATGTTTTTACCACAACTACTCCTAGTCACCTTATACCTCCAAGAACTCCCTCTCCTCCTCAGATCAATGACTGAGGGGGGTAAAACCCCATTTTACTCTGTTGGACAGCCCTATTCTCACTATCCCTCTACCTCTCTCCTCTTCCAATGGATCACCAGGGCATCCAAGGCCAAATCCCCTTTGTTTACACCTCCCAGAACCCCCCAGACAAAGTTATCGCGCCCTACAAGCCAAAGACATGCCCTGGCATGCAATTGGCGTGCTCCAGAGTGTGCTACAGTGCACACCCGCACTGTAGCCATCCCCAATCCGCTTCGCCTGGCCACCTCGGGCCTCCCTCTTGCGCCAGTCGAGGTGCCTCGATGTCCGGGACACGACAAGCTGTCGGCCCCCTCCTCCTTCTCCCCCCTGCTGCTGCTCTCACACGCGCGCCGGCCGACCGCGAGCTCCAGTGAGCAGCTTCACACGCGTGAGCTCTCTGAATCCTTCCCCGCTCCTTCTCTCCCCTCCCATGGGCGTAGACCCCATCCACAGATAGCCCTGACTCGCTCGCGTGTACCTACATGGCCTCTGGCCTCACCCGTGATCTCACCGGCGCACGAGTCCACGGTGGACCGGCGCCCGACTATATAAGAATGAACCGCGCCTCTCCACTGGCATCCATCTCATTCCCACACCCCCAAGAGCACGCCAGCACCCCCTAGTCGCCCTCGAAGGGCCTCTGTGCACGGGATCGACCGGAGCGCCGCCGCCTCGGGCGACCGATGATCTCACGGTACATCCTCCCTCCGCCCCAGCTCTTGCTCGATCTGGAACCACCGGGCCTCACTGACCCATTCCCCTCCTTCTCCCGCTCCTGTTGCAGCCCGGAACGAGCAAACCAGGTCCCTCCTGACGCTCCGCCGTCGTTCTACCTCGCCGCCGATGAACCAGGCTCCTCCGGCGTCCAACTCCCGTACCACCAGAACCGTGACTCCACCCTGACCACGCCCGTGCCCTTGGATCTCCTCGCCGTGAACCACATCGCCGCCGGTGAGCTCGCCGCTTCCCTGGCCATGAGGTTGAAGATGACAGGCGGGCCCCGCCTATCATCCTCACCTCTTTCTCCCTCCCCTCTGTGTCCCTGACCGCCGGGCCCCAGCCGTCAGGTTTGAACGTGCGTGCACGCGCGCACCGGTTCGCCTGGGCTGGCGTGGCTCTGGGCCGGCCCAGCCGCAGACTAAAATTGGCCGGCAAAAATCTGGCCAATTCCTGTTCTTTTTATTTTTCCAGTAAACTTCAAAAATCCATAAATAATTCAAATGAACTCCAAATTTGATGATTCAAATTTCTAGGGGTTCATAAAATCATGCTCTATCACATGGTGTAACTTGCACATTTTTCTAGAAAAACTTTCTTCACAAATAATTAGCAAATCCTATTTTTCCATTTCTGTGATGAACTTTAAAAAATCACAGAGATCTCATAGATGATCCAAATCCATTGATTCAAATCCTAGGTACTTATATGCTCATAACATAGTTTTTGAACATTTTCCCAATACCTTCTGTACCACATCAAATATTGGTCTATTTATCCATGTATAGCCAACTTTGCAAGATCATAGGAAATTCTTTTGAACTCCAAATCAAGTGAAACCAACTCCTAGCTGCTTCTAAAATCACTCCTTGTTAAATGGGTGCCTTTGCACATTTTTCAAAATAATTCTTCTGTACACTTCTTGTAGGTCCATTAAATCCATTGGTTCCATCATATTGAAATGTTCCAAACTATCCATTGATCCAATGCCAATGAAACCGCCATGGTCATTTTTCATATGACCAGAGGCATCCTAGAAAAGTCCAACTGCTATTTCTAGAGCACTTTTATTTTTGCCGTGTTGTGTTGCTTATTGTGATTTGTTTCCGGCGTTAGCTGACGAAGTAGACGGAGTACTTGGAGAAGGACCAGAGGATTTGAAGACCCCAAGGACTTGGTTAAGACAGGCAAGCAGCCCTTTGACCATGTTGAACCCTTTTATGACAAGAAAGCATTTTTCAACGTTTCATCGAGTGCACGATATATCTTGAGTGACAACCTTGCTAGGCTTGCCTCCGTTGCATACCCCGATGATACTTGCATTGTTCATGACTCTATCCTCATTTAGAGTTGTGTTGATGAGTTGTAGAAATGTGCTATAGTAGTTGGCTACGCTAAGTGGATCAGGATTATGCTTTGAAAGAAACAAGTGTGGTTTGACATACTTGCAAATAACCCAGTGGGTGCCACTAATGCCCCTTGGAGATGATAAGGAACTTGGGCACTACTTGGTGGAGAAGTAGTGTGCCGAGGCTTGATGGAAGTGTAGTTTACAGAGATGGATTAGATTTAAGATTTGTCGATCGTCCCAACCAAACATGTGCAACCACTCTACCCTTATATGGGAAAGGGCATTATGGATTACCTAGGCCGATACTAGCATGGTGCCCGCATTACTAGTGACGGGGGTGACACGAGGTCACTCTCGGGACGGGGTCGTGCTTGGATAGGCAGCCATGACTGTTTTTACAGAGCACCGGACACACCGTTGGTACCCCGTGCTTGTGGTATGTGATTAATAAGGGAGCGAGGATCCACAATTTTAAGACATGAAATGTTTGGCACGGGGCTGTTACCAATCGAGTGGACTCTGTGTTAGTGTCGTCTAGGGAAAGGTAATGATCGGGTGCTTCCCCCGAGTACTTGAGGTACTGTGGGATCGTGGATGACACGAAAGCCTCCCGGATCTTGTGGGCAAAGTGCGCAACCTTTGCAGAGTGTCAAACTATTCGAATAGCCGTGTCCACGGTCAAGGACAGTTGGGTGGTGCTGCTTAGACTATGTCCTTAAGTTTCTGGAAAACAACACGGTTTGGGTAAACCTGTTGACGTGATTCACGGGAAAGTCACGATGAGCTTGAGCAAGAGTTGTTCATAACTCCTTCTCGATGTTGATGTCGGTAACCTACTAATACTTGTTGCAGACGCATTCATATCCTTGATAAATGTTGATCATACTTGCACGAGAAAAACTAGGTTTCCGCAAAACTGCCAACTTAGTAGTAGAGCCTTGGATAATTATTCTGTTATCACACTTGGGTTGCTTGCGAGTACATTCAAAGTACTCATTGTCTTGCCACTGGTTATTTTATTAGCCAGGCATGAAAGAACAAGATACGATGAGGATTTCTTGGTGACGAACATGCGAGCTAGGATGCTTCCCAGTCAGAATGCCTGTAGGGTTAAGGCAGACGGCATGGGTCCAAGTTGTTATTGAAGATTTCCGTTGCAATGATATACTCAAGACTTGACCATAAAGGTCACAATTTGTGTAACACGGTATGTATGGATGTAAGACTCTTGTTATTCAGATTTTGTGTGTTCAGTGAGCATTGATCTTTGGGATCACTGTACACGTGCATTCGGTGATCTCGACTTATGATTCGGGGTCCCCACAACTTCCGGAGGTGTTGGATGTTCCAGGCGTTCTGGATGGGGACGCCGTCCCGTGTCTCTAGGCACACGACACTTGGCCTGGAGACATGGGAAATCCTAAACAGGCCGTCCCACATGGGTGAGAGCTGGTGCAGCCCTTCCCTGTAGAGCACCCGCCTCAGGACCAGATCTCCCACCTCGAGCGTCCTGGAGCGGATGTTGCAGCAGTGGTACCGCCGCAGCGCCTGCTGGTACCTTGCTGATCGGAGCGAGGCTTGATAGCGGCGTTCCTCCACTAGCACGAGATTCATCCCCCGCATGGCGTCCTGGCGTGCCTTGTCAAACGCCAAGACCCGTGCGGAGTGATATTTAACCTCATGAGGGAGAACTACTTTGGCTCCGTAGACGAGGAAGAACGGGGCCTCGCCTATTGGCTTGGTGGTAGTGGTGCGGATGGACCACAGAACGGACTGGAGCTCGTCGTGCCAGCCGCTGCCACAGGTCTCGAGCTCCTTCTTGAAGGTTCTCATCTTGAGGCCTCTCGGGACCTTCGCGTTAGCGCGCTCAGCTTGACCGTTGCTTCTTGGGTGTGCCACTGAGGCGTAGCATATCTATGTTCTAAGGTTAGCACAATATGTTTTGAAGAGATTGCTAGTGAACTACGAGCCATTGTCGGTGATGATGCAATTAGGGACCCCGAACCGGCTCACGAGACCCCTGATGAACTTGACCGCCGAGCTGGCAGGGATGGTGCGCACTGGCTCCACCTCCGCCCACTTGGTGAACTTGTCAATGGCGACGTAGAGGTAGCGATAGCCTCCGGGCGCCCGAGGGAACGGTCTAAAAATGTCCAGCCCCCAGACCACGAACGACCACGAGAGCGGGATAGTCTGAAGGCCCTGAGCAGGCTGGTGGATCTTCTTGGCATGGAACTGGCAGGCTTCACAAGATCTCACCAGCTCTACCGGGTCGTTGAGCGATGTTGGCCAGTAGAATCCACTACGAAACGCCTTGCTCACCAGGGTGCGCGATGATGGGTGATGCCCGCAGTCCCCACCATGTATGCCAGTTAGTAGCTCGCACCCCTACTCCCTGGAGATGCACCACAAGGAAACGTCGTTGGGTCGTTTTCGATATAACTCACCATCCTGAAGGCAGTAAGCCGTGGCCTGCCGGGCCACACACTCCGCGTCCTCCTCCTTCTCCGGTAGGGTTCCTTGTAGCAGGTAGGCCTTGAACTCTTGAGTTCAGCACCCCTCCCAAGGCTCGAGTGCAAGGAGCAAGCATGCTCGTGAGGTCGGGCCACACGCGGGAGCTCCCGAGGTCCGAGGAGGTGGAAGCTCCTCCTGAGGCAGTGTCAGCTCCGTAGCTCGAGGGGCTGTTGAGGGCTTGAGAGGCGCTCCTCGAAGATGATGGGCTCCAGTGACTGGCACTTGGACGCCCTCTTAGCAATGTCGTCAGCCTCCTTGTTCGTGCCGCGCGGCACGTGCTGCAGCTCCAGGCCCAAGAATTGCTTCTCCATTTTGCGTACATCCACTAGGTACGCCTCCATGTGCTCATCCCTTGGCTCGTACACCTTGTTGGAGAAGTTGACAAGGAGCTGGGAGTGGCCCTTGATGGTGAGGCGCTTCACACCCAGGGCGGCCGCAACCTTCAGGCCGGCGATTAGGCCTTCGTATTCCGCGATGTTGTTGGAGACCTTCTCGCCATGCTGGAATCAAAGTTGCACGGTGTAGTAGAGCTTGTCCATGGTGGGCGAGATGAGCACGACGCCATCCCCCGCGCCCTGACATGCGAAGGCGCCGTCAAAGTACATGACCCAGCCTTCTAGTGCTTCACTCCATGGCGAGAGGGACCGATCCTCACCTGCTTCGGATTCTGGGTGTCGGTCCATTCTGCCACGAAGTCGGCGAGCGCGGCGCCCTTGACGACCCTGGTGGTTCTGAACTCTGATATGTCCCCAACGTATCTATAATTTTTGATTGTTCCATGCTATTATATTACCCTTCTAGGATGTTTTATGGGCTTTTATATACACTTTTATACAATTTTGGGGACTAACCTATTAACCCAAAGCTGAGTGCCAGTTTTTGTTTTTTCCCATGTTTTTGAGTTTTGCAGAAAAGGAATACCAAACGGAACCCAATTGACCTGAAACTCAGCGGAGGCAGTTTTTGAACCAGAAGAAGCCCAGGGAGTATCGGAGGAGGACCATAAGGTCCACGGGCTGCCCACGAGGGTAGGGGGCGCCCCCTGGGCACGCCCCCCTACCTCGTGGACAGCCCTGAGACCTCCTTTACTTGTTCCGGACTCCAACACCCCCTATATACACAGAAACCTCCAGAAAATAACCTAGATCAGTAGTTCCGCCGCCGAAAGCCTCTGTTGCCACCGAAAACCAATCTAGACCCGTTCTGGCACCCTGCCAGAGGGAGGAATCCCTCTCCGGTGGCCATCTTCATCATCCCGGTGCTCTCCATGATGAGGGGGGAGTAGTTCACCCTCGGGGCTGAGGGTATGTACCAGTAGCTATGTGTTTGATCTCTCTCGCTCTCTCTCTCTCTCTCTCTCTCTCTCTCTCTCTCTCTCTCGTGTTCTTTAGATGGCACGATCTTGATGTATCACGAGCTTTGCTATTATTGTTGGATCTTAGGATGCTTCTTCCCCTCTACTCTCTTGTAATGGATTGAATTTTCCGTTTGAAGTTATCTTATCCGATTGAGTCTTTAAGGATTTGAGAACACTTGATGTATGTATTGCATGTGCTTATATGTGGTGACAATGGGATATCACGTGATCTACTTGATGTATGTTTTGGTGATCAACTTGCGGGTTTAGTGACCTTGTGAAATTATGCATAGGGGTTGGCACACGTTTTCGTCTTGACTCTTCGGTAGAAACTTTGGAGCACTCTTTGAAGTTCTTTGTGTTGGTTGAATAGATGAATCTGAGATTGTGTGATGCATATCGTATAATCATGCCCACGGATACTTGAGATGACAATGGAGTATCTAGGTGACATTAGGGTTTTGGTTGATTTGTATCTTAAGGTGTTATTCTAGTACGAACTCTAAGATAGATCGAACGGAAAGAATAGCTTCGTGCTATTTTACTACAGACTCTTGAATAGATCGATCAGAAAGAATAGCTTTGAGGTGGTTTCGTACCCTACAATAATCTCTTCATTTGTTCTCCGCTATTAGTGAATTTGGAGTGACTCTTTGTTGCCTGTTGAGGGATAGTGATATGATCCAGTTCTGTTATTATTGTTGAGAGAACTTGCACTAGTGAAAGTATGAACCCTAGGCCTTGTGTCTAAGCACTGCAATACCGTTTTCGCTCACTTTTATCATTAGTTACCTTGCTGTTTTTATATTTTCATATTACAAAAACCTATATCTACCATCCATATTGCACTTGTATCACCATCTCTTCGCCGAACTAGTGCACCTATACAATTTACCATTGTATTGGGTGTGTTGGGGACACAAGAGACTCTTTGTTATTTGGTTGCAGGGTTGTTTGAGAGAGACCACCTTCATCCTACACCTCCCACGGATTGATAAACCTTAGGTCATCCAATTGAGGGAAATTTGCTACTATCCTACAAACCTCTACACTTGGAGGCCCAACAACGTCTACATGAAGAAGGTTCTGTAGTAGACATCAAGTTCTTTTCTGGCGCCGTTGCCGGGGAGGTGAGTGCTTGAAGGTATATCTTTAGATCTTGCAATCAAATCTTGTAGTTTCTTGTTTTATCACTAGTTTAGTTTATAAAAGGAAACTACAAAAAAAGGAATTGAGGTTGCCTCGTATGCTTCATCTTTTAATATCTTTCATGAAAATTATGGGAAGGAAAATTGTGCCCAAGTACTAGAAAAAGAATGTATTAAAATGTTTGGCACTAAATACTTGAATGATGAGCATGATTGCAATGTTGTTAGTGTGAATTCTTCGAATTTCCATAGTACTAATGATGATTGCACTAGGCATGATGAAAATATCTCATATAAACATGTCAATTTTTGTGGAGTGCATAGAGTTTGCAAGTACATACCAAATAGGGAAGATAGATTTTGCAAGCGGCATAAGTATTTGGAAACTAAATGGTTGCAAGAAAGGCTAGATGTTTGCGCTGAAAATTTAAATTGTCTTAGCCATACTTGTGAACTTTGCAATGAACGTGGTCATTTAAATCTCCAATGCAAATTGTTTCATGATCGAATCGTGTCCAAAAATTGTGATGACTTGATTTCCCTTGCACATCATAATGAACTTAGTTTGCTTTTGAGTTATGAAGAAATGAAACATATAACTAAGAATATTCTAGAATTTGCCCTTGATAAACTTCTTGATTTTGATCTAGTGGAAATTTATATGTATTGTGTGGTGAATTGCATTGAAAATCCTTATATTGCCAATTACATAAAGACAAGAAAACAAATAGGAGATGAAGAGAATACTAATGAAAGGGAAGAGACTTCCTAATATCCTTCTATTATTTCTTATGATGAATCAGGTAACTAGGAGGAGCCTTCTATTCAACCATTCTCATTAATAAGGAGCTCCAAAAAGATGATTAAACCCATACATAATGTGAAGAAGAAAAAGAAAAGACGGAGAAGCAAAGATAAAAGGGTATCCCTCCCAAATGATGTTGTTTCTACTACTCATTGTGATGATGATAATTGTTATACTATCGGTGCTATCCATACTATTAATGATGAGAGTGATTATGCTTACGATTTGAAAAGGCCCAAGCTTGGGAATTCTATATTTGATGAGAATGACATGTTTGAGAACTTATTTGCTGCAATTAATATATGTCCCAAGCTTGGGGATGCTACATTTGATGAAGATGATATTTTTAGTCCCCCAAGTTTTGGTGAGCAAATTTATTATGATGAAAGCATGCCTCCTAATTATGATGATTATTGTGATGACACTTATGCTAAAAAAGTAGTGATGATTATATTTATCAAGCTTGTCATGATTATGATTACCCTTTTTCTGAACATTGCTCTTTTAATGTGGAAACAATCTATAGTATTCAAGTCTCTTATGATGCTCCCACTATTCCGAATGAGAAGAATTTTGCTTATATGGAAAGTAATAAAATTTATATGCTTGGGGATCATGACGAGAATGCTTTATGTGATGGTTATATTGTTGAATTCATTCATGATGCTACTGAAAATTATTATGAGAGAGGATCATATTGTAATGCCCCAAATGTAACACTTTCCTATGATGGCAATAAAGCTTCCTCTTTGATCCTTATCATTATCCTTGGGGGTCCTTCTCTTTTATTTTATTTGCATTGCATCCCTTTTATTATTTTTGCATTGCATCATCATGTCATCATGGTATCGTAGTTTATTTTCTTTTGTGCATTGTTGAGACCTTGTGATGTATGTTGTGTGTGGGTTCAAGCTATCTTAGCTAAAACCCTACCCCTCCTCCTCTTCTTCTTTCTTCTTCTTCTTCTTCTTCTTATTCTTCTCCTTCTTTCTTCTGGCCTCTTCTTTGATCTATTTTGCAATCCACCTAACAAGTGCCATGGTGGTTCTTCCTTCTCCTTTAATTCTTGCACCATGTGAGCAACCTCTCCACCAAATATCATCTCATTTGAAAAGGATTTGGTTGGGTTTTTAAATATCAAGAGTTTGGCCTATATTCAAACTCCTTTTATTTTTCTGCCTCTAAAAATGTCCAAGTCATTTTTATAAAAATAGAGCATAATTCACTGAGCTTAGGGGTATTTTTCTTTTCCCCTAGTTCTTCTTCTTTATTTCTATGCATTATTTTCTTTTCTGTCTGAAGAAATAAAAAGAAAAGAAGAAAACAGCAGCAGCCAGCAGCAACAACATGGGCCTCTCCCTTTCTCTCTCCCCTGAGGCCCAACTCCACCCGCAGCGCAGCAGCCCAGCACCGCAGGCCCAGGTACAGGCGCAGCAGTCGCGGCGTAGCCACTCTGAGTGCGCGGCCCCACCAGTAAGCGTCACATCTCCCTCGCCTCCGTCTTCCTCCATCAAAAAAGCAGAGCACGCGACGCTCTCACCGTTGCGCCGTCAGCTCACGGACGTCGAGGCCGTGCGCCGAGCCCGTGTTTTAAACCCAAATCTTGTCCATCACTTTCCCCTAGGTCTTCTCCTTCCCCTCTCGCCGTCTGGAGAGCTGGTATCCCCTAGATCCGCCGCCACCGTCGACGCCCGAGTGCATCTGAGAGCTCCCTCTCGTCACCGGGGAGCTCCGCGTCCACTCGACTTTGCCAACGTTGTCTAGCTTCTTCCCCGCCGTCCTCTTCTTCCACTACGACAACTACGCGGACCCGAGCGCCTCTCCGTCGAGTGCTTCTTCCTCTTCTTCCTCTACGGTGGCCGGAGCTGTTCGAGACACGCCGTCATCGACTCCGTCCACGCCAGGGCCAGCTGAGCGCACCGCCGTGCTCGTGGTGAGCTCCTCTATCTCCCTAGCCCTTTTTCCCCTTCCTGTGACGGCTCTAGGCCATAGTTCCATGAGTGCCCGACCGTGCCGCCGTCGGACCTCGTCATCGGCGAGTGTTCCGACCTCTTTAGCTGTTGTCGTGCTGCCCGTTAGCTTTGCCTAGGTGCGTGGAATCTATCCGTGCAGTCGCCGTGCCGCCTAGTGCCTTGCATCGCCTCGCCGTCGTCTCGTCGCCACCGTGCTGTAATAGCTCGCCGCCGGTGATGCAGTGCACCTTAGGTGCTACTGCTAGTTTGGTTGGATGCGTGATTCCTCATGCTCCCTCTCGCGCCCCTCCGCCATGCCTAATGGTCGCTAGAGCGGCTCCAACGAGCTTGCTCCGACGAGGGCCAACGCTCACCTGTTCTGCTTCCGTGACTTGTTCTTCAGATAAGCTGCTCCCTCTCTATCGAGATCGATGCAGTGGCGTAGTGGTGTGTCTCCATTAGTTTCGTCAGGGAGACGCGGGTTCGATCCCTCGCGGGCGCTGTGGTTTCCGCCCCTTTTTTCATTTTTGTGTGAGGCTGACAGCAGAGCCCCACCTGCCAGCCTCACAGCAGCAGTTCTAGCCCGCGCGCACACCCGCTCACCAGCTCAGCTCGCCTGGCCCCCCTTGTTAGTGGCTGGGGCTAGCTGGGCCTGGGTCATTTTTGACCTGGCGCCTATTTGTTTTATTTTCTTTTTATGTTTTCTTTTTCTTTTCTGTTTTTCTGTTTTAATTAATATCTGCATATTTATGCTTCTTAGGAATATGATCCCTATATGAAAAGTGCTTAGAATTTTGTGTAGATTATGAAAATGTCACTTGCTGCCATGTTTGAAATATTTAAAATGTTGTTTGAATTTTAAATTTGATTTAAATTTGTTCAAACTTGCAAAATTCATAACTAATTCTCTACAACTCCAAATCGAGGCATTTGGGGTAGAAAAATGTGTAGATTATTTTGGTGCTATTGTTTAGCATGTTTGACAACTCCATCTCAGAAGTATTCAAATTTGTCCCAAATGTAAATAAATGAATATGGGTTTTTCTGGAAATTGTTGAATTTAATTCCAGCCCATTTAAACTTGCTAGCATGTTGCTGTTATGTTTAGTGCACCCTTGCCATGTTAACCAACCTCTTTTAAAACATGTTTGTTACTTGTTTGATAAACTACATAAACTTGCCCACTTGTTCTTTTGCTTGTTTCATTATGTGTGGTTGATCTGGTGTTGATGATGTATTGCATTCTTGTGACCTAGGCCATGCATCATGTCTTTCATGTTCACATGCTTCATGTTCATGCATCATGTGATTGAGCACTGCACATTGATTGATTTTGTTCCGTTGTGCATTGTTGTGTTTGGTTAGAGCCTGGTGAAGATATTGAGAATGAGGTTTCTACCGAGGTTGAGTGTGAGGAGCCAGATTACGTTCCCTCCGAGGATTCAACAGACAAGATGACCTGACCCAGATATCATTACTATCTTTGCCTATTGCTAGATGTCTCGCTCTTTAGCTTATTGCCTCGATGCCCATGATTGTTTGTCAGCCTCCTATTGTAGCCATGAATATCTCTAACCACCCAACCTAGCAAACCTTTGATTGGCTACGTAAGCTTGCTCAGCCCCTCTTATAGCATTGTTAGTTGCAGGAGAAGATTCGCAGATTCTTTGCTTCATGTTGAAGTTATTGTTGGGATATCACACTATATAATCTGTTAAAAAACTAAACCATCTATATACTTGGCAATGGGTGGAAGGCTAAGCCTTTGCTTGGTGTTTTGTTCTACTCATGCCTCCCTAGGAACCGTATAAACCGGTGTTATGTTCCTTGATATTGCTTCCCTAACACGGTTGGGGT
Organism: Secale cereale; assembly: GCA_902687465.1. Taxonomy (NCBI): domain Eukaryota; kingdom Viridiplantae; phylum Streptophyta; class Magnoliopsida; order Poales; family Poaceae; genus Secale; species Secale cereale. The sequence continues at coordinate 264,757,222 of LR738714.1, read as the reverse complement.
TTATGGGCCCCCCTCGATAACCCGCTTAGCGCTAAAGCTTTTCCAGCAAGGCCCAACTTGGTTTTACATTTGCCTAATAACTAAAACTTGCATAGGGACTATAAACCCTTTTCTTAATCAACAACCCGGGCCAGTGCTCCACATGAGTGTTGGCCCAAACTGGGGGTTCTGTGGGGCCACCTCGGGGAAACCCAAGGGCTGGTAAAAACCTGTAGAATCGCCCATCCGGTCGTGGCCTGAGACGAGATACGCGCGGCTACTATCAGGGTGTCGGCACGCCGGGAGGACTTGCTGGATTAGTTTTACCTTAGTCGGAATATCTTGAGCACGAGATTCTGAGAATACTCGGGTCTTCCCACCTTGGAGTTGCGACTCTGCAGATCGTGAGCTTGTGATGGGCTAAGTTGGGACACCCCTGCAGGGATTTGATCTTTCGAAAGCCGTGCCCGCGGTTATGTGGCAGACAGGAATTTGTTAATATCCAGTTGTATAAAACTTGACACTATGATCATAACACACTACCAGCGTGAGTAACCATGACGGTCGCTTTCCGAAGGGGTTCGGGAAGTGAACACGGTGAGGTTATGGTTGACGTGCTTAGATAGGATCACTTCGTGATCACTTTGACGACCGTTGGCACGTCTCTTCTCGCTCTCAACACGTAAGCTAGTGCTAGTGCAGCTGCAACCTTGTTTTTCAGCCTTGTTCCACACTGTAACATCCCAAATTTTCAATTTGGAATGTTATACATAGATCATATTGCATTCATGCTCTTTGCATTTTTGTTTGTGGCGTTCCCCGAAATTCTAAGCAACTCAAGGACCTACGGAGAGAGTTGGGAATTTTACCGTGTTCGTATTTGAGTTCGCTTGAATACCGGTACGAGGACAGTGTGATTCTAATTATTTTTCTCTCCTAAAAATATTTCCAAATACAAAATATGAGCGGAGATAATATGACTTCTCCAAAATAACAGAAATATTGAAGGAAAAATGTTAAAATCACTTTTGGCATTTTTCTGGATTTATTTGCGATTTTATTGGCATAGGAAAAATGCGCGTTTTTCAAAATAGCATTTAGGTCCGGGAAAAATGTTCACTTTGTCCTAAATATTATTAGAGGACGGAAAAAAAAATTGTCGGGATTTTTGGAGTCCGTTTAGAATTTCTATCGTTAGTTTTTCTGCGCCAGGACTCTATTAAAAAAAGTGCAAACCGACTTGGAGCCGTAGAGGCTCGGGACTCTGGGCTTTATAAGCCGGCCCGCCAGCCTAGCCACCCGCCTCCCCTGCCCTAGCCGCCTTGCGCCGCCGCCGCAGCCACGCGCCCGCGCCGCCGCCGCCCGCAGCCGACGCAACTCGCCGCCGCCTGCGCCCGCGCCGCCACACCGCTGCCTCGCCGTGCCGCCGCCACCGCACCGCAGCCACGCCGCCGCCCCGCACGCCGGACCGCCGCCGCCGGAGTTCGTCGTTTAGGTAGATATCGGTTTTTTTAGAATCGATTGGTTTTCGTAAACCGTAGATCTGTTTTTTTCATTAGATTAGATCGGCTCGGTTTTTCGTCGGTTTAGTTATTTGGCGGACGTTCGTCCGTACGTTTGTTTTAACGAACGGTTTTCACCTGTTAGCCGCAGACAACGAACGTTCGTTCGTTAGCCTGTTCGTCCGTTTTCTTTTTCGGGGTATTTATCCGCGATTATTCCGATCGCGATTTCTACCCCGATCTTGTTTTTCGTTTTTCTTTTCGCTCGAGAGTCGGAATCAGGTGATTCAAAATCCCAGATCTTCGTCTCGATGCCCTCTTTACTTTTAACGAACTTGAACAAGGTTTTGGCTACTGTAAAATTTGACTTTAGGCCAATTAGTTACCGGAGCTCGTTTCTTTCGCAGTTTGAGTTTCGTTGCTTCTTTCGAGTTGAATCTTTTTGCAAACCGGAGTTCTTAAGTTGAACTTTCTGGTTAGATCTCTTATTTGAGTTTTACCCGTGCATTAGTTAAGTACTTATTGTGTGCTTGTTTGTTTGCGATAGAGTACCCGGAGTGCGTCGCTTGCTACTTTGAGTCTCTAGGTTTTGCGGATCATCAGCAAGGCAAGTAACACTTCGATCATACTTTCCAATTACCCAGTTTTCATTGCATTAGTCAAACCCTCACACATTGCATGAGTAGGATCAATTAACTTGTGGGACTGGGAAATAGATTGAGGTAGTACCTATTACCTGCATTACATTTAAACCTTTGGGAGTTACTTCTACGTTTGCTGTTAGGACATGCTATGCTCGTAGACGTGGATTGGGTGAGTGTATCCATGACAGATGTGAGTTTATTAATTAATGGTTCAACTTAAGGTGGCAACTTTAACACACATCTGGGTGGATTGAGGCATCTGCGTATTCTAGTGATTGCCTGTTTTTCTTTTGGACCGCCACCCAGGCTCAAAGGGATCATGAGATTATTCATACTAGAAACTTCCGTGTGCAGCCACATGCCAATATGGGCTCTGGCATAGTTGAGTAAGTTGTGGGAAACCTTTCCATGATGGGCTAGCAGATGTAGAGGGATTGTAGGTGTACCGGCCTATCTATCTGGTTAAGGGGACCTCTTCTAAAAGACTGTGTCTCGGTCATCCGTTTCTCAAACACCATGCAGTGCGAGAAACCAAACGGAGGCGATCGAGTCTTGTGGCAAAAGTGCACAAACCTCTGAAGAGTGTACGAACTGATCATGATTAGCCGTGTCCCCGGTTATGGACTTCTTGAGTATCTGGTACTTGGATTATCATGTGAATCTCATCATGTTACTCTAATTAATATTGTTGGGTTTAAGGATGATTTTTAATTGGGGTTGAGAGGATGTCTATCTTCTCAACGATGTTTCAACTACCATGATAGTTAATTAAAATATATTCCTTTGAAGTAGGGAAAAATTGGCTTTACGCAAAAACTGTAACCATAGAGCTTTCCACCAGCCATATTGCATATAGTATAGCTTTACTTTCATTTGTCTCTCTTGTGTTACTTTGCCAGCATATTCCATGTGCTGACCCGTTTTCGGGCTGCAACGTTCATGTTGCAGACTTTTCAGACGACGAGTAAGGTGCCTTATAGGTCGTGGTTCTATACTCAGTGATTTCGTTGGAGTTGATGGACTCACTTATCTTCCAAGCCTTCCGCTGTTATCGTGTTAGATGGCCTTAAGACATTTTTATTGTAATAAGTTCATCGTTGGAACTATCGATGTAATAAGTGTGTGATTGCTACTCTGTTATAAATCCTTCAAGTACTGTGCATGTCAGCATTACTGATCCAGGGATGACACTGATGCACAGAGATCAGACTGTTTGAGGTCTGGTCGCTACAAGATGGTATCAGAGCACACGCTGACTGTGGGACACGACCACTAAGCTAAAACCCTAGAGAACTATTCACTCTTCTCTTTTCTGACTCCTCATCTTTTCTACTCCTTTAGGATGGTGGATGCAAAGAACAAGTTCACGCAACCGGATGATGATACACCATTTGGACGACACCTGAAGGAAGTCACCAGATATCTAAACATTGGACTACCAAGTTTCACCGGAACCTACAATGCCACTCTACCTGAGGAGGAGCATTGGTTGATTCAAGCCCAAGTTCCAGGAAGGACGTTCAAGCCCGTCACCGCACTCATAGCATTTTCTTTTAATGCGCCTACATGGAACCTAGGCAGGAGCATGGCAGCCCACATCGCTATGGGAAGGATTGGAGAAGTCTATAAGCAGGAGCTAAAGGACACCATCTACCAAATTTGTGGACGCCGAGATGAGAATTGGGATATGATCAGCACCCGGAAGGATAGATCCATTGCAGCCTTCATCCAGGAGTTGAACCATCACATTCGTCGCCAGGAGCACCAGATGTGTGCAGGGATGATAGATTTGAAGAAAGCACTAAGCAGAAACTTGGAGTTAGAAGAGGAACTCAAGTCTACGCACGACGGATACGAGGAGGAGATGCTAATACTTGTGGAGAAGAATGACGACTTGACACGGAAGTTAGGGATACTCATGGGAGAAGAAGAAGAGGAAGAAGAACCCAAGGAGATTCCACCGGAAGACTACATCATCATTGACGACACGGATTCGGAACCTGATGATAGCAAAGTTGAAGACTATGAAGATGAAGCTGGAGCGGATATTATGGAATCCTCTGTCGATCAAATTTTCTAGAAGACCACCCTGTGACTAGTAGTTTACCCCCATATATTAGTTTTAGAGCACTTTTGTAACGATAGTTAGATTTGTAAGATCTTGCTTGAAATTGATTGGTGTGATATGATTGTGTTTGTCTCATGTGCATATGGGTAGTGATTTTCCCTTAGACCTCAATTCTATTCTAATATCTTCCCTCTACACCCATCAGATGCCTCCGAGACGTGAGCCCGGATTTGAGTTCCCCCCTGAGCTCACCCAGTTGATCCAGCAGCAGAACACCCTGATGCAACTTCTTGTCCAGAACACTCAGAACAACCAGAACAACAACAACAACCCTCCACCACCACCACCTGTGGACAACCTGACACGTTTCTTAAGGTTGCAACCACCCGTGTTTGCTAGCAACATCAAACCAATAGTGGCTGATGACTGGCTACGCAAGATTGGAAGGGATTTGACCACTGCTAACTGCTCAGATGCTGAGAAGGTGTGTTTTGCCGCACACCAGTTGTCTGGACCAGCCGCAGCATGGTGGGAGAATTACACAACCACTTACCCCATAGCCAATGTGACTTGGGAGCAGTTCTAGCAAGCTTTTCGTACCGCCCATGTCTCTACTGGAGCTATGAGTATGAAGAAGGAGTTTTGCAATTTGCGCCAAGGCAACCGTACTGTGGCCCAGTACGTGGATGAGTTTAGTACCCTATCTCGTTATGCCCTAGATGATGTGGCCACAGATGCCGCTAAGCAGGAGAGATTTATGGAAGGGCTGAATGATGAGATGAGTGTACAGTTGATGGTGGCAACTTTCAATAACTACCAGGAGCTGGTTGACTGCTCCCTAATGATTGAAAGGAAGCACCAACAGATTGAAAGTCGCAAGAGGAAGTATGGACGAGGAAAGTATAACTCTGGAGCTCGGCAGAAGCCTCGTTTTACCCCTAAAACGGTAGGACAGTTTCAACATACCCATGGAGGAGGTAGCTCGCACAATCACAATGGCACTAAGAATGGAAATGGAAATGGAGCAAATGGTAACCAGAGCCGCCCTACACCGTCCACACCCACCAAGAAGGATTTTAGCCATGTCACATGTTACAAGTGCGGGAAAAATGGACATTATGCCAATGAATGCCCAGAAGCTAAGAATGGGAACGGCAATGGAAGCGCCGCGAAGAAGCCCAACCCGTTCAACAAAGGACAAGTGAACCACGTGACTGTGGAGGAGGTAGAAGAGCAACCAGATGTTGTTGTCGGTAAGATTTTGGTTAAGACATTTACCGCAATAGTTCTTTTCGATACTGGTGCATTGCATTCATACATTTCAAGGGGATTTGTAAATAGACATAGGATGTCCACCCGAGTTCTTAAGACCCCCATGTTAGTAAGTTCACCAGGAGCAGAGTATATGGCACACCAAGGATGTTTTCAGACGACATTGATCATAGGACGCCATACTTTCCCCTCTGACCTAATAGTCCTGGAGTCACAAGGATTGGATGTGATATTAGGTATGGATTGGCTATCGAAGTATGGAGGGAACATTGACTGTGCCAGCAGGTCTATTTTGCTCACCACCCCGGAGGGAAAAAGCATTAAGTATGTATCTAAGCATTCGCCAATAAGGACTCAAGTACATTCTCTCACGGGAGTTGTTCAGGAGGAAGTGCCAGTAGTAAAGGATTATCCGGATGTGTTTCCAGAGGAGTTACCTGGCATGCCACCAGATAGAGATATAGAGTTTTTGATTGAACTTTTGCCAGGCACCGGGCCAATTTCTAAGAGACCATATAGGATGCCCGCAAAGGATTTGGAGGAGATAAAGAAACAGATTAAGGATTTACTGGATAAAGGATTCATACACCCAAGTTCTTCGCCTTGGGGTTCGCCAGTACTTTTAGTGGAGAAGAAGGATGGATCGTTAAGAATGGTTGTTGATTACAGAGGGCTGAACGAAGTAATGATCAAGAACAAGTACCCACTGCCGATGATCAATGATCAATTCGATAGATTGCAAGGAGCTAAGATATTTTCCAAGATCGATCAGCGATCAGGGTACCACCAATTGAAGATCCGAGAGCATGATATACCTAAGATGGCCTTTACCACCAGGTACGGGTTGTACGAGTATACCGTTATGTCTTTTGGTCTGACTAACGCACCGGCATACTTTATGAACCTGATGAACAAAGTGTTTATGGAGTATTTGGATAAGTTTGTCATAGTGTTCATAGATGATATATTGATCTTCTCGAAGGATGAAGAGGAGCATGCAGAGCATTTGCGTTTGGTATTGGAGAAGCTCAAAGAAAATCAGTTATATGCCAAGTTTAGCAAATGCGAGTTTTGGTTGAAGGAAGTCGGATTTCTCGGACATGATATATCTGGAGTAGGAATAGCAGTAGATCCCGCTAAGGTGGACACTGTGACCCATTGGGAAGCACCAACAACAGTTGGAGAGATCCGGAGTTTTCTTGGACTTGCAGGATACTACCGGAGATTTATTGAGAATTTCTCAAGGATTGCAAAGCCAATGACGGAGTTGCTAAAGAAGGACACCAAGTTCAGTTGTACAGAAGAATGTGAGGCCTGTTTCCAGGAATTAAAGAAAAGGTTGGTCTCATCCCCTGTGTTGATTCTGCCAGATCAACATAAGGATTATGAGGTGTACTGCGACGCTTCACGTCGAGGACTTGGAGCAATCCTTATGCAGGAAGGAAGAGTTGTTTCATATGCTTCACGACAACTAAAACCTCATGAGCTGAACTATGCCACCCACGATTTGGAGTTAGCAGCCGTAGTGCATGCATTGAAGACGTGGAGACATTTTCTTATTGGAAACCATTGTGAAGTATATACGGATCACAAGAGTTTGAAGTATATATTCACTCAGAAGGAGCTGAATCTCAGGCAAAGGAGATGGCTAGAACTCATTAAGGATTACGACATGAGATTGCATTATCATCCTGTAAAGGTTAACGTAGTAGCCGATGCGCTAAGCCGTAAGAGCCATGTCAACACCCTAATGATGCAGGATTTTCCAAAGGAATTAGCCGAGGACTTACGAGAACTACGTTTGGAGATAGTTCCGAGAGGCTATGTAGCAACCCTGGAGATCCAGTCTACCCTGCTGGATAAAATCAGAGAAGCTCGGAAGGATGATAAGGAGGTTGCCTCTATAAAGGAGAGGATGAGCGAAGGAAGAGCTAAAGGTTTTCGTGAGGATGAACACGACACCTTATGGTTTGAGGACCGTGTTTATGTGCCTAATGACCCGGAGATCAGGAAGTTGATTCTACAAGAGGCCCATGATTCACCATACTCGATTCACCCAGGAAATACTAAGATGTATTTGGATTTGAAGGACATTTTCTGGTGGACCGGTATGAAGAAAGATATTGCGGAGTATGTAGCAGTTTGTGATGTATGCCAGAGAGTGAAGGCAGAACATCAGAAGCCAGCAGTATTGTTACAACCTATGCCGATACCCGAATGGAAGTGGGAGAAACTTGGCATGGATTTTATCACCGGATTGCCCAGGACCAAAATAGGATATGATTCAATCTGGGTAGTAGTGGACCGATTGACGAAGGTAGCCCACTTTATCCCTGTGAAAACCACATATACCAGTGCAAAGTTGGCAAAGATATACATGACCCGAATTGTATGTCTGCATGGAGTTCCGAGGAGCATCATATCAGAGAAAGGAACCCAGTTTACCTCAAAGTTCTGGAATCAGTTACATGAAACTTTGGGTACCAGACTAGAGTTTAGCACAGCTTTTCACCCGTAGACAGATGGACAGACTGAGAGAGTCAATCCAATTTTGGAAGATATGCTGACAGCCTGTGCATTAGATTATGGGTCTAGTTGGGATGACAATTTGCCCTACGCGGAGTTCTCATACAACAACGGTTACCAAGCCAGTTTGAAGATGGCACCGTTCCAGGCATTGTATGGAAGGAGATGCCGAACACCGTTAATGTGGGATGAAGTTGGAGACCGATAGTTGTTTGGACCAGACTTAATCAAAGAGTCTGAGGAGAAGGTGAAGTTGATTCGAGATAGATTGAAGGTAGCTCAATCCAGGCAGAAGAGTTATGCAGACTCGAAGCGCAAGGAGATAGCCTATGAGATCGGAGATAGAGCGTACTTGAGAGTATCGCCTCTGTGAGGAGTTAAACGTTTCGGTGTTAAAGGAAAGCTAGCCCCGAGATTTGTGGGACCTTACCGTGTTTTGGAACGCATGGGAGAGGTTGCCTATAAGTTGGAGTTGCCCGAAGGATTGTCAGGAGTGCACGGCGTGTTTCACGTTTCACTGCTTAAGAAGTGCCATGCGGAGATGGCCGATATACCACTTAGAGACACAGTACACCTGGAAGCAATTCAGTTGGACAGTGATCTGACTTACGAGGAGACGCCTATTAAGATTCTCGAATTTTCAAGCAGAGTCACCCGCAGTAAGGTTATCAAGTTTTGCAAAGTTCAATGGAGTCACCACACCGAGGAAGAAGCCACCTGGGAACGAGAAGATGATCTACGCAAGGACCACCCACACATGTTCTCTAGCCAAGTCGAATCTCGAGGACGAGATTCATTCTAAGGGAGGTAGGTTTGTAACATCCCAAATTTTCAATTTGGAATGTTATACATAGATCATATTGCATTCATGCTCTTTGCATTTTTGTTTGTGGCGTTCCCCGAAATTCTAAGCAACTCAAGGACCTACGGAGAGAGTTGGGAATTTTACCGTTTTCGTATTTGAGTTCGCTTGAATACCGGTACGAGGACAGTGTGATTCTAATTATTTTTCTCTCCTAAAAATATTTCTAAATACAAAATATGAGCAGAGATAATATGACTTCTCCAAAATAACAGAAATATTGGAGGAAAAAATGTTAAAATCACTTTTGGCATTTTTCTGGATTTATTTGCGATTTTATTGGCATAGGAAAAATGCGCGTTTTTCAAAATTATATTTAGGTCCGGGAAAAATGTTCACTTTGTCCTAAATATTATTAGAGGACGGTGAAAATTTATTTCGGGATTTTTGGAGTCCGTTTAGTATTTCTTTCGTTAGTTTTTCTGCACCAGGACTCTATTAAAAAAAGTGCAAACCGACTTGGAGCCGTAGAGGCTCGGGACTCTGGGCTTTATAAGCCGGCCCGCTAGCCCCGCCAGCTTAGCTGCCCGCCTCCCCTGCCCTAGCCGCCTCGCGCCGCCGCCGCACTTAGCCGCCGCCGCCGCCACGCGCCCGCGCCGCCGCCGCCCGCAACCGCCGCTGCTTGCGCCCGCGCCGCCTTGCCGCCGCGCCGCCGCACCGCCGCCTCGCCGTGCCGCCGCCTTGCCGCCACCCCACCGCAGCCGCGCCGCCGCCCCGCACGCCGGACCGCCGCCGCCGGAGTTCGTCGTTGAGGTAGATATCGGTTTTTTTAGAACCGATCGGTTTTCGTAAACCGTAGATCTGTTTTTTCATTAGATTACATTGGTTCGGTTTTTCGTCGGTTTAGTTATTTGGCGGACGTTCGTCCGTACATTCGTTTTAACGAACGGTTTTCGCCCGTTACCCGCAGACAGCTAACATTCGTTCGTTAGCCTGTTCATCCATTTTCTTTTTCAGGGTATTTATCCGCGATTATTCCGATCGTGATGTCTGCCCTGATCTTGTTTTTTGTTTTTCTTTTCGCTCGAGAGTCGGAATCAGGTGATTCAAAATCCCAGATCTTTGTCTCGATGCCCTCTTTACGTTTAACCAACTTGAACAAGGTTTTGGCTACTGTAAAATTTGACTTTAGGCCAATTAGTAACCGGAGCTCGTTTCTTTCGCAGTTTGAGTTTCGTTGCTTCTTTCGAGTTGAATCTTTTTGCAAACCGGAGTTCTTAAGTTGAACTTTCTGGTTAGATCTCTTATTTGAGTTTTACCCGTGCATTAGTTAAGTACTTATTGCGTGCTTGTTTGTTTGCGATAGAGTACCCGGAGTGCGCCGCTTCCTACTTTGAGTCTCTAGGTTTTGCGGATCATCAGCAAGGCAAGTAACACTTTGATCATACTTTCCAATTACCCAGTTTTCATTGCATTAGTCAAACCCTCACACATTGCATGAGTAGGATCAATTAACTTGTGGGACTGGGAAGTAGATTCAGGTAGTACCTATTACCTGCATTACATTCAAACCTTTGGGAGTTACTTCTACGTTTGCTGTTAGGACATGCTATGCTCGTAGACGTGGATTGGGTGAGTGTATCCATGATAGATGTGAGTTTATTAATTAATGGTTCAACTTAAGGTGGCAACTTTAACACACATCTGGGTGGATTGAGGCATCTGGGTATTCCAGTGATTGCCTGTTTTTCTTTTGGACCGCCACCCAGGCTCAAAGGGATCATGAGATTATTCATAATAGAAACTTCCGTGTGCAGCCACATGCCAATATGGGCTCTGGCATAGTTGAGTAAGTTGTGGGAAACCTTTCCATGATGGGCTAGCAGATGTAGAGGGATTGTAGGTGTACCGGCCTATCTATCTGGTTAAGGGGACCTCTTCGGAAAGACTGTGTCTCGGTCATCCGTTTCTCAAACACCATGCAGTGTGAGAAACCAAACAGAGGCGATCGAGTCTTGTGGGAAAAGTGCACAAACCTCTGCAGAGTGTACAAACTGATCATGATTAGCCGTGTCCCTGGTTATGGACTTCTTGAGTATCTGCTACTTGGATTATCATGTGAATCTCATCATGTTAGTCTAATTAATATTGTTGGGTTTAAGGATGATTTTTAATTGGGGTTGAGAGGATGTCTATCTTCTCAACGATGTTTCAACTACCATGATAGTTAATTGAAATCTATTCCTTTGAAGTAGGGAAAAATTGGCTTTACGCAAAAACTGTAACCATAGAGCTTTCCACCAGCCATATTGCATATAGTATAGCTTTACTTTCATTGCTCTCTCTTGTGTTACTTTGCCAGCATATTCCATGTGTTGACCCGTTTTCGGGCTGCAACGTTCATGTTGCAGACTTTTGAGACGACGAGTAAGGTGCCTTATAGGTCGTGGTTCTATACTCAGTGATGCCATTGGAGTTGATGGACTCACTTATATTCCAAGCCTTCCGCTGTTATCGTGTTAGATGGCCTTAAGCCATTTTTATTGTAATAAGTTCATCGTTGGAACTATCGATGTAATAAGTGTGTGATTGCTACTCTGTTATAAATCCTTCAAGTACTGTGCGTGTCAGCATTACTGATCCAGGGATGACACTGATGCACAGAGATCAGACTGTTTGAGGTCTGGTCGCTACAAGATGGTATCAGAGCACACGCTGACTGTAGGACACGACCACTAAGCTAAAACCCTAGAGCACTATTCACTCTTCTCTTTTCTGACTCCTCATCTTTTCTATTCCTTTAGGATGGTGGATGCAAAGAACAAGTTCACGCAACCGGATGATGATACACCATTTGGACGACACCTAAAGGAAGTCACCAGATATCTTTGACGACCGTTGGCACTTCTCTTCTCGCTCTCAACACGTAAGCTAGTGCTAGTGCAGCTGCAATCTTGTTCTTCAGCCTTGTTCCACACCCAAGGCTTACATAGTTTTGCTACCCGGGAACGGGATTGCTGAGTCCTCCGTGGCTCACAGATACTACAACACCAGATGCAGGTACTATGGTGAACTACACAGCTGGAGGATCAGAGTTGTACTGGGAGTTTGACGAAGAACATGGCCGATACTACGTGTCTTATCCAGAGGATCAGTAGGGCTCTTACTAGGATGTTATGATCGGGACCTTGTGTTATTTATGGTATCTTTCATTTGGATCTTCGTCCGTAGTTGGACCCTGATGTTATTTGGATGATGATTGCTTATGTAATGAATTGTGTGATGTGGCGAGTGTAAGCCAACTACTCTTTTGCAATTTCATCCCTCTTTTACATGAGTCATGCAAAGATACCATACTTGAGATCATTCTAGTATGAGCTTATGCCTTTAAGTCATGCCTCGACACGTAGGAGGTATAATCTCATACTGGCATTACAAGTTGGTAATCAGAGCCTTCTCCGACCTATGAGCCCCCACTGATTGATCGAATCGTTGACGGTTGAGTCTAGGCACACACTTGAAAATGTTTTGAGTCCTATATATATATATATATATATATATATATATATATATCGGAGAGTAGGATTTATTTTGCTCCTCATCCCTTTTTCACTCTGGTGAGGACTCCTGACGATTACTTATCTCTTCTACTCTCAAAATTTCACAATTTTTTTAGGATCACACGAGTATTGTTTGGATTGTTCCGATGTCTTTGTGACGAGAACATTGTTCTCGATGCCTCCTGTCATTTAGCGGTTGTGGCAGTGTCTCGGGGAGTTGAGCTCCGAGGTGTTGTCGTCACAAATCTATCGCAGCAGTTCTGGAATACTTAAGACGGCCGACATCGAAAACTCTTCTATGCGGTTAGTGGCAAGATAACCCTGACATCACCCAGTACTAGGGAGGTAGTTCGGGAGTATTGCCATAGCTTGTATAGCAGATGCGTTTCGAAGGTCCAAGGTAAACGGTTTCCGGAAATAACTGGTTATGTGTTGAAGGATGGATACAGCTAGATGTAGGATTAGAGTTGAGTGCGCGTTGCTTCCCCTGTATCCCCAACACCTGATTGCATAACTGGAAACTTTCGGAAATTAATAGGTGGGTTCATCTAGTAGTTCGTAGGCATTCTTCCAACGAATGCATGATATGGAGTTCGGGGTTCTACATTGAGTGAACTGGTTTTATGGGCGTTTGTTCGATCGGGAGTTGCATCTTAATGGGTCCTTGGCTATGCTGATCCGGGGATTGCAAAACCCTTTTGTAACACGTTCCATAAGCTTTCAGCACGAATATGTCGAACGAAACTTCTATCTTGTATTTGTTCTATCTGCTCCTTGTTGTTTTATTTACCTTTTGTTCTCCCAAGTGGCTTCTCGAGAAGATTGTTGTATCATTAAACCGTGGATTACATTCGTTCATTTTGTTCGGATGTTCTTGTGAAGACTTATGTTGCAATTCTAGTCGTTGATTCAGCTTATTTCATTCAATCAATGGCTAATAGTTGTCATCTCATTCAGGATGGCTCCTCAGAAGGTTCCCAATGCTAACCCAGAGGGTGAAGAAGTTCCTGATCGTCCTCCTTCCCCTCCTCCTCCGTCTGAGGCCTGGAGAGCAATTATGCAAGCGACGAACCAGAACACCCAGATGCTTATGCAAATGATGCAGAACATTCAAGCAAATCAAGCAAATCAAGGTGGTCATGGGAACCAAGGCCAAGGCAATCTGTTCAATCAACCTCACTTTGCTTCGCTCAACCAGTTCCTGGCAAACCAACCGAAGGCGTTCAGTTAGTGTGTGGATCCGCTAGATGCTGAAGACTGGATAACAGACATCAAGAAGCATTTTGAGTGCAGTAACGTGAGACCTGAGGATTATGTCAAGTTTGTCGCCTTCCAACTCAAGGATCAAGCTGCTGATTGGTGGCAACATTACAAAGATTCCAGAGAAGGACGTGAAATCTCGTGGACTGACTTCAGCAAGGATTTCCGCTCTCACCACATTCCAACTAGTGTCACCGAAGGCATGCGTGAGCAATTCCGCAACCTGAAGCAAGGCACCATGTTCGTTTATCAATACAATGTCAAGTTCCAGAACCTTGCCCGCTGTGCCAAGCAAGACATCCCACATTCCAAGAGCGAGATTTATCAGTTCCGTGGTGGTCTGAAGGATGAACTCCAACTAGCTCTCACCTTGTTTGAGCCGGATCAATTTGATCAATTCTATAACACGGCCCTTAAGCAAGAGGCAGCCCAGCTCAAGGTTGAAGCTTCCAAAAGGAGGATCAGAGATGCTGTTAACTCCTCCTCTTCTTCCCAAGTGGTCGAAAGCAGCAGAAGTTTTGGCTTCCACCTCCTCCAGTGCTTCGCCCTCCCAACAACAACAACAACAACAAGTATTCTGGTGGCCGTGGCTTCTCCCACCCACCCAACCCAAGCAACCAGTCCAAGAATCACTTTCAAGCTTCGAAGTTAAGTGGTCCTTATCACCGTCCTCTCTCAGAAGTGGTTTGCAACAAGTGCACTCAGAAGGGTCACTATGCTAACAAGTGTCCCAACCCAAGGCGCCTTCCGCCTCCTCCACATGTCAGCACTGCTATTGTAAAGCACAATCCCAAGCTTGCAAAAGTGAATCTGATGAATGCAGCTCAAGCGGAGAATTCTTCAGATGTGATACTTGGTAACGTTCCAGTCAACCTTAAACCTGCTAAAGTTTTGTTTGACTCTGGTGCATCACATTCTTTCATGTCATGTCCATTTGCATCCAAGCATAATGTGAGCACAATGGCTTCACCAAGGCAATTAGCAATTACTTCTCCGGGGAAACAGATGCATTCTAGTTTGTACGCTCCGGATATATCTATTCACATGGGTGATTACAGTTTTCTGGTTTCTCCGGTTATTCTCGGTAACTCCGATATTGATCTTATTCTTGGGATGGATTGGCTTTCCAAGCATGATGCAAACATTGATTGTGCAAATAAGGAAGTCAAGCTTACTCATCCTGACAAAGACGTGGTTATCTTCGCCTCTCGAGATAACACAATCAGGCTATTCTCTCTCAATGACAAGGGCAAGATTAATGCCATCTCTCAGATTCCGGTGGTCAATGAGTATGAAAATGTTTTTCCTGAAGAGCTTCCAGGCATGCCTCCGCATCGTCAAGTTGAATTCGTCATTGAACTCGAGCCCGGTACCGAGCCAGCATGTCGGCGTCCGTACAAGCTCTCCCCTGATGAGTTGAAGGAGCTGAAGAAACAACTCGATCAGCAAGAGCGTATGGGTCTAATCAGGCCTAGCACTTCTCCTTGGGGCTGTGGTGTTCTATTTGTCAAGAAGAAGGATGACACGGAGCACCTTTGCGTTGATTACCGGCCATTGAACAAGAACAATAAAGAACAAGTATCTGCTGCCCAACATCAATGAATTGTTCGAGCAGCTCAAAGGAGCAAAGGTGTTCTCAAAGCTCGATCTCCGGATGGGTTATCACCAGATCCATATCCGTGAAGAAGATATTCCCAAGACCGCATTCAGAACGAGCTTTGGCTCTTATGAATACACCGTTATGTCTTTTGGCCTCGCTAATGCTCTACCCACTTTCTCGAGGATGATGCACTTCATATTCAACCCCTACACCAATGAATTTGTTCTTGTCTATCTGGATGACATCTTGGTATTCTCCAAGAGTGAAGAAGACCATGCCAAGCACCTCTGTTTGGTTCTCGACAGACTCGGTGAACACAAGTTCTATGCGAAGTTCTCCAAGTGTGAATTCTAGCTGGATAAGGTCTTATATCTTGGCCATATCATCTCTGCTGAGGGTATTTTTGTCAACCCCGAGAAAGTTGAAGCTATTGTCAACTGGGAACCCCCGCAGAACGTCAAGTAACTCCGAATCTTCCTTGGTATTGCTAGCTATTGCAGAAAGTTTGTTGAGAACTTCTCCAAGATTGCCAAACCTCTCTCAAATTTGCTGCAGAAGAATTTCAAGTACAACTGGACTCCTGGTTGTGATGTGGCATTCAAAACACTCAAAGAAAAACTCATTTCTTCTCCGGTTCTTACTCCTCCGGATGAGTCCAAGCCATATGAAGTTTCCAGTGATGCTTCTTTACAAGGACTTGGTGGTGTTCTCATGCAAGACAAGAAGATTGTGGCATACACTTCTTGTCAATTGAAACCAAATGAGAAGAACTACCCCACACATGATATTGAGCTAGCAGCAGTGGTACATGCTTTGATCACGTGGAGACACCTTCTGTTGGGTAGAAAAGTGGACATCTTCACCGATCACAAGAGCTTAAAGTACATCTTCACACAGCCTAACCTGAACCTTCGCCAAACTCGTTGGGTTGAGATGATCCAAGAGTATGAGCCAAGCATTGAATACACACCTGGCAAGGCCAATGTCATTGCAGATGCTTTGAGCAGAAAGGCATATTAAAACAGTCTCCTTCTCAAGCCGTTTCAGCCTGAGCTTTGTGAATCATTCTGGAAGCTCAACCTCCAAGTTGTTCCGCAAGGCTTTCTTGCAAACCTTCAAGTTGCTCCTACCTTGGAAGATCAAATCCGTGAGGGCCAACTAAGTGATGCTATGGTGCAGAAAGTGAAACATGGTATTGCTAAGGGTACTCCTAAATACAAGTGCTATCGCGTTGATGAGAAAGACACCTTGTTCTTTGAGGACAGAATTGTGGTTCCCAAGGGTGATCTCAGGAAGCTCATAATGAACGAGGCACATGACTCCCTCCTCTCGATTCATCCTGGAAGTTCTAAGATGTACCAAGACCTCAAGCAATCTTACTGGTGGACTCGCATGAAAAGGGAGATTGCCCAATTCGTGAATGAATGTGATGTCTACAGAAGAGTGAAGGCAGAGCATCAACGTCCAGCCGGTCTCCTCCAACCTCTTCCTATTCTCGAGTGGAAATTCGACCACATTGAAATGGATTTCATCAGTGGGTTTCCTAAGTCCAAGAAGGGGAATGATGCTATCTATGTAGTCATTGACAAGCTTACCAAAGTAGCTCACTTCCTTCCCGTCAAAGAATCCATCAATGCAGCTCAGCTGGCAGAGTTGTACACTTCCAGAATTGTGTCGTTGCATGGCATTCCTCAAGTCATCTCCACAGACCGTGGAAGTTTGTTCACATCCAAGTTTTGGGACTCCTTTCAGTCAGCCATGGGCACAAAGATCCGTTTCAGCACCGCGTTTCACCCTCAGACTAGTGGTCAAGTCGAAAGAGTGAACCAGATCCTTGAAGACATGCTCAGAGCTTGTGTCATCTCTTTTGGCATGATGTGGGAAGATTGTCTCCCGTTTGCCAAGTTCTCTTACAACAACAGTTTCCAAGCAAGTGCTGGCAAAGATCCTTTTGAAATCCTCTATGGCAAAAAGTGTCATACCCCTCTCAACTGGTCCGAGACTGGTGAACGTCAACTTCTTGGCAATGACTTGATCTCAGAAACCGAAGAAATGTGCAAAGTCATACGTGATAATCTCAAAGCCGCTCAATCGCGTCAAAAGAGTTACTATGACGGCAAGCATCTTGATTTGGCCTTCGACATTGGGGATCATGTCTATCTCCGTGTTTCTCCTATGAAAGGAACCCAAAGATTCGGTATCAAAGGAAAGCTTGCTCCTAGATATGTGGGCCCTTTCAAGATTCTTGGCAAAAGAGGCGATCTAGCCTATCAACTTGAGCTCCCCTCCAACTTTGCAAATGTTCATGATGTGTTTCACGTGTCTCAACTCTGCAAATGCTTCAAGACACCTGAACGCACCATTCCGTTCGAGGAGATTGATCTTCAACAAGACTTATCTTATCGTGAGCACCCTGTTGCTATTCTTGAGGAAACTCAGCGCAAAACCCGCAACAAGTCAATCAAGTTCTTGAAAGTTAAGTGGTCACACCATACCGACCGAGAAGCTACGTGGGAACGAGAAGATCAACTTCGTTCCGAGTATCCTTCCTTCTTCCAGTCCTAGATCTCGGGACGAGATCTTTTTGTAGTGTAGGAGAGTTTGTAATGCCCCAAATGTAACACTTTCCTATAATGGCAATAAAGCATCCTCTTTGATCCTTGTCATTATCCTTGGGGGTCCTTCTCTTTTATTTTATTTGCATTGCATACCTTTTATTATTTTTGCATTGCATCATCATGTCATCATGGCATCATAGTTTATTTTCTTTTTTGCATTGTTGAGACCTTCTGATGTATGTTGTGTGTGGGTTCAAGCTATCTTAGCTAAAACCCAACCACTCCTCCTCTTCTTCTTTCTTCTTCTTCTTATTATTCTTCTCCTTCTTTCTTCTGGCCTCTTCTTTGATCTATTTTGCAAGCCACCTAACAAGTGCCATGGTGGTTCTTCCTACTCCTTTAATTCTTGCACCATGTGAGAAACCTCTCCACCAAATTTCATCTCATTTGAAAATGATTTGGTTGGGTTTTAAAATATCAAGAGTTTGGCCTATATTCAAACTCCTTTTATTTTTCTGCCTCTAAAAATGTCCAAGTCATTTTATTTAAATAGACCATAATTCACTGAGCTTAGGGGTATTTTTCTTTTCCCCTAGTTCTTCTTCTTTATTTCTATGCATTCTTTTCTTTTCTGTCTGAAGAAATAAAAAGAAAAGAAGAAAATAGCAGCAGCCAGCAGTAAAAACCAGGGCCTCTCCCTTTCTCTCTCTCCCTTGAGGCCCAACTCCACCCGCAGCGCAGCACCCCAGCACTGCAGGCCCAGCTACAGGCGCAGCAGTCGCGCCGTCGCCACTCCGAGTGCGCGGCCCCACCAGTCAGCGTCACATCTCCCTCGCCTCCATCTTCCTCCGCCAGAAAAGCAGAGCACGCGACGCTCTCACCGTCGCGCCGTCGGCTCACGGACGTCGAGGCCGTGCGCCGAGCCCGTGTTTTAAACCCAAATCTTGTCCATCACTTTCCCCTAGGTCTTCTCCTTCCCCTCTCGCCGTCTAGAGAGCTGGGATCCCCCAGATCCGCCATCACCGTGGATGCCCGAGCGCATCTGAGAGCTCCCTCTCGTCGCCGGCAAGCTTCGTGTCGCCCTCGACCTCGCCAACGTTGTCTAGCTTCTTCCCCGACGTCCTCTTCTTCCACTACGACAACTACGTGGACCCGAGCGCCTCTCCATCGAGCGCTTCTTCCTTTTCTTCCTCTATGATGGCTGGAGCTGTTCGAGACACGCCGTCGTCGACTCCGTCCATGCCAGGGCCAACCGAGCGCACCGTCGTGCTTGTGGTGAGCTCCTCTCTCTCCCCAGCCCTTTTCCCCCTTCCTGTGATGGCTCTAGGCCATAGTTCCATAATGCCCGACCGTGCCGCCGTCGGACCTCGTCGCCGGCGAGTGTTCCGACCTCTTTAGTTGTTGTCGTGCTACCCGTTAGCTTCGCCTAGGTGCGTGGAATCTATCAGTGCAGTCGCCGTGCCGCCTAGTGCCTTGCATCTTCTCACCGTCGTCTCGTCGTCGCCGTGCTGTAATAGCTCGCCGCTGGTGATGCAGTGCACCTTAGGTGCTGCTAATAATTTGGTTGGATGCGGGATTCCTCCTGCTCCCTTTCGCGCCCCTCCACCGTGCCTAATGGTCGCCGGAGCGGCTCCGACGAGCTTGCTCCGAGGAGGGCCAACGCTCCCCTGTTCTACTTTGGTGACTTGTTCTTCAGATAAGCTGCTCCCTCTCTGTCGAGATCTATGCAGTGGCGTAGTGGTGTGTCTCCGTCAGTTTCGTCAGGGAGACGCGGGTTCGATCCCTCGCGGGCGCTGTGGTTTCCGCCCCCTTTTTTCATTTTTGTGTGAGGCGGATAGCAGGGCCCCACCTGCCAGCCTCACAGCAGCAGTTCTAGCCCGCG
The DNA here is from genome assembly GCA_902687465.1 of Secale cereale. Classification (NCBI taxonomy): domain Eukaryota; kingdom Viridiplantae; phylum Streptophyta; class Magnoliopsida; order Poales; family Poaceae; genus Secale; species Secale cereale. The sequence goes on along the minus strand of LR738714.1, from coordinate 264,737,569 downwards.
CGCACACCCGCTCGCCAGCTCAGCTCGCCTGCCCCCCTTGTCAGCGGCTGAGGCTAGCTGGGCCTGGGTCGTTTTCGACCTGGCGCCTATTTGTTTTATTTTCTTTTTCTGTTTTTCTTTTTCTTTTCTGTTTTTCTGTTTTAATTAATATTTGCATATTTATGTTTCTTAGGAATATGAGCCCTATATGAAAAGTGCTTAGAATTTTGTGTAGATTATGAAAATGTCACTTGCTGCCATGTTTGAAATATTTAAAATGTTGTTTGAATTTTAAATTTGATTTAAATTTGTTCAAACTTGCAAAATTCATAACTAATTCTCTACAACTCCAAATTTAACAAACTTTATATGCATTTGGGGTAGACAAATGTGTAGATTATTTTGGTGCTATTGTTAGCATGTTTGAAAACTCCATCTCAGAAGTATTCAAATCTGTCCCAAATGTAAATAAATGAATATTGGTTTTTCTGGAAATTGTTGTATTTAATTCCAGCCCATTTAAACTTGCTAGCATGTTGCTGTTATGTTTAGTGCACCCTTGCCATGTTAACCAACCTCTTTTAAAACATGTTTGTTGCTTGTTTGATAAACTACATAAACTTACCCACTTGTTCTTTTGCTTGTTTCATTATGTGTGGTTGATCTGGTGTTGATGATGTATTGCATTCTTGTGACCTAGGCCATGCATCATGTCTTTCATGTTCACATGCTTCATGTTCATGCATCATGTGATTGAGCACTGCACATTGATTGATTTTGTTCCGTTGTGCATTGTTGTGTTTGGTTAGAGCCTGGTGAATATATTGAGAACGAGGTTTCTACCGAGGTTGAGTGTGAGGAGCCAAATTACGTTCCCTCCGAGGATTCAACAGGCAAGATGGCCTGACCCAGATATCATTACTATCTTTGCCTATTGCTAGATGTCTTGCTCTTTAGCTTATTGCCTCGATGCCCATGATTGTTTGTCAGCCTCCTATTGTAGCCATGAATATCTCTAACCACCCAACCTAGCAAACCTTTGATTGGCTACGTAAGCTTGCTCAACCCCTCTTATAGCATTGTTAGTTGCAGGAGAAGATTCGCAGATTCTTTGCTTCATGTTGAAGTTATTGTTGGGATATCACACTATATAAGCTATTAAAAAAACTAAACCATCTATATACTTGGCAATGGGTGGAAGGCTAAGCCTTTGCTTGGTGTTTTGTTCCACTCATGCCTCCCTAGGAACCATATAAACCGGTGTTATGTTCCTTGATATTGCGTCCCTAACACGGTTGGGGTTTATGGGGGCCCCTCGATAACCCTCTTAGCGCTAAAGCTTTTCTAGCAAGGCCCAACTTGGTTTTACATTTGCCTACTAACTAAAACTTGCATATGGAGTTATAAACCCTTTTCTTAATCAACATCCCGGGCCAGTGCTCCACATGAGTGTTGGTCCAAACTGGGGGTTCTACGGGGCCACCTCGGGGAAACTCAAGGGCTGGTAAAATCCTGTAGAATCGCCCATCCGGTCGTGGCCTGAGACGAGATACGCGCGTCTACTATCAGGGTGTCGGCACGCCGAGAGGACTTGATGGATTAGTTTTACCTTAGTCGGAATATCTTGAGCACGGGATTCCGAGAATACTCGGGTCTTCCCACCTTGGAGTTGCGACTCCGCAGATCGTGAGCTTGTGATGGGCTAAGTTGGGACAACCCTGCAGGGATTTGATCTTTCGAAAGCCGTGCCCGCGGTTATGTGGCAGACGGGAATTTGTTAATATCCGCTTGTACAAAACTTGACACTATGATCATAACACACTACCAGCGTGAGTAACCATGGCGGTCGCATTCCGAAGGGGTTCAGGAAGTGAACACGGTGGGGTTATGTTTGACGTGCTTAGATAGGATCACTACGTGATCACTTTGATGACCGTTGGCACTTCTCTTCTCTCTCTCAACACGTAAGCTAGTGCTAGTGCAGCTTTAATCTTGTTCTTCAGCCTTGTTCCACACCCAAGGCTTAGATAGTTTTGCTACCCGGGAACGGGATTGCTGAGTCCTCCGTGGCTCACAGATTCTACAACACCAGATGCAGGTACTATGGTGAACTACACAACTGGAGGATCAGAGTTGTACTAGGAGTTCAACGAAGAACGTGGGCGATACTACGTGTCTTATCCGGAGGATCAGTAGGGCTCTTACTAGGATTTTATGATCGGGACCTTGTATTATTTATGGTATCTTTCATTTGGATCTTCGTCCGTAGTCGGACCCTGATGTTATTTGGATGATGATTTCTTATGTAATGAATTGTGTGGCATGGCGAGTGTAAGCCAACTACTCTTTTGCAATTTCATCCCTCTTTTACACGAGTCGTGCAAAGATACCATAGTTGAGAACATTCTAGTATGAGCTTATGCCTTTAAGTCGTGCCTCGACACGTAGGACATATAATCTCATACTAGGCATTACACATATGCTTGTAGGAATTGCAATAATATCAAATTTCCTCTTTATGTGATTGAAGTTTTGAAGCTATGCTTGTTTTGCTTTCCTATGCTAGTTGATTATTGTTCCCATAAGTTGTTTGCTCACAAAATCCCTATGCATAGGAAGTGGGTTAGACTTAAATGTGCTAGTCATATTCTTCATGATCCTCCCTTTATGTTTCAATTCTTATCTTGTATGCGAGCATCATTGAAATCATTGTGCCTAGCTAGGGGCGTTGAACGATAGCGCTTGTTGGGAGGCAACCCAATTTTATTTTATTTGCTTTTGCTTTTGTTTAGGAATAAATATTGTATCTAGCTTCTTTTGAGATGTGGTTTTGTGTTTTACTTAGTGTTTGTGCCAAGTAGAACCTTTGGGAAGACTTGTGTGAAGTCTAGCGCTCACGAGATTAGCTACAATTTTTACCAGAGAGTGCTTTTTAGTTGATTATTTCTGCATATGATTAATAGACAAATTCCTCACATCCACCAATTTATTTCAGAATTTTTAGAGTTACAGAAGTATTCGAAAGTTACAGATTACTACAGGCTGTTCTGTTTTTGACAGATTCTGTTTTCATTGTGTTGTTTGCTTATTTTGATGAATCTATGAGTAGTATCGGAGGGTATGAACCATAGAGAAGTTGTAATACAGTAGATATTACACCAATATGAATTTAGAATGAGTTCACGACAGTACCTAAGTGGTGGTTTTATTTTCTTATACTAACGAAGCTTACGAGTTTTCTGTTGAGTTTTGTGTTGTGAAGTTATCAAGTTTTGGGTAAAGATTCAATGGACTATGGATTAAGGAGTGGCAAGAGCCTAAGCTTGGGGATGCCCAAGATACCCCAAGGTAAAATTCAAGGACAACCAAGAGCCTAAGCTTAGGGATGCCCCAGGAAGGCATCCCCTCTTTCGTATTCGTGTATCGGTAACTTTACTCGATGCTATATTTTTATTCACCACATGATATGTGCTTGGAGCGTCATTTTGTTTTAATTTGTTTTTCTTGCTGTTTGAATAATATCCCAAGATATGAAATTCTTAAATGTTAGAGAGTCTTCACATAGTTACATAATTATTCAACTACTCATTGATCTTCACTTATATCTTTCAGAGTAGTTTGTCGTTTGCTCTAGTGCTTCACTTATATCTTTTTAGAGCACGGCGGTGGTTTTATTTTGAATAAATGGATGAACTCTCATACTTCACTTATATTATTTTGAGAGTCTTTTAGAACAGCATGGTAATTGTCTTTGGTTATGAATTTAGTCCTCAATATGATGGGCATCCAAGAGGGATATAATAAAAACGTTCATAAAAGTGCATTGAATATTATGAGAAGTTTGATACTTGATGATTGTTTTGAGATATGAAGATGGTGATATTAGAGTCATGCTAGAGGAGTAATTGTGAATTTGATAAATACTTGTGTTAAAGTTTGTGATTCCCGTAGCATGCACGTATGGTGAACCGTTATGTGATGAAGTTGGAGCATGATTTATTTATTTATTGTCTTCCTTTGTGTGGAGGTCGGGATCGTGCTATGGTTAACTCCTACAAACCCTTCCCCTAGGAGCATGCGTTAAATATTCTATTTTGATGACTCTTTGATTTTTGCAATAAGTATATGAGTTCTTTATGAATAATGTTGAGTCCATGGATTATACGCACTCTCACCCTTCCACCATTGCTAGCCTCTCTTGTATAGCGCAACTTTCGCCGGTGTCATACACCCACCATATAACTTCCTCAAAACAGCCACCATACCTACCTATCATGGCATTTCCATAGCCATTCTGAGATATATTGCCATGCAACTTTCCACCGTTCCGTTATTATGAAACGCTTCATATTGTCATATTGTCATGCATGATCATGTAGTTGACATCGTATTTGTGGCAAAGCCACCATTCACAATTCATTCATACATGTCACTCTTGATTCATTGCACATCCCGGTACACCGCTGGAGGCATTTACTTAGAGTCATATTTTGTTCTAGCTTCGAGTTGTAATCTTTGAGTTGTAAGTAAATAAAAGTGTGATGATCTTCATTATTAGAGCATTGTCCTGTGTGAGGAAACAAAAACAAGAGAAAGGTCAAAGAGAAGGCCCAAAAAAGAGAGGGGGGCTAAAAAGAAAAAAATAAGAAAAATCCCCTCCAAAAAATGAGAGAAAAAGAGAGAAGGGACAATGCTACTATCCTTTTCCACACTTGTGCTTCAAAGTAGCACCATAATTTTGATGATAGAGACTCTCTTGTTTTATCACTTTCATATAGTAGTGGGAATTTTCATTATAGACTTTGGCTTGTATATTCCAACGATGGGCTTCCTCAAAACGCCCTAGGTCTTCATGAGCAAGCAAGTTAGATGCACACCCACTTAGTTTCTTTTGTTGACCTTTCATACATTTATAGCTCTAGTGCATCTGTTGCATGGCAATCCCTACTCACTCACATTGATATCTATTGATGGGCATCTCCATAGCCCATTGATACGCCTAGTTGATGCGAGACTATCTTTCTCTTTTGTCTTCTCCACAACCACCACTCCATTCCACCTATAGTGATATATCCATGGCTCACGCTCATATATTGCGTGAAAGTTGAAGAAGTTTGAAAACAATTGAGTATAAGATAATTGCTTGGCTGAAAATGGGGTTGTGCATGATATGAATATTTTGTGTGATGAAGAGGGAGCATAGCCAGACTATATGATTTTGTAGGGATAACTTTCTTTGGCCATGTTATTTTGAGAAGACATGATTGCTTTGTTAGTATGCTTGAAGCATTATTCTTATGTCAATACAGACTTTTATCTTGAATCTTTTGGATCTGAACATTCATGCCACAATAAACAAAATCACATTGAGAATTATGTTGGTTAGCATTCCACATCAAAAAAATTGTTTTTATCATTTACCTACTCGAGGACGAGTAGGAATTAACCTTGTGGGTGCTTGATACGTCTCCAACGTATCTATAACACTTTTATATGATTTTGGGGACTAACCTATTAACCCAGAGCCCAGTGCCAGTTTCTGTTTTTCCCATGTTTTTGAGTTTCGCAGGAAAGGAATACCAAACGGAACCCAATTGACCTGAAACTCAGCGGAGGCAGTTTTTGGACCAGAAGAAGCCCATGGAGTACCGGAGGAGGACCAGAAGGTCCACGGGCTGCCCACGAGGGTAGGGGGCGCCCACCTGGGCGCGCCCCCCTACCATGTGGACAGCCCGAAGACCTCCTTTACTTGTTCCCGACTCCAACACCCCCTATATATACAGAAACCTCCAGAACATAACCTAGATCGGGAGTTCCGCCGCCATAAGCCTCTGTTGCCACCGAAAACCGATCTAGACCCGTTCTGGCACCCTGCCGGAGGGGGGAATCCCTCTCCGGTGGCCATCTTCATCATCCCGACGCTCTCCATGACGAGGGGGGAGTAGTTCACCCTCGGGGCTAAGGTTATGTACCAGTAGCTATGTGTTTGATCTCTCTCTCTCTCTCTCTCTCTCTCTCTCGTGTTCTTGAGATGGCACGATCTTGATGTAACGCGAGCTTTGCTATTATAGTTGGATCTTATGATGCTTCTCCCGCTCTACTATCTTGTAATGGATTGAGTTTTCCGATTGAAGTTATCTTATCGCATTGAGTCTTTAAGGATTTGAGAACACTTGATGTATGTCTTGCAATTGCTTATCTGTGGTGACAATGGGATATCACGTGATCTACTTGATGTATATTTTGGTGATCAACTTGCGGGTTCTGTGACCTTGTGAACTTATGCATAGGGGTTGGCACACGTTTTCGTCTTGACTCTCCGGTAGAAACTTTGGGGCACTCTTTGAAGTTATTTGTGTTGGTTGAATAGATGAATTTGAGATTGTGTGATGCATATCGTATAATCATGCCCATGGATACTTGAGGTGAAAATGGAGTATCTATGTCAGGACCCCGATCCTAAGTCACACCGATCTAGCTTGTAACATGTCATATCACTTTGCGGCCTCACGCACGGTATCCCCACGGGTGCCACCTTACCTGGCCCGGGACCGTTTGCGCATTTTGGCACACGTATATGACAGTGTCGCTAGCATCCATATGACAGAGAACCCGGGCCGACATGGCTAGTTATAAACCAAAAGTGGCACTAAATTACAGAGACAAGCATCCATGACCCAGCAACGAATGTGTCGGTCATCAACGTATGAACCCAAGTCGTAGCAAGCTACATGGACTTAAAGGAACAACGCGTGACATTTCCCCTAAGGGACAGACACAGGAACGAAGAAGGACACATGCCGGCTAGCCTACGTGTTCCGAGCAGTAGCAAGCTACCGAGGCTCAGTGGAAGCACTAGGAGGCATTTCCCTGTAAGATAGGCTACCAAAGGAAAACAACTAGGTGTCGGATCCCACACATACCAAGCATTTCAATCATACACACAATATCCTCAATATGTGCAAATACAACATTGCATCACAACAGAACTCTATGACTCAAAGTACTTTTTTTAAGAGGCTCCGAAGAGCCATACATAACATATCCATACAGGTAGGGGTCACATGACCCAACACTCAAGTCATACAATCATACAAGCACAAGCGGAAGCTAACATGTCTGAGTACAGACAACTTGGAAAATAAAACAGGCTTGGTGTAGCCTGACTATCTACAAGGCCCTTCACTAGCTCAGGATCTCCGTCTGGGTAGCAAGCTACTCGTCGACGTCAACGTCTATGTAGAACCCATCAGAAGGGGCAGGGTTCTCCTCTGCAACAGTTATTAAGCAAACATGAGTACAAAGGTACTCAGCAAGTCTTACAACAGAACCTATCATACATGCATCATTATCAACAAGGGTAGTGGTGTTCATAGCAGCAAGCCAGTTTGACTCTTGGCTAACCTGTACTAGGACTCTCAACAGATTGCAAGATAAGACTACGTACACGAGTCCTCTACTCACCACAACAATACACCACCGTGGATCCTCTTCCGTCATCCTACGGAAGGGCCATCCACGTCACTCACACTTGTCTTGAGGCTTTTAGTAGTATCCATCAACTTGTCTATGAACTGTAAGAGTAACCAAGTAGTCCGTACCGCGAACAACGGCTATTCGAATAGATTGGTAACCCTGCAGGGGTGTACTTCTTCACACACGCTTCCACCACTTATCGCCGTTTACTCGACATGTACTCGGCAACCTTCAAGCGGAAGCCCAGCGAGGGTGTCGGCCACGACCTGACTAACTACACAAGTCCCTAGTCCAGGTTTATCGCCTATTTGGGTTCCATCCGTGGGGAGATCCGGCCGGGGTGTCGCTCACGGCCCCAAACGATGTGTACAGGGTTCCCGAGTTACCAAACGGGCGCTCGGTACACCCGACCACGTACCTGCCGCATCACAGCCCACCCCGAGGGTCAGCGTTGTGCACGACCACCAGTAAACTACAAACACCAGAAACTAGTTGCAACTCCTAGACAGAGGACAAGGGTAGTTAATAAGCCGAGAGGGTCCATTGGTTTTGGGCCCAATGCATGGTAGTAGCTGAAACTTGAACCACACATACAGATCTCGGGTCCTATGGACAGTTCCAATGAAACAACCCACCATGTACTCCTACATGGCCTTTCATCGATACCTTTACCAAACATGTTCCACACTTCCCTCTCTTTATCGAGCATGATCATTTCACTCTGATCCATCACCCAGATGAACCAGACCTGACACAACTCTAAGCATAGCAGGCAACATAAACAAATAGCATGGTGGATCACACATCACATGGCTCAATCAACTCCTACACATGCTAGTGGGTTTCAACTATTTACTGTGGCAATGACAGGTCATGCAAGGAATAGGGTTCAACTACCGTAGCAAGTAGCAGTTCACACGCTGTTGCCTTAATGCAGTAAAAGAGAGCAGGAGCGAGAAGATGGGTTTGTATCAGAATGATCAATGGTTGCTTGCCTGACAGAGTGGTTGTCGGGTACTGCTCTTCAGCTGGATACGCAGAAGTATCCTCGGGAGCAGGACCTACCACGGAGAACACCGACGATACAATCAATAAGCAAACAAATGCAACAATATGATGCATGCTCAGGATATGGCAAGATGCATGTGTTTTGGGCTAATGCATCTATAAACAGAAGGGTTTGAGCCCATTTGAATCAAAGATTCAAATTTATACCCAAACTATTATTTATTAAAGTGCATTATCATGCTTTAATGTGAACAGCAAGGTTAACTTGCTCAAACATGCATGAAACCAGTGCCATTGGAAAGATTGGATTTTTCTGATCAATTTTCATATATAAATCTTTTCCATCTGAGCTACTGTTAAATTTATATAATTTTTTGAAGTTTAGAGCATTTTCTGGAATTTCCTGAATTGTTTTAAATCAAATAATCCCAGAAAATCATTTACTGCGTCAGCATGACATCATGCTGATGTCAGCAGGTCAACAGACCTGGTCCAAGTCAAACCTGACTGCTGGGTCCCGCATGTCAGTGTCACAGAGGCTAATCCCGGTCAAAACTGGAGTGGACTGGGTTTGACCACGCGGTGGGGCCCACCGTCAGTGGCTGTGGAGGTTAAACTAAACGTCATTAGTTCCTAACTAACAGGCCATGTCAGCCCGCCAGAGTTTGGCCGGCGGCGACCAAATCGCGCGGCGGTGACTCGTCGGAGTTGCTCGGAACGGTGCTACGGGCTGCGGTTTGCAACGGGGTTTGGTCCTACGGCGAGCTAGATCTCTTGCGCATCTAATGGTGGTGGTGTCTAGAGCAAGGGTGGCCGGAGCTCGCCGGAGCAGAGCTCGTGGCGGCGGCCAAAGCTCGGGCATCATCGGTTTAGGCATTGCGGGGCGCGGGCGAGCAAGGGGAAGGGTTCAACGGCATCCTGGTGAGGTCAGGATCACGATGAAGTGCTCGGGCGTGTCTAAGAACCACTAGAACGACGGCGGCGATGAGGACGCCGGCGGTGAGCTCGGGTGCTTGCGGGACGGCGGCTACAAGATGTAATCGAGCCCGGGGAGAGGGGGGGTTCGATGCGTGAGCTCACAGTGGTCGCAGAGGGCGTTGACGCGGGCATGGGAAGGCCGGACGGCGACGTACGGGCGGCGGCGATCTCCGGTGCCGAAGGTTGAACACGACGGCGAGGACGGCGTTACGGGGCTTCTGGCATCGTGTGCGTCGGTGGGGAGCTTCACGGCGACACGGCGGAGATGATGGGTGCGTCGAGGAGGCGAGGGGGTCGCTTAGGGAGCGGTGGCAGCGAACGGCGGCGACGAGCCCACTCGGTGGAGCTCGGCGGAGAGGGATAGAGGAGGGGGGGACACGGGGGAGAGTGAGAGAGGGGCCAGGGGCTGCGTGGCGACGCCTAGGGGCGTCGAGGCGCCGTGGGACGCAGGCAGCCAGGCAGGAGGTGGCCGGACGCGTGCGTGCACGCCGCGGCCACGCGCCCCGTCCTCCTGGCGAGAGGAGGGGGACGACTGGCGTGCGCCAGCGGGCTGGGCCGCGCTGGGCCAGCCAGGTAAGTGACCCAGGTGAGTGGGCTGCCCCCTGTCTCTCTCTTTTTCCTATTTTCTTTCTGTTTTATTTCTTTTGCAACTTTGTTGAATTAATAAAAATGCTGGAACATTTTTATAACTCATAAAACTAGTCATGCCCACTGTATATAATATGAACAGTATGGAACATTTTAGTTTATGATTATTTGGGCACATAAAATATTTTATAGCATTTAAATGCCCAAATGCAATTAAAATATGAATTAATCCATAGACCTTTGGATGTCCTAGAAAATTGTGCACCATTTTTGGCAGAGGTTTAAGACCAAGGCAAAGATGATGAACATTTTTGAAGGGCATTTTGGGTACATTGGAAAAGTTTTTATTAAACCCTAGTTGTTAGAAGAGGGGTGCTGGGGTTTCTGTCATTCCCATTTCAAGTTTCTGTGGAAAGTAAACATGATGCACACTCTAGCTAGTCCTAATGCAAGCACTAACTAGGGATGTGATAACTCACCCCCACTCAAAAGAGTCGCGTCCCGAGATTCGGGTTCCTCCGGAAAGAGGGTGGGGTACTCAAGTCAAAGACGATCCTCCCTTTCCGAAGTAGCTTCACTCTCAGAATGATGTGACCATTGAACCTTGTGAAACTTGATATTACGATGTCGAGTGGTACGCTCGGTTTGATCAAGAATATGAATGGAGTATTCTCGATATGTGAGATTGTCCTGGAGATCAAGCGTTTCGTTGTCCACTCTGCGGATAGGATCCGAGAAGCAACGCCTGAGTTGAGAAACGTGGAAGACATCATGAACTCTGGAAAGGTGCGAGGGTAGTTCCAATTGGTAGGCAACTTCTCCTCGTTTGGCAAGGATGCGAAAAGGACCGATGTAGCGAGGAGCCAATTTGCCTTTGATACCAAAGCGATGGGTTCCCTTAAGAGGGGTAACCCGAAGGTAAGCCTTATCGCCGACTTCAAAAGTCACAGCCTTATGATGACTATCATATTGGCTCTTCTGGCGAGACTGGGCTATTTTCAATTTCTCACGAACGGTACGAACTTGCTCTTCTGCTTCCTGAATCATATCCGTACCAAAGAATTGTCTTTCCCCGGTTTCTGACCAGTTAAGAGGCGTTCGACATCATCGTCCATGTAGAACTTCGAAAGGAGCCTTGCCCAAGCTGGCTTGATAACTATTGTTATAAGAAAATTCGGCGAATGTAAGACACTTCTCCCAATCCATACCGAAAGAGATGACAGAGGCTTGAAGCATATCTTCTAGAATTTGATTGACTCGTTCCACTTGACCACTTGACTGAGGATGAAAGGCGGTGCTAAAAGAGAGATGAGTCCCCATAGCATTTTGGAAACTTTCCCAAAATCGTGAAGTGAAAAGACTTCCACGATCTGAGTTAATCTCCAACGGCACACCATGAAGTGATACTATCCGAGAGATATACAAGTCTGCTAGCTGGCTAGCGGTTATACTCTCTCTAATAGGCAGGAAATGGGCTACTTTGGATAGGCGGTCGATAAAGACGAAGATAGCATTATTCCCTTTCTTGGTCCAAGGAAACCCGATGATGAAATCCATACCGATCTTGTCCCATTTCCATTTGGGAATAGCTAAAGGTTGGAGGGTGCCAGTAGGCCGTTGATGGTCTGCTTTGACTCGACGACAAACGTCGCAGTTAGCAATGAATTGAGCGATTTCTCTCTTCATCGTAGTCCACCAGAACCTCTAGTGTAGGTCCTGATACATTTTGGTACTACCGGGATGAATCGTGAGAGGAGATTCATGAGCCTCCTTAAGGATCAACCGTCTCAGCTTTCGTACCTTAGGAACCACTAAGCGGTTTCCAAAGTGCAGGACTCCTTGATCATCAATTGAGAAACATCCCGTGACTGCTTTCTTGATATTCCCGCTCATACGGGAGATTCTCGGATCAACCTTCTGTGCTTTGCTGACCTGATCCGTAAGGGTAGGTTTCGCCACCAAGGTGGAAAGGAATCCTCTAGGAACAATGTGAAGGTTAAGCTTACGAAATTCCTCGTGAAGAAATGGTTGCCCTTGTTGTAACATCTGGTTGTTACAACAAGACTTAAAACTCAGTGCGTCAGCCATGACATTGGCCTTCCCAGGGGTGTAAGTGATTCCTAAGTCGTAGTCTGTGAGCAACTCAACCCAACGTCTTTGCCTGAGATTCAAATCCGGTTGGGTGAAGATGTATTTCAGACTTTGGGGATCGATGAAGATTTCACAACGATTACCAAGAAGGTAATGTCGCCATGTTTTGAGTGCATGGACTACAGCTGCAAGCTCTAGATCATGTGTAGGATAGTTATCATCATGTGGACGCAACTGTCGAGATGCGTAAGCGATCACTTGACGATCTTGCATGAGTATGCAACCTAGTCCTTGTCGCGAGGCGTCGCAGTAGATAATAAAATCCTTGGAAAAGTCTGGTGGTACCAGCACGGGTGCAGATGTCAGGCGTCTTTTCAGTTCCTGAAAGCTGGACTCGCACTGTGGGGTCCACTCAAACTTTTTATCTTTCTTGAGGAGTTCAGTTAGAGGTTTAGCAACCTTGGAGAAATTCTCGACGAAGCATCGGCAATGGCTCGCTAAGCCAAGGAAACTCCTAACTTGCTTGACCGATTCAGGAGGAGTCCAGTCAAGGACGGCCTAAACTCGCTCGGGATTGACGGTAATACCCTTACCAGAGATTACATGACCTAGATAGGTTACTTCTGGCAACTAGAATTCACACTTGGAGAATTTGGCATAAAGGCGGTGCTCTCGAAGTTTCGTCAATACCAGCCTTAGATGCTCGGCATGATCTTCCTTGTTCTTGGAGTAGATGAGTATATCATCGAGGTATACCACGATGAATTTATCCAGGTACTCCATGAATATAAAATTCATTAGCCGGGAGAAAGTGGTTGGGGCATTGGTTAACCCGAAGGACATGACACTATACTCGTATTGGCCATAACGAGTAACAAAAGCCGTCTTGGGAATGTCCCCGTTCTTGATTTCGATTTGATGGTAACCCAACCTCAAATCCATTTTGGAAAAGACTGAGGATCCAGCAAGCTGATCATACAGATCATTGATCCTGGGGAGCGGATACTTGTTCTTTATGGTGACCAGATTGACAGGTCGATAATCTACAACCATCCGTTCCATTCCATCCTTCTTCTTGACAAAGAGGACGGGACAAGCCCAAGGGGAAGAACTACGACAGATGAAACCCTTTTTCAAGGACTCATCGAGTTGTTTCTTAAGCTCAACTAGTTCTAGGGGTGCCATCTTATAGGGTCTCCTAGAGATTGGGACAGTTCGTGGAATAAGATCTATCACGAACTCGACATCTCTGTCAGGTGGAACACCTGGCAGTTCTTCTCGGAAAACATCCGGAAAGTCACGGACTATCGGGATATCTTCGAGTTCTGGTAGAAGACTAGCATTAAGAAGTAGAGCTGACGCTCAGGTATTCGGGTCAAGACATTGACTGTCTTGCCGGATGGGTGTGTAAGTTGAACAGTCCTAGTGTAGCAGTCAATCTTGGTGTAATGAGCTGTCATCCAGTCCATACCCAAGATGATGTTTATGTCCGAGGACTTGAGAGCGATTAGTGATGCAAGGAAAACAAGTCTATCGACAAGAATTTCATTCCCATGGCTTACTCTAGAGGTTTGCCATCTAGAGCCGGGAGTTTGAATTTCCATGGTGGTGGGCATGTCAGAAAAAGTCATGTTGTGCATTCGAGCATAGCTCTCAGATATGAACGAATGAGATGCTCCAGTATCGAAAAGAACAGATGCTGGATGGCAGTTAACAAGAAGCGTACCAAGGACGACGTTAGGATCCTCATAAGCTTCCTCATCAGAGACATAGTTGACATGACCTCGTGCAGTGGGGATTGGCTTGACATAGTTCACCTTTCCTGTTGGCTTACCACGGCCAACGGGCTTTCCTGGCTGGCTCTGAGTACACTCACGCATGTAGTGCCCTGGTTCTCCACACTTGAAGCATGTGACAGTGCCAGTGCATGGAGCAAAGTTGGTAGGTGGTTCTCCATAAGTCTTGGCAGGTGCATACTGTTGGGTTGGGAGAGGCGCCTCATAGGATGGCCTCGGAGTGAACCTGGGTGGCAGAGCACTGTTTGGAACCCACAAACGGCGCTTGTGAGAGCCAGAGCCGGATGAGGAACCCAAGTCACGAGGATGCTTGCGTGTGGCTTCAAAATCAGTCTGGCCCGTCTCAGCATTGATGGTCTTATTCACCAACTTCTGGAAGGAGGTGCACTCGTGCAGACGTAGATCTCGGCGAAGTTCAAGGCTGAGTCCCTTGCGGAACCTCGCCTGCTTCTTGGCATCGGTGGATACTTCGTCGGGTGCATAACGTGCCAAGTTGCCAAACTCGTGACTATAGCCATCCACGGTTAACCGGCCCTGGGTGAAATTGCAGAATTCCTCCCGCTTGCGATCCATGAGACCATCTGGAATGTGATGTTCATGGAATGCCTCACTGAACTCAGCCCAAGTAGTGATTTGGCCAGCAGGACGCATAGCCTCAAAGTTCTCCCACCAGAGGCTGGCAGGGCCCTCAAGATAGTAGGCGGCATAGATAACCTTGTCAGCTTCGGCCACACGGGCAGAGTGTGGCTTGTGGGTGATACTGCGAAGCCAGTTATCCGCATCCAGAGGTTCAGCAGAATGATGGAACTTCGGTGGGCACATCTTGATGAAGTCATTGATTGACACCACGTCATTCCTCTGACGGAACCCAGTGTTCTGCTCTATGCGTTCCAACAGACGGTTGGTCTCTCTCTTGTTCCGGTCTGCCTCGAGCATAACTTCAGCCAAGGAGGGTGGCTGGGGCAGATTCTCATCTCTAGCCCCACTAGCCTCACCCTGCTCTTGAGCAGCAGGAGTGCTGCGTGTGTTGACCATCCTAGGAAAACAAAACAATGGTTTAGACAAGGATGGCAAACACTTTGACATAGGAGTGCAGAATGTAATGGAAGACACGGAATGCAGAGATGTTCATCCGTACGACAGGGTAATATGGAAACTGCCATATATACACCAGTGGTCATACACACCAAACATAGTTTAGTACAAGCCAAGGCTAAGGTACAACTGCGGTGAAAGACGATACATCTCATCAGAGGCATTCCAAGCTCCTATACATTATTTAACTACACCTCCGGGATTTAGTGCAACTAAGTTATATTCCACAAGACACGCAGGACTGTGGAAATACAACGACTACAATACTACTACTGCCACGGTCTAGCTCAGACACTCCTGTAGTAATCTTCGTAAAGATTACCACCGTAGCCTAGAAGTGGAACAGATGGATCTTGAAACTCTCGAGCACTCGAAGGTTGTGGACCATAGGGACATGGATGTGGCCTCGGTCTCGATGCTGGTGGTAACCGATGTCCACGTGGAGGTGTAATACCCCCAACGTCACTCCAATCCATAAGATAAGGCATACGAGTCCGCACGGGGTACAAATCCCGCATATCCAGATATCCGGCATGCACGGCAGGTGCAAGCCGTGTCAAAGTAGTCCAGTGGGCGGCTCGAGTGTTATACAGCTCCATCCGGAGGGCACGGACCTCATGGTCCCTATCCTCCAGCATCTGGATAGTAGTCTGAAGCAGTGGCTCCTCATGAGCGGCATCAGTATACAGACTAGTGTAGTAGCCTTCCTCTCCAGGAAGTGAGGCTGGCATGTAACAGAACTCAGTGTTCAGCAGCAGGGCATGCCTAGCCCGGATGATGGTCATCATCGAGTAAGCGGCATCCTGCACTGCCCTCTCGATGGTAACCCCGAGTCCATAAGACCAATGGATGGGGTCGTTAGCTCTGGGATATGAAGGGTATATCCGGACGGTGCAGAAGTACTGACTCTGGTTGAAATCCCGGTACTGTTCCTCCACGGTGTACTCAGGATACCAACGGTAGCCGGTCTCAGTCAACACACGGACTAGCATGGCCGTGTGACCGGGCACATTAATGCACCGAGTCAAACGGACCACCTGGTGAGGTGTGCGACCAGACATCTGAAACACGAAATAATGGAAAGGCATTAGAATTTTTGGAAGAAATTGGGCAGCATAACAACTATAAATGCTCAAAAAAGATTTTGAGACATCATACAAATGATAGCATAGCCACTCAACAATATCATATCAAGGTTCCGGGTCCAACTAATCATCATACAAGAAGGGTAGAAACTGAACTGAGGCTTGAAACCAACAATCCTAAGAGTCTACGGATTAGTAACACGTGAACCTAGTAAGGATGACAGGCCTAGTCCTAAACCCCCGTAGAAAGAATATGCTGACTCAGATCAGAAGGGCATAAGGTAAAGAAGTAAAAAGAGCCTTACGTTCCCTTCCACAAACAATTCCCCTACATATAACAAAGAATTTTTCTAGACTCAACATCGACCAGTTTGGCTTGAGAAACCTACACGCAGTCCGGATCTGATGCCAACGCTGTCAGGACCCCGATCCTAAGTCACACCGATCTAGCTTGTAACACGTCATATCACTTTGCAGCCTCACACACGGTATCCCCACGGGTGCCACCTTACCTGGCCCGGGACCGTTTGCGCATTTTGGCACACGTATATGACAATGTCGCTAGCATCCATATGACAGAGAACCCGGGCCGACATGGCTAGTTACAAACCAAAAGTGGCAATAAATTACAGAGACAGGCATCCATGACCCAGCAACGAACGTGTCGGTCATCAACGTATGAACCCAAGTCGTAGCAAGCTACATGGACTTAAAGGAACAACGCGTGACATTTCCCCTAAGGGACACACACAGAAACGAAGAAGGACACATGCCGGCCAGCCTACGTGTTCCGAGCAGTAGCAAGCTACCAAGGCTCAGTGGAAGCACTAGGAGGCATTTCCATGTAAGATAGGCTACCAAAGGAAAACAACTAGGTGTCGGATCCCACACATACCAAGCATTTCAATCATACACACAATATGCTCAATATGTGCAAATACAACATTGCATCACAACAGAACTCTATGACTCAAAGTACTTTATTTAAGAGGCTCCGAAGAGCCATACATAACATATCCATATAGGTAGGGGTCACATGACCCAACACTCAAGTCATACAATCATACAAGCACAAGCGGAAGCTAACATGTCTGAGTACAGACAACTTGGAAAATAAAACAGGCTTGGTGTAGCCTGACTATCTACAAGGCCCTTCACAAGCTCAGGATCTCCGTCTGGGTAGCAAGCTACTCGTAGACGTCAACGTCTATGTAGAACCCATCAGAAGGGCCAGGGTTCTCCTCTACAACAGTTATTAAGCAAACATGAGTACAAAGGTACTCAGCAAGTCTTACAACAGAACCTATCATACATGCATCTTTATCAACAAGGGTAGTGGAGTTCATAGCAGCAAGCCAGCTTTGACTCTTGGCTAACCTAAAATACGACTCTGAACAGATTGCAAGATAAGACTACGTACATGAGTCCTCTACTCACCACAACAATACACCACCGTGGATCCTCTTCCGTCATCCTACGAAAGGGCCATCCACGGCACTCACACTTGTCTTGAGGCTTTTAGTAGTATCCATCAACTTGTCTATGAACTGTAAGAGTAACCAAGTAGTCCGTACCGCGAACAACGGCTATTCGAATAGATTGGTAACCATGCAGGGGTGTACTTCTTCACACACGCTTCCACCACTTATCGTCGTTTACTCGACATGTACTCGGCAACCTTCAAGCGAAAGCCCAGCAAGGGTGTTGGCCATGACCTGACTAACTACACAAGTCCCTAGTCCAGGTTTATCGCCTATTTGGGTTCCATCCGTGGGGAGATCCGGCCGGGGTGTCGCTCACGGCCCCATACGATGTGTACAGGGTTCCCGAGTCACCAAACGGGCGCTCGGTACACCCGGCCACGTACCTGCCGCATCACTGCCCACCCCGAGGGTCAGCGTTGTGCACGACCACCAGTAAACTACAAACACCAGAAACTAGTTGCAACTCCTGGACAGAGGACAAGGGTAGTTAATAAGCCGAGAGGGTCCATTGGTTTTGGGCCCAATGCATGGTAGTAGCTGAAACTTGAACCACACATACAGATCTCGGGTCCTATGGACGGTTCCAATGAAACAACCCACCATGTACTCCTACATGGCCTTTCATCTATAGCTTTACCAAACATGTTCCACACTTCCCTCTCTTTATCGAGCATGATCATTTCACTCTGATCCATCACCCAGATGAACCAGACCTGACACAACTCTAAGCATAGCAGACAACATAAACAAATAGCATGGTGGATCACACATCACATGGCTCAATCAACTCCTACACATGCTAGTGGGTTTCAACTATTTACTGTGGCAATGACAGGTCATGCAAGGAATAGGGTTCAACTACCGTAGCAAGTAGCAGTTCACATGCTGTTGCCTTAATGCAGTAAAAGAGAGCAGGAGCGAGAAGATGGGTTTGTATTGGAATGATCAATGGTTGCTTGCCTGACAGAGTGGTTGTCGGGTACTGCTATTCAGCTGGATACGCAGAAGTATCCTCGGGAGACGGACCTACCACAGAGAACACCGGCGATACAATCAATAAGCAAACAAATGCAACAATATGATGCATGCTCAGGATATGGCAAGATGCATGTGTTTTGGGCTAATGCATCTATAAACAGAAGGGTTTGAGCCCATTTGAATCAAAGATTCAAATTTATACACAAACTATTATTTATTAAAGTGCATTATCATGTTTTAATGTGAACAACAAGGTTAACTTGCTCAAACATGCATGAAACCAGTGCCATTGGAAAGATTGGATTTTTCTGATCAATTTTCATATATAAATCTTTTCCATCTGAGCTATTGTTAAATTTATATGATTTTTTGAAGTTTAGAGCATTTTCTGGAATTTCCTGAATTGTTTTAAATCATATAATCCTAGAAAATCATTTACTGCGTCAACATGACATCATGCTGACGTCAGCAGGTCAACAGACCAGGTCCAAGTCAAACCTGACTGGTGGGTCCCGCATATCAGTTTCACAGAGGCTAATCCCGATGAAAACTGGAGTGGACTGGGTTTGACCACGCGGTGGGGCCCACTGTCAGTGGCTGTGGAGGTTAAACTAAACGTCATTAGTTCCTAACTAACATGCCACGTCAGCCCGCCGGAGTTTGGCCGGCGGCGAAAAAATCGCGCGGCGGTGACTCCCCGGAGTTGCTCGGAACGGCGCTACAGGCTGCGGTTTGCAACGGGGTTTGGTCCTACGGCGAGCTAGAGCTCTTGCGCATCTAATGGTGGTGGTAGCTGGAGCTAGGGTGGCCGGAGCTCGCCGGAGCAGAGCTCGTGGCGGCAGCCGGAGCTCGGGCATCATCGGGTTAGGCATTGCGGGGTGCGGGCGAGCAAGGGGAAGGGTTCAACGGCATCCTGGTGAGATCAGGAGCACGATGAAGTGCTCGGGCGTGTCTAAGAACCACTAGAACGACGGCGGCGATGAGGACGCTGGCGGTGAGCTCGGGTGCTTGCGGAACGGCGGCTACGAGATGTAATCGAGCCCGGGGAGAGGGGGGGTTCGATGCGTGAGCTCACAGCGGTCGCAGATGGCGTCGACGCGGGCTTGGGGAAGGCCGGACGGCGATTTACGGGCGGCGGCGATCTCCGGTGCCGAAGGTTGAATATGACGGCGAGGAAGGCCCTACGGGGCTTCTGGCGTCGTGTGCGTCGGTGGGGAGCTTCAGGGCGACACGGCGGAGCTGATGGGTTCATCGAGGAGGCGAGGGGGTGTCTTGTGGCGCGGTGGCAGCGAACGGCGGCGACGAGCCCGCTCGGTGGAGCTCGGCGGAGAGGGATAGAGGAGGGGGGACACGGGGGAGAGTGAGAGAGGGGCCAAGGGCTGCGTGGCGACGCCTAGGGGCGTCGAGGCGCCGGGGGACGCAGGCAGCCAGGCAGGAGGTGGCCGGACGCATGCGTGCACGCCGCGGCCACGCGCCCCGTCCTCCTGGCGAGAGGAGGGGGACGATTGGCGTGCGCCAGCGGGCTGGGCCGCGCTGGGCCAGCCAGGTAAGTGGCCCAGGTGAGTGGGCTGCCCCCTGTCTCTCTCTTTTTCCTATTTTCTTTCTGTTTTATTTCTTTTGCAACTTTGTTGAATTAATAAAAATGCCGGAACATTTTTATAACTCATAAAACTAGTCATGCCATCTGTATATAATATGAACAGTATGGAATGTTTTTGTTTATGATTATTTGGGCACATAAAATATTCTATAGCATTTAAATGCCCAAATGCAATTACAATATGAATTAATCCAGAGACCTTTGGATGTCCTACAAAATTGTGCACCATTTTTGGCAGAGGTTTAAGACCAAGGCAAAGATGATGAACATTTTTGAAGGGCATTTTGGGTACATTGGAAAAGTTTTGATTAAACCCTAGTTGTTAGAAGAGGGGTGCTGGGGTTTCTGTCATTCCCATTTCAAGTTTCCGTGGAAAGTAAACATGATGCACACTCTAGCTAGTCCTAATGCAAGCACTGACTAGGGATGTGACAATCTAGGTGACATTAGGGTTTTGGTTGTTTTGTATCTTAAGGTGTTATTCTAGTACGAACTCTAAGATAGATCAAACGGAAAGAATAGCTTCATGCTATTTTACTACGGACTCTTGAATAGATCGATCAGAAAGAATAACTTTGACGTGGTTTCGTACCCTACAATAATCTCTTTGTTTGTTCTCCGTTATTAGTGACTTTGGAGTGACTCTTTGTTGCATGTTGAGGGATAGTTATATGATCCAGTTATATTATTATTGTTGAGAGAACTTGCACTAGTGAAAGTATGAACCCTAGGCCTTGTTTCTAAGCATTGCAATACCGTTTTCGCTCACTTTTATCATTGGTTACCTTGCTGTTTTTATATTTTCATATTACAAAAACCTATATCTGCCATCCATATTGCACTTGTATCGCCATCTCTTCGCCGAACTAGTGCACCTATACAATTTACCATTGTATTGGGTGTGTTGGGGACACAAGAGACTCGTTGTTATTTGGTTGCAGGGTTGTTTGAGAGATACCACCTTCATCCTACGCCTCCCACGGATTGATAAACCTTAGGTCATCCACTTGAGGGAAATTTGCTACTGTCCTACAAACCTTTGCACTTGGAGGCCCAACAACGTCTACAAGAAGAAGGTTGTGTAGTAGACATCAAACTCCAGCTGGAATGCTTGTAGCTCGATGTTCCATTCGGCGACCCTTCCCGCGGCATTGGGGCTCCTCAGCACCCTCTCTAATGGGTAAGCTGATACGACCTTGATGGGGTGGCCTTGGAAGTAGTGGCGCAGCTTGCACGAAGCAACAAGGAGTGCGAGCAGAAGTTTATGCGGCATGGGCTAGCGTGCCCGAGCGTCGCGGAGCATCGAGCTGACGAAGTACACCGGGTGCTCGACAAGGGTGGGAGTGTTGGCGGAGACCAAGCTCTCCTAGGGCCGTGGCGCCTCCTAAGGCAGGGGGGCCTCAGGAGCTTGGTCGCCGGACGCGGCAGCTACAGCTTCCGGAACACCGTCTTGTGGAGCCTGATCGACGGTTGGCCCTGCCGAAGCCTTGGGAGTATCGTCCCGGGGCTGTGTTGTCTTGTCCTGGCGCTGCTCCCTGACCGCCACTAACACCACGATGGCAGAGTGTGGTGTAGCGGCTAGGTAAAGCACCAAGGGGTCTTGAGGTTTGGGCGCCACCATTACTGGTGGGCTGGTGAGGTATCTCTTGAGGTCATCGAAGGCTGCATCTGCCTCAGGGGTCCACTCAAACGAGCCCTTGCTTTTCATCAGTTTGAAGAAGGGGAGGGCACGCTCCCCCAGCTTGGAGATGAAACGCCTGAGCGACGTCACACAGCCGGCTAGCTTCTGCATCTCTTTGAGGGTCTTCGGCGGACTCATCTTCTCTATGGCCTTAATCTTCTCGGGGTTAGCCTCAATTCCTCTGTGCGACACTAGGAAACCCAGCCAGCTTGCCTGACGGGACGCCGAATACACACTTTTCCGGGTTGAGCCACATGTCTACCTTGCGCAGGCTAGCGAAGGTCTCTTCCAAATCATCGATGAGGGTCTTGGCCTCACGAGATTTTACCACGATATCATCAACGTAGGCCTCAGCGTTCCTCCAAAGATGCTGTCCCAGGGCGATATGCATCAATCGCTGGAAAGTTTCTCCTGCATTTCGTAACCCGAAAGACATACAAGTGTAGCAGTATACCCCGCACCGGGTGAGGAAGGTGAAAGTGCAACTATCCCCGGGTGGTTTTGGTAATTCCTAACAACATATAGCTCATTGAACTAATGCTCTTTCAAGATGATCATTTTAGAAAGTTCAATGATTGGCATGGCATGGATTAGGAATGTGGACCCCTCAAAATGCTAAGGAAAAATATTGAATCAAGTTAAAGACTCTACATTTTCTATTTTAGTGATCCAAGATCACATTCAGTCCATAGGAAAGCCAATACTATGAAAAGGGGATGAGGTGTTGCTTAATGGGTTTCTTGCTCAAAGTGCTTAGTGATATGCTCCAAAACCCTCAACCACTTTCTCACATCCACATATGTCCCAAACAAAAAGACAAACTCGGCCCCACCGAAATCTTCTATCTAGCGCCCCCGAGTTCATTTAACATAGCTACTGCCACAAAACCATAATCACTTCGGTCTCACCAGAAGGGATCTCGGTCTCACCGAGATGGGATTGCAAACTCTTTGTTTCCCTTCGTAACATTTTGGTCTCACCGAGATGGGATTGCAAACTCTCTGTTTCCCCTTCATAACATTTCGGTCTCACCGAAATGAGCGAATCGGTCCCACCGAGTTTGCCTGACCAACTCTCTGATTAGTCTATTACCAAAATCGGTCCTACTGAGTTTGTGTGATCGGTGTCACCGAGATTATGTTATGCCCTAACCCTCATGAAATTGGTCATACCGAGTTGATCACATCGGTCCCACCGAAATGCCTAACAGAAACATTATGAACTAAATCAGTCTGACCGAGTTCTTTGATTCGGTCCCACTGAGTTTGGTAAATTTTGTGTAACTATTAGATTTTGTGTGGAGGCTATATATACCCCTCCACCCACTCTTTATTCTTGGAGAGAGCCATAAGAACATACCTACACTTCCATTAGTCACTGTTCTGAGAGTAAACCACCTACTCATGTGTTGAGACCAAGATATTCCATTCCTACCATATGAATCTTGATCTCTAGCCTTCTCCAAGTTGCTTTCCACTCAAATCGTCTTTCCACCAAATCCAAATATGTGAGAGAGAGATGAGTGTTGGGGAGACTATCATTAGAAGCACAAGAGCAAGGAGTTCATCATCGACACACCGTCTATTACCTTTTGGAGAGTGGTGTCTCCTAGATTGGTCAGGTGTCACTTGGGAGCCTCCGAAACCAAGGAGTTTGTACGGGCAAGGAGGTTGCCTACTTCGTGAAGATCTACCCTAGTGAGGCAAGTCCTTCGTTGGCGATGGCCATGGTGGGATAGACAAGGTTGCTTCTTCGTGAACCCTTCGTGGGTGGAGCCCCCCGTGGACTCGCGCATTCATTACCCTTCGTGGGTTGAAGTCTCCATCAACATGGATGTACGATAGCACCACCTATCGGAACCACGTGTAAAAAATCCACGTGTCTACATTGTGTTTGCTCCCTCAAACTCCTCCCTTTACCTTCATATGCAATTATTTTACATTCCGCTGCTATACTCTTAGAATTGCATGTGTAGGTCGATTGCTTGACTTGTGCTAAGTTGCTAAAATATGCAAAGAATTATAATTGGGAAAAGGTTAGATTTTTATTTGGTCAAGTAGTCTAATCACCCACCTCTAGACATACTTTCAATCCTACAAGTGGTATCATAGCTTTGGTCTCCATTTGCCTTGATTTTCATAGCTTTTGTGATCATAGCCTTGGCTTCACAACCAAGGAGAGTATGGCGTCTAGCGAGGGAAGTTAACATCGTAGAGGTCCTTACTTGGATGGTACAAATTTTGCTAGTCGGAAGCATAAGATGAAAATGCATATTCTTGGACATAAACCCATCGTTTGGGCTATTGTGTGTATTGGTTTGCAAGGTGAATTCAACGATGGGAAGGAACCAAACCGTGAAGCTATCGCGGAAGAGTTGAAGATGTTGCAATACAATGCTCAAGCCTGCGATATCCTCTTCAATGAATTGTGCCCTGAAGAATTCAACAAAATCAGCAGTCTTGAGAATGCAAAGCAATTTGGGATACTTTAATTGATATGCACGAAGGTACTGACTCCGTCAAGGAATCCAAGTTGGATGTGCTTCAAAGTCAACTTGACAAGTTCAAGATGAAGGATGGTGAAGGTGTCACTGAAATGTACTCTAGGCTTGCTCTCATCACAAATGAGATTGCCAGCTTAGGAAGCGAAGAGATGACCGAAAGATTCATCATCAAGAAGATCCTAAGAGCCTTGGATGGAAAATATGATACCGTATGCACATTGATCCAAATGATGCCCAATTACAAAGATCTCAAGCCAACGGAAGTCATTTGAAGATTTTTTTGCTCATGAGATGTCACTCAAGGATAAAGAAGAGCTTCACAACAAGTCTAGTGGTGCTTACAAAGCTTCATTTGATGCTCCTACATCATCAAGTGAGAAACAAGTCTTAAATGAAGAATTGAGCTTAATGCTGAAGAACTTCAACAAGTTCTACAAGAATAGAAGCAAAGAGAGAAGTTCCAAGTCAAGGTCCTACAATGACAAAAGATCTTCAAGCCGTGATCGGAATTGATACAATTGTGGAAGACCCGGACACTTCTCCAATGAGTGTACAGCTCCCCACAAAAGAAGAGAAGACTCACCTAAAAGGAGAAGTAGAAGAGAAGAATCACCACCAAGAGAGAGAGAAGGAGTAGAGATAATCGCTATGAACGAAGACCTTCTCGGAGAATCAAAGATTCAAAAAGGAAGGATAAATCATCAAGGAGTTATACAAGACGAAGACATCAAGCTCATGTTGGTGAATGGGTATCCAGTTCCGACTCCGATGACCACTCTGAGAGAAGCTATTACTCCGACTCCGAAGATACTCAAGATGTAGGTGTTGCCGGAATTCCTCTTGTGTCAACCAACTCGTATGACATATTTGACTCACCAAATGAAGGAATTGGAAGATGCTTCATGGCCAAAGGCCCTAAGGTATCACACCCCGAGTATCTTGATTTCAATAGTGATGAAGATGACTTGCTAGGAGATGATGATTTACTTGTTGGTATCAATAGTGATGAAACCTATGATGAAAAATATGATGAAATTGCTATTAATTATGCTAATCAAGATAAAACGAATGACAATGATAAGGAGCAGATTGAGCATCTAACTAAAGAACTAAACACTCTTAAGTTAGCTCATGAAACTACCTTGGAAGATCATCGAGAACTTTTAAAGACTCATGCGAAGTTACGCTTTGAAAAGCTCAACCTTGAGCAAGAGCATGAGTTCTTAAAGGCAATCAACGATGATCTTCGCAAGAAAAGTTCTTCTTACATTTCCAAGCATTTACTCTTGTCTACTTGCATGCCACAAGTAAAATCTAGCAACAAGAACAAGAAATATTCTTCCTCTAGTAGTAATAACAATCATGATAAATCCAATATTGTTGCTTCTAGTAGTTCTCTTGATTCGACTAATGATTCTCTTAGCAAAGTTACACGTGAGCAAGAAAATAGTTTATTGAAGGGAATTATAGAGAAACGTGTTTACAAGAGCCTTGCCGGGAGTAAGCAATTTGAGGAAATTGTACGCAAGCAAGGAAGACACCGGAAGAATCAAGGTGTTGGTTTCGAACGAAAGTTCAATGCCAATGGAGTTGAGTGGGAAGAAGATCAATACCCCAAGACGAAGTTTGTTCCTCAACAAGAGAAGTATGATCCTACTTCTTTTCAAGGGACACAAGCACAAGATGATCTTCCACCACAAGACCACAACCTAAAGGGCAAGGACAAGCTTCAAGAAGAGATTGATGCATTTGAAGAAGCTCCTAAGGCCTTGGTCAAGTTGGTTCCCAAGACTACATCAAGTTCTACTTCATCAAGTACGACTACAACTCCAAGGATTCCCATCAATATGGTGTGGATCCCAAAGAAGAAGATCTAGAGAGTTCTTGAGTGTGACTCTGCCAACATATTTCACTTGTATCATTTTGGCGAGGACAAGTGCAAACAACTTCCATATCTTGCACTAGTTCAAGGAGTCACAAACCCTCTTGTTGGTAAGAAAAGGGACAAGGTAACCTAATGCTTTCATAGACATCATCTTGTGTGCACTTCACTCTATGTCTATGGATATCTTTGTTTGTTCCTTGTGGGACTAACCCGTGTAGGTATTGAAAGTGCAACTCACTCCAATGGATTGCTCCATATGATCTACATCAACATTGAGCATCTACATCTTCAACACCTACATGAAGTCATCATCGACAAAACCCAAGGTTTGTTCATCCCTCATAGGGGGGATATCACATCTAGGGGGAGCTTTACTTTAATCAATTGAGCTAAAGCAACTCTAATGATGTGAACACAATAATGCTTTATGTAAAAGGGGTAACCCCACCTGTGCTTAAACGATGAGTATGACCTATGATCAAATGTTCTCATTTGACTCCTAAGTCAATATACTCATATATAGATGACCTAGTCATCGCCAATTGCTTGATAGATGCTAGAATGGTTGTGCATGCTTTGCCACATGTTTCATTTGCTATCTTATTGTGTGAGCATGTTGAATGCATATTTTTCTCATTCGAGGACATCCATTTGTTTCTTTGATTGTTTGGCTCTTTTTCTTTTGCCAAATGGATGGACAAGAAAGCCTAAGAACCCCCTCTAGCTATCTATGTTTTTATCGTCTCAAACTATATTCATGCTACATCACAAAGTTTGATCAAGTCAGATTCAAACCACTATGTGTGAGGAGCACTCGGAGTCCCCGATTCGTCATAGACTTCAACTTCCAAAACCTCTTTGTGCATTTCGTTATGACCGAGTCATCCATTTCGGTCACACCGAGTTCACTAAGTTTATCTAGGTTTTCAATCTTGGTGCAACCAATTTGAACTTTTCGGTCACACCGAGTTGCAGTAACTGCTAGCAGTTTTGCATCTTGGTGCCACCGAGTTGTTCCACTCGGTCACACCGATAGGGCCAGGTTATTTATACCGACATGTTGAATTTTGGAAAACTTTACAAAACCTTCTCGCCCGCGCTTGACCTGCTCTGCCGTCTCGGGTCTCTGGATCATCTCCTCGTCGCTAGCGACCTCCCGCCGCTGGTCTCTGTCGCCGTCAACGGCAATCTGCCCCGCCGTTGCCGCCGTAGCAAGTTCACCGCCGAGTTAGGGTATGAAATTGATCTTTGTGCTATTCCTTAACTCTGATTCATAGCACATTGCTTTGCCATGATTCTTGCCACAATTGTAATCATCCTATCCAGCAAAAACATCCTTAGATTAGTTTTGATTCAAAAAATTTAGGGTTAGGTCTCCGCCGAACTCATCTCGGACTGACCGAGTTGTAGAAATCGGTCTCACCTATTTGGCTTAGGCCATTGCACTTGCACTTTTCGGTCTGACCAAAAATTGCAAATCGGTGCGACCGAGTTCAACTCTCTATGAAACCCTAGCAATCTCGGTGTCACCGAACTATGACTCGGTCTGACTGAGTTCACTAGTTTAAGTTCCAGAATTGCTTCGGTATCATCGAGTTTAACAAATCGGTAGCTCCAAAATGATTTATGTAGAGAACTAAAACTAAGTTTTTGAGTCATATGTTTTGCAAAAATTCAGCACTTCGTGATGCTCATCCACTCTGCCTCATCTACATCTATTCACAGGGTTTGCTGTCAGTGTATTTGCCAAGATGTCTGACCAGAGTGACAGCCAGAATTTGTCTGAGGAGCAAGTCAATATGAGTGAGGGAACTAGTCCCTCTAGCAGCTCTGATGAGGGTAGCATGAGCACACCTAGCAACTTGCCCAAGGCACCTAACAAGACAAGAAAGAATAAAACTTCTGACACTGATGATGAGGACTTTGTGGCTGATGAGGCCACTTCAAAGAAGAAGGTGCTCATGAAACAGTATGGAATAGCTGCTGCAACAAAGCCAGATTTGAACAAGAAGGCACCTACCAAAAGGATTCCAATGTCTAAAGCCAGAGCCTCTACTCAAGAGACAATGGTTTTCACTCTTGAAACCAGAGATGATGAGCCAGCAGGAGCAAAGAAGAGAGCAAGAAAAACCACAGCCAGAGTGATTGGCAAGCCATCCATGAGAGAGGATGATGATGAAGAAGCTGAAGAAGAAGAGGAAGAGGTTGATGCACCAGCTCCTAAAGCTCATAAGCTTATGGGAGATGCAATCAAGTCTGGGGCTGCTCCTTCAAAGCCCAAGACTGCTCCCAAAGTTGTTGCTCAAACCATCAAGTCTGCACCCACGAGAAGCACAAGGAATATTCCAGCTTCAGAGAAAAACAAGGCCCCGGTGCCTAAGATTGATGAAGATGATGAGGTCCAAGTGCTCAGAAAGTTAAAGCCCAAGATTCCTGATCATGATAACACTCATATTGTTGCTGAGGAAATAGAGTTGAGGAAGGATGCAGGTCTCAGAAGATGGAGAAAAAGTGAAACATATGTTGTGAGGAGAAGGACTACTATGGATTATAGGTTCCATACCAAAGAACAGCAAGACTTCTATGAGATAGTTCTGCTTGACAAGAAGCCCATAGTGTGTGGCATGAGATGGGTTGAGTGGGGTTACATCAAGGACAATGAAGATCACTTTCCAAGTGTGCTTGAAAGTTTCAAAGCATGTGGTGCTGACAAGTTTGTGGGTCAGAAGCTGACCAAATGGAATGATGAACTCATCATGCAATTCTACTCCACAGCTCACTTTTATCCTGATGGTAGAATTGTATGGATGTCTGAAGGTACAAGGTACCAGTCAACTGTTGATGAGTGGGCCAAGCTGATAAAAGCCCCTAAGGAGCATGAGGATGACTTGGATGTTTGTGCCAAGAAGAAGCAAGACCACAACTCCATGGCAAACATGTACAAAGAGATCCCAGACAAAGCATTGGAGACACATCAGCTTGGATCTGTACATTTCTTGTTGTCTGGTAGCCACAATCAACTCAATCTTGAGGCATACATTGTTGCCCAAATATGGAGATCACAAGATGATCAGAGGACATTCAATCAACTTGCTGCACATTTTTGATGTCCCTCAAAAATTCAAAGTCATGAGTCTGATTGTTGAAACAATCAAGAGGACTGTTGCAGATCAGAAGAGATCATGTGGGTATGCTCCACACATTCAGGAGCTCATCAACTCCAAGATGTGCACAGGCATATGATAACCCACAAGTGTAGGGGATCGCAACAGTTTTCGAGGGTAAAGTATTAAACCCAAATTTGTTGATTCGACACAAGGGGAGCCAAAGAATACTCCTAAGTATTAGCAGCTGAGTTGTCAATTCAGCCACACCTGGAAACTTAGTATCTGCAGCAAGATAGTTTAGTTGCACAGTAATATGATAGTGGTGGTAGCAGCAATAAAAGTAAAGATAACATTTTTGTAGTTTTTGTGATAATAGCAACGGAAAAATAAATAGCAACTAGCAATATAGGTAAAGCTCGTAGGCATTGGATCAGTGATGGGAAATTACGTCGGATGCAATTCATCATGTAGAAGTTATAACCTAGGGTGACACAGAACTAGCTCCAGTTCATCAATGCAATGTCGGCATGTATTCCGAATATAGTCATACATGCTTATGGAAAAGAACTTGCATGACATCTTTTGTCCTACCCTCTCGTGGCAGCGGGGTCCTATTGGAAACTAAGGGATATTAAGGCCTCCTTTTAATAGAGTACCGGACCAAAGCATTTACACATAGTGAATACATGAACAACTCAAACTATGGTCATCATCGGGAGTGGTCCCTATTATTGTCACTTCAGGGTTGCCGGATCATAACACATAGTAGGTGACTATAGACTTGCAAGATAGGATAAAGAACACACATATATTCATGGAAACATAATAGGTTCAGATCTGAAATCATGGCACTCGGGCCCTAGTGACAAGCATTAAGCATAGCAAAGTCATAGCAACATCAATCTCAGAACATAGTGGATACTAGGGATCAAACCCTAACAAAACTAACTCGATTACATGATAGATCCCATCCAACCCATCACCGTCCAGCAAGCCTACGATGGAATTACTCACACACGGCGGTGAGCATCATGGAATTGGTGATGGAGGAAGGTTGATGATGACGATGGCGACGATCTCCACTCTCCGGAGCCCCGAACGGACTCCAGATCAGCCCTCCCGAGAGAGATTAGGGCTTGGCGGCGGCTCCGTCTCGTAAAACACGATAATTCTTTCTCCTCGATTTTTTTCTCCACGAAACGGAATATATAGGACCTGGGGATACGTCGGTGCGGCACCGGGCTGCCCTCGAGGGAGGGGGCGCTCCCTGGGAAGGGGGCGCGCCCCCCACCCTCGAGGATGGTCCGTGTGCCCCCAGGTGTGGATCTTCTTGCCAGTATGTTTTATATTTTCTGAAATAAATCTCCGTTGATTTTCAGGCGATTCTGAGAACTTTTCATTTCTGCACAAAAACAACACCATGGCAGTTCTGCTGAAAACAGCGTCAGTCCGGGTTAGTTCCATTCAAATCATGCAAGTTAGAGTCCAAAACAAGGGCAAAAGTGTTTGGAAAAGTAGATATGTTGGAGACGTATCAACTCCTCCAAGCTTAAACCTTTGCTTGTCCTCAAGCAATTCTATTGATAAACTGAAAGTGATAAAGAAAAACTTTGACAAACTCTGTTTGCTCTTGTTGTTGTAAATATGTAAGCTAGCATTCAGGTTTTCAACAAGATCATGAACTAACCACATTCACAATAACTTTCAGGTCTCAAGACTACTCACATCAATGGCATAATCAACTAGCGAGCAATAATAATAAACCTCGGATGACAACACTTCTTAAAACAATCATGATATGATATAACAGGATGGTATCTCGCTAGCCCTTTCTGAGACCGCAAAACATAAATGCAGAGCACCTTTAAGGATCAAGGACTGACTAGACATTGTAATTCATGGTAAAATAGATCCAGTCATGATCATACTCAATGCAAATTAATAGTAATACATGCAACGACAGAGGTGCTCTCCTACTGGTGCTCTTTGATAAGAGGATGGTGACTCTGCATAAAAGTAAATAGATAGGCCCTTCCCAGAGGGAAGCAGGGATTTGTAGAGGTCCCAGAGCTCGATTTTTAAATAGAGATTGAATAACATTTTGAGCGGTATACTTTCATTGTCAACTTAACAACCAAGAATCTCGATATCTTCCATGCTACGCACATTATAGGTAGTTCCCAAACAGAATGGTAAAAGTTTGTACTCCCCCAACCACCAACAAGCACACTCCACGGCCATCCAAGTCCACGGGGTACCGTCCAAACAAGCAACAGCCCTGGGGGAGTTTTGTTTAATTATTATGATTTTGAGCATGGGACTGGGCGTCCTGATTACCAGCCATTTTCTCGTGAATGATGAGCGAAGTCCACTCATCATGAGAATAACCCACCTAGCATGGAAGATATTGGCAACCCTAGTTGATACATGAGCTGTTCGAGCATACAAAACAGAATTTGATTTGAAGGTTTGGAGTTTGGCACATACAAATTTACTTGGAACGGCAGGTAAATACCGCATATAGGAAGGTATGGTGGACTCATATGGAATAACTTTGGGGTTTATGGAAGTGGATGCACAAGCAGTATTCCCGCTTAGTACAGATGAGGGCTAGAATAAGACTGGGAAGCGACCAGCTAGAGAGCGACAACGGTCATGAACATGCACTAAAATTAATCAACAATGAATGCAAGCATGAGTAGGATATAAATCACCATGAACATAAATATCGTGAAGGCTATGTTGATTTGTTTCAACTACATGCGTGAACATGTGCCAAGTCAGGTCACTTAAATCATTTCGAGGAGGATACCACCCATCATACCACATCACAACCATTTTAATATCATGTTGGCACGCAAGATAGACCATTATAAACTCTCAGCTAATTCAGCATGGCATAAGCAGCTATGATCTCTAATTGTCATTGCAAACATGTTTCATTCATAACAAGCTGAATCAAGAACGACGAGCTATCATATTTACAAAAACAAGAGAGGTTGAGTTCATACCAGCTTTTCTCATCTCAATTAGTTCATCATATATCATCCTTATTGCCTTTCACTGGCACGACCGAACGGTGTGGAAAATAATAATAGTGCACATGCATTGGACTAAGCTGGAATCTGTAGGCATTTAATACAAGAGAGAAGACAAGGTAATATGGCTCAAGGTTAAATCAACAACAAAGCATATGAGATCCACTAAGCATTTTAATCACGGTCTTCTACTCTTAACCCCTAAAGAAAAGAAAAGAAACTATTTACACGGAAAAGCTCCCAACAAGCAAGAGAAGAACGGGAAATCTTTTTGGGTCTTCATTTTTAGTTACTACTACAAGCAAAGAAAGTAAACTAGCTAGAACCTACAACCAATATTTTTTTGTTTTTTTGGGTTTTTCTAGCACACAATAAAAAGACTAAGAAAAAGAAATTTAAACTAAGCATGGATGGTACAGTGAAAGAGTGTGAGCACCAACAGCTAGAATAAGTGTGTGAACATGAATGTAAGTCGGTGAGAAACACATACTCCCCCAAGCTTAGGCTTTTGGCCTAAGTTGGTCTATGGCCAGTACTGGCCTGATGGATATCCAAAGTTGTAGTTGGGGTCGTACTGAGATGCATTAGTTGCTGCCTGCTGAGCTGCAGCTCGAAGGCGGTTTGCCTCCGTCATGTTATAATAGGCATTTGCCTCCTCCATAGTTATAGTGTGTCTTCCTTTTCCTGAAAGTTAAGCAAAGTAGGGGCAGGAAGAACAATAGAGATGGCATGTTGCCGGTTAAAGATTAGTTGATATTTGAGGGTTTGATTATCCCACTCTATAAACCGGTGACTAGCCATAGCATTACAGTCTAAATAAACAGTAGGTAAGGGGTTATCATAAGGGTGCACAGACACTAGGGATGGCAATGGGGACAATCCCCTATGGGGATACCTACAACATCCCCATCCCCATCTATTCCCTATCATCCCATCCCCATCCCCGTTTACATGACTGGGGATGAAATTTCCCCATACCCATGGCCCATTGGGGAACGGGGCCCCATTAGGGTCCCCATCCCCATAAACAAATACTCATATACATAATATGACACCCTATAATCAACATACATAAATGGTGTTGCCCTTGTCCTGCTAATGCATATCTAGGTTGTACTAACTTCTTGGTCATGGTGGCAGCTGAGATGAGGACATGAGATAGGTTTAATGTTATTTTCCAAAGATTTTTTTGTTTTCGCAAGTTTGTTTGCGAATATTTTAAGGTTGACCGCAGTGTCATAGTTACTAACCGGGTCCCCGATGGGTATTGGGTTTGGGGAATAGGATATCATCCCCATCCCCATTGTACCCTATGGGGAATAAATTATTTTGGTAAATATCCCCATGGGG
Source organism: Secale cereale (assembly GCA_902687465.1). Classification (NCBI taxonomy): domain Eukaryota; kingdom Viridiplantae; phylum Streptophyta; class Magnoliopsida; order Poales; family Poaceae; genus Secale; species Secale cereale. Next base: position 264,703,847 of record LR738714.1, on the reverse strand, counting down.
ATGTTTTTCGCCCATCCCCACCCCCTAATAGATGAAATCCCCATGGTTTTGGAGGGTATGGGGCCCCGTTGCCATCCCTAACAGACACACCAAGGTAGCGGCCTATGCGAGTAGCATAAATCCCACCGAATAAATCTCTATTAGAACCATTATGGTGTAGCCTACTTGCAACAATAGCTCCCTGATTGTATTGCCTATCACCTAGTACAGCACTCCTGAGAACGCTAAGATCAGGGACACACATGTGACAAGCCTCATCTTTACCATTTATGCATCTACCGATAAAGAGAGCAAAGTAATGAATAGCAGGAAAATGTATGCTCCCAGTGGTGGCTTGTTTGATGTCCCTGGATTCCCCCACTATAATACTAGCTAGGAATTCTCTAAATTCAGATTTACGAGGGTCACTCATACTGCCCCACTGTGGGAGCTTGCAGGCCTCATTAAAATCCTCTAAGTCCATGGTATAAGATTTACCATATAGATCAAACAAGACAGTGTGAGAATTACGTGAAGATGAAAATTTAATCCTTCTCACAAAACTGTCAGTTAAGCCATGGTACTCGAGGCACTTATCTTGCATGAAGTCCTCAAGGTCAGCATTACGCACATATGCGTAAAATTCATCTTTGATGCCTGCTTGACTCATAAATTCATCTGACGGCCATTCACAAGGCCGCACATCAGCATCCCTTAGTGGTTCATCATCCGGCTCATGGAACGCGAGCCTTGGTCCTTGCTTCCTTGAAGGACCACCTTGGAAGTTTTTCCTAGACATTTTTCTAAAATTTTCTGAATTTTTTAGTAAATCACAAATAAAAGTCAACCAAACTCAACAAGATTGATAGCAACAACTCCTATAAGTGCCTAGAAGCTATATCATGCATTAGAACTACTTGGGACCAAGAAAAATTGACATGCAATCTCAAGAACAAGGTCACCACAGCAGCACAAATTTGCAAAAAATAAAGCACTAGAACAAAAACTAATTGGACCAATGGAGGAGTCACATACCAAGGAACAATCTCCCCAAACAGTTTGGTGAATGGTGCTTTGAGCAAGGAGATCGAAAATGGCAGCAAAACAAGCTAGAACTCGGGTTTGAGCTGCCTGGGGATTTTTTGGAAGGAAGAAGAAGGGAATGGGTGAAAGGGTAAGTGGAGGGGGGGCACGTGGGGCCCTCGAGGCAGGGGGCGCGCCCTGTGAAGGGGGGCGCGCCCTGTGCCCTCGAGGCCAGGTGTCTGCTCCCCTCGCTGTGTGTTTAGTGCCATATTTTCTTAAATATTCTAGAAAAAAATCATATTTCATTTTCATGGCATTTGGAGAACTTTTATTTTCGGGATATTTTTTATTGCACGGATAAGTCAGGAAACAGACATATACTGCTATTCTTCTTTCATTTAACCTAATTAACAGAAAGTAAAAGGAGGGTACAGAAGGTTTGTGCTATCTAGATTCACCTATTCCATGCTCATCAAAAGGAATCCATTAACAAGGTTGATCAGGTCTTGTTAATAAACTCTTTACGAGTAACATGAAACCGGAGAATTTTCAAATAACACTATGTTACCTCAATGGGGATATGTATGTCCCCACCAAAATGTATGTCATATGCCTTCTTGATAGTAGGAATAGGAAACTCAAAACCTCCAATAGTGATGGTTGAAGTTTTTCCAATATAATTGATACTATGAACCTGAGGTTGTTTCCTCGGAAGGTGTACCGTATGCTCATTACCATTGACATGAAAAGTGGCATTGCCTTTGTTGCAATCAATAACAGCCCCTGCAGTATTCAGAAAAGGTCTTCCAAGAATAATAGACATGCTATCATCCTCGGGAATAACAAGTATAACAAAGTCCGTTAGAATAGTAACATTTGCAACTACAACAGGCACATCCTCACAAATACCGACAGGTATAGCAGTTGATTTATCAGCCATTTGCAAGGATATTTCAGTAGGTGTCAACTTACTCAAGTCAAGTCTACGATATAAAGAGAGAGGCATAACGCTAACACCAGCTCCAAGATCAGTTTTAACATAGTTTCTCTTAATGGAGCAAGGTATAGTAGGTACTCCTGGGTCTCCTAATTTCTTAGGCATTCCACCCTCAAAAGTGTAATTGGTAAGCATGGTGGAGATTTCTACTTCAGGTATCTATCTTTTGTTGGTAATAATATCTTTCATATACTTAGCATAAGGATTTGTTTTAAGCACGTCAGTCAAACACATACGCAAAAAGATAGGTCTAATCATTTCAGTAAAGCGCTCAAAATCCTCATCATCCTTTTTCTTGGATGGTTTCGGAGGAAAAGGCATGGGTTTCTGAACCCATGGTTCTCTTTCCCTACCGTGCTTCCTAGCAACAAACTCTCTCTTATCATAACGTTGATTCTTTGATTGTGGGTTATCAAGATCAACAGTAGGTTCAATCTCTACATCATTATCATTGCTAGGTTGAGCATCATCATGAACATCATTATTAATGTTATCAATAGGTTCATGTTCATTACCAGATAGTGTCTCAGCATCAGAAACAGATATATCATTGGGATTCTCAGGTGGGTGAGCTAAGCGTTCACTAGAAGCATGCAAAGTCCTATCATTTTTCTTTTTCCTCTTTTTAGAAGAACTAGGTGCATCTAAATTAGCTCTCTAGGAATCTTGCTCAATTCTCTTAGGGTGGCCTTCAGGATACATAGGTTCCTGAGTCATTTTACCACCTCTAGTTGTAACTCTAACATCATAGTCATTGTTCTTACTATTCAACTCATTGAGCAAATCATTCTGAGCCTTAAGTACTTGTTCTACTTGAGTGGTGACCATGGAAGCATGTATACTAATAAGTTTCAGTTCATCTTTCGCACTAGACAGATACTCACTCAAGCGTTCAATCATATGAGCATTGTGTTGTAATTGTCTACCAACATAAGCATTGAAGTTTTCTTGTTTAACAATAAAATTGTCAAACTCATCTAAGCATTGGCTAGCAGACTTATAACGAGGAATATCACCTTCATCAAATCTATAAAGAGAATTTACCTTTACTACCTGTGTCGGGTTATCAAGACCATGTATTTCTTCAATAGGCGGTAAATTCTTAGCATCTTCAGCTTTAATACCTTTTTCTTTCATAGATTTCTTTGCCTCCTGCATATCTTCAGGACTGAGAAATAGAACACCTCTTTTCTTTGGAGTTGGCTTAGGGGCTGGTTCAGGAAGCATCCAATTATTTTCATTGGCCAGCATATTATTCAATAGTAATTCAGCTTGTTCAACTGTTCTTTCCCTGAAAACACAACCAGCACAACTATCCAGGTGGTATCTGGAAGCATTGGTTAGTCCATTATAAAAGAGATCAAGTATATCAGGCATCTCAAGAGGATGATCAGGCAAAGCATTAAGTAACTGGAGAAGCCTCCCCCAAGCTTGTGGGAGACTCTCTTCTTCAGTTTGAGCAAAGTTATATATTTCCCGTAAAGCAGCTTGTTTCTTATGAGCAGGAAAATATTTAGCAGAAAAGTAATACATCATATCCTGGGGACTACGCACACAACCAGGATCAAGAGAATTAAACCAAGTCTTAGCATCACCCTTTAACGATAACAGAAACAACTTAAGGATATAGTAGTAACGATTCTTTTCATCATTGGTAAACAGGGTGGCTATATCGTTCAACTTGGTAAGATGTGCCACAACAGTTTCAGACTCATAGCCATGGAAAGGATCATATTCAACCAAAGTAATTTACTCAGGATCAATAGAGAATTCATAATCCTTATCAGTAACACAAATAGGTGAAGTAGCAAAAGCAGGGTCATGTTTCATTCTAGCATTCAAGGACTTTTCTTTCAGCTTAGCTAATAACTTCTTAAGATCATATCTATCATTGCAAGTCTCTAGCAATTTCTTCATCCATAACATAGACCTCAGGCACAACAGGCAATTCATATCTATTGGGAGTAGTTTCATCATTACTTTCATAAATATCATCAACATTTGCACTCTCCCTAACCTTAGCAATTTGTTCATCTAGAAATTCACCTAGTGGCACATTATCAGGCATAGAGGTAGTTTCATCATACATAGCAGAAGTAGCATCATCAAGAACATACGACATATCAGATTCAATAGCAGGAGTAGGTGTCGCAAGTTTACTCATAATAGAAGGAGAATCTAGTGCAGAGCTAGATGGCAGTTCCTTACCTCCCCTTGTAGTTGAGGGTAAGATCTTAGTTTTTGAGTACTTCAAATTCTTCATAGTGATAAGCAGATATAAATCCCAAGTGGCTTAAAGAATAGAGCTATGCTCCCCGGCAACGGCGCCAGAAAATAGTCTTGATAACCCACAAGTGTAGGGGGTTGCAACAATTTTCGAGGGTAAAGTATTATACCCAAATTTGTTGATTCGACACAAGGGGAGCCAAAGAATACTCCTAAGTATTAGCACCTGAGTTGTCAATTCAGCCACACCTGGAAACTTAGTATCTGCAGCAAGATAGTTTAGTAGCACAGTAATATGATAGTGGTGGTAGCAGCAATAAAAGTAAAGATAATATTTTTGTAGTTTTTGTGATAATAGCAACGGAAAAGTAAATAGCAACTAGCAATATAGGTAAAGCTCGTAGGCATTGGATCGGTGATGGGAAATTACGTCAGATGCAATTCATCATGTAGAAGTTATAACCTAAGGTGGCATAGAACTAGCTCCAGTTCATCAATGCAATGTAGGCATGTATTCCAAATATAGTCATACGTGCTTATGGAAAACAACTTGCATGACATCTTTTGTCCTACCCTCCCGTGGCAGCGGGGTCCTATTGGAAACTAAGGGATATTAAGGCCTCCTTTTAATAAAGTACCAGACCAAAGCATTAACACACAGTGAATAAATGAACTCCTCAAAGTATGGTCATCACAGGGAGTGGTCCCGATTATTGTCACTTCGGGGTTGCCAGATCATAAAACATAGTAGGTGACTATAGCCTTGCAAGATAGGATCAAGAACACACATATATTCATAGAAACATAATAGGTTCAGATCTGAAATCATGGCACTCGGGCCCTGGTGACAAGCATTAAGCATGGCAAAGTCATAGCAACATCAATCTCAGAACATAGTGGATACTAGGGATCAAACCCTAAAAAACTAACTCGATTACATGATAGATCCCATCCAACCCATCACCGTCCAGCAAGCCTACGATGGAATTACTCACACACGGCGGTGAGCATCATGGAATTGGTGATGGAGGAAGGTTGATGATGACGATGGCGACGATCTCCACTCTCCGGAGCCCCGAACGGACTCCAGATCAGCCCTCCCGAGAGAGATTAGGGCTTGGCGGCGGCTCCGTCTCGTAAAACGCGATAATTCTTTCTCCTCGACTTTTTTTTCCACGAAACGGAATATATAGGACCTAGGGATACGTTGATGGGGCACCGGGCTGCCCTCGAGGCAGGGGCGCGCCCCCCACCCTTGAGGACGGCCCGTGGACCCCCAGGTGTGGATCTTCTTGCCAATATTTTTTATATTTTCTGAAATAAATCTTCGTTGATTTTCAGGCGATTCCGAGAACTTTTTATTTCTGCACAAAAACAACACCATGGCAGTTCTGCTGAAAACAGCGTCAGTCCGGGTTAGTTCCATTCAAATCATGCAAGTTAGAGTCCAAAACAAGGGCAAAAGTGTTTGGAAAAGTAGATACGTTGGAGACGTATCAACATATACTTGCTGGATAAGGAACATCTGCCCCTATATCCAGACTTTGAGGACAAAACATTTTTCATGGATGAGAATGAACCTTCATCAGTGCAAGCACAGGAGAAGAGAGCCAAAGCTAGAGCTGAGAAAGCTGCCAAGATGCCAAGTGTTGAAGAAGCATCTCAAGTGTCCCTCAAGTCAAAGCAAGATCAAATGGCATATCTGATTCAAGCAACTTTGAGGATTGAGAAGGGCTTGGCCACCCTGACTCGGAATCAGGAGAGCTTGGAGAGGATCATTGAAACAAAGTTCTATGGTCTTGATCTGAAAGTGATTGAGATACAGAGTGTAGTTGAGAAGCTCCAGGAGGAAGCAGAGGAGAGGAGAGGGCAGGCTACCATAGATGCCTTACAGAGAGTGCCTAGAGGTCAAAGATCTGCTGCAGTGCCAGTACCTGATACTAGAGCTACTACATCAGCACCAGCAGCTACAGCTTCAGTGCCACTTCCAGCAGCCACTCCACCAGCTCCAACTACATCATATGAAGCCTTTGTCCTGGGATTTCTCTCTACACCGCCTCCCGAAGATCAAGCCTGAGAGACACATAGCACTATGCATGTTCAAACTTTTTGGTAACTTGTTGCCAAAGGGGGAGAAATATTTATAGACCATAGGCTTCGAGAGCGAGTGTTTTGCTTCTTAGTCTCTCTTGCTTTTCGTTGAACTTTATTGTGTGTTTGCTTGATACTCTATGTTCGTTTGTGATATACTTGTTTGATCATGTGATTGACCATATGCTACCTTAATGCTTGCTTGAATGACATTATCTTTAAATCCCTATATGATCATTCACTTTTCTTGGTGATGAGTGCATGTTTTTAGTTCATATCATTTTGAGCACTCCACCAAGATGAATGTGACATGGAACAGTAGCCCGTGATCCTAATCGATTGTGCATTTGCACTCAAACACAAATTTTAAATAATGCACAAATTTAGGGGGAGCTCTTGCTTATCACATACTTCTCAAAGCGACGATGTATTTAAATCGTATTTTCATTTGTCAAAGCTTTGATCTATATGTTGTCATCAATTACCAAAAAGGGGGAGATTGAAAGTGCAATTATCCCTGGGTGGTTTTGGTAATTCCTAACAACATATAGCTCATTGAACTAATGCTCTTTCAAGATGATCATTTCAGAAAGTTCAATGATTGGCATGGCATGTATTAGGAATGTGGACCCCTCAAAATGCTAAGGACAAATATTGGCTCAAGCTCAAGACTCTACATTTTCTATTTTAGTGATCCAAGATCACATTCAGTCCATAAGAAAGCCAATACTATGAAAAGGGGATGAGGTGTTGCTTAATGGGTTTCATGCTCAAAGTGCTTAGTGATATGCTTCAAAACCCTCAACCACTTTCTCACATCCACATATATCCCAAACCAAAAGTCAAACTCGGCCCCACCAAAATCTTCTATCCGGCGCCACCGAGTTCATTTGACATAGCCACTGCCACAAAACCCTAATCACTTCGGTCTCACCGAAAGGGATCTCGGTCTCAACGAGATGGGATTGCAAACTCTCTATTTCCCTTCATAACATTTCAGTCCAACCGAGATGAGCGATCGGTCCCACCGAGTTTGCAATGCAAACTCTCTGTTTCCCCTTCGTAACATTTCGGTCCCACCGAGTTTGTTGACCAACTCTCTGGTTAGTCTACTACCAAAATCGTTCCTACTGACTTTGTGTAATCGGTCTCACCGAGATTATGATATGCCCTAACCCTAATGAAATCAGTCCTACCGAGTTGATCACATCGGTCCCACCGAAATGCCTAACGGTCATATTATGAACTAAATCGGTCTGACCGAGTTCTTTGATTCGGTCCCACCAAGTTTGGTAAATTGTGTGTAACGGTCAGATTTTGTGTGGAGGCTATATATACTCCTCCGCCCACTCTTCATTCGTGGAGAGAGCCATCAGAACATACCTACACTTCCATTACTCACTGTTTTGAGAGAGAACCACCTACTCATGTGTTGAGACCAAGATATTCCATTCCGACCATATGAATCTTGATCTCTAGCCTTCCCAAAGTTGCTTTCCACTCAAATCATCTTTCCACCAAATCCAAATCTGTGAGAGAGAGTTGAGTGTTGGGGAGACTATCATTTGAAGCACAAGAGCAAGGAGTTCATCATCGACACACCGTCTATTACCTTTTGGAGAGTGGAGTCTCCTAGATTGTTTAGGTGTCACTTGGGAGCCTCCGACAAGATTGTGGAGTTGAACCAAGGAGTTTGTACGGGCAAGGAGATTGCCTACTTCGTGAAGATCTACCCTAGTAAGGCAAGTCCTTCGTATGCGATGGCCATGGTGGGATAGACAAGGTTGCTTCTTCATGGACCCTTCGTGGGTGGAGCCCTCCGTGGACTCGCGCAGTCGTTACCCTTCATGGGTTGAAGTCTCCATCAACGTGGATGTATGATAGGACCACCTATCGGAACCATGCATAAAAAATCTTCGTGTCTACATTGCGTTTGCTCCCTCCAACTCCTCCCTTTACCTTCATATGCAATTGTTTTACATTCCGCTGCTATACTCTTAGAATTGCTTGTGTAGGTTGACTGCTTGACTTGTGCTAAGTTGCTAAATCTGCCATGAATTAAAATTGGGAAAAGGCTAGATTTTTATTTGGTCAAGTAGTCTAATCACCCCCCCCCTCTAGACATACTTTTGATCCTACAGAAGGCCGTCTTCTCAACATCTTGCACCACCATCTTGATTTGATGATAGCCGAAAAAGGCATCCAGGAAACACAGTAGGTCGCACTCGGCGGTGGAGTCGACAATCTGGTCAATGCGCGGCAGCGGGAACGGGTCTTGTGGGTATGCATTGTTGAGGTTGGTGAAGTCGACACACATGCGCTCCTTCCCACCTTGATTCGGCTCAACTACTGGGTTTGCTAACCATTCCTGATATCACACCTCGCGGATCACATCAGCTTCTTGCAACTTACGAGTCTCTTGTACGATGAAGGACTCCTTCTCAGTGGACTGCCGCCGGACCTTCTGCTTTACTGGGTGTACGTTGGGGCATACGTTTAGGTGATGCTCAATCACCCCCCTTGGGACTCCCGCCAGGTCCTTGGGTTCCCACGCGAACACCTCCTTGTTCGCGCGTAAGAAACCGACCAGCGCCTTTTCTTGATCTGGGGGAAGGTCGGCACCTATGGTGAAGGTGGCTCCCGATGCCCCGTCCTCGTCAACCAGCACTTGCTTCGTCTCAGCCCGGTCTTGGGAAAAAAGTTATTTCTTTTTTGCCGGCACAGCCCCCACGGCCTCCGGAGATGCTTCGTCGGTCGGGCGTGCTGTCGCCGCGGCCGTGAAGGCGAGCTTGAGGGGCCCCTGGGCCTCCTTGGTATCTCCGGCCACAGTGAGGACGCCATTGCTCCCCGGCATCTTCATGAGGTTGTAGGCCGGGTAAGTGGCCGCCATGAACTTGGCCAGGGCTGGGTACCCAAGGATGGCATTGTACGGGAGGCTGATGTAGGCGATGTCAAAGTCAATAACCTTGGTGCGGTAGTTGTTGCGGTGCCAAAGGTGATGGGGAGCTGGATCTGCCCCATGGGGCTGGTGGAGCCGTCGATGACCCCAGAGAACGGCCTGGTGGGGCGAAGTCGTTCCGGCGAGACATGGAGCATGCCGAATGCTTCCGCGGAGAGCACGTTGAGCCCAGCCCCACCGTCGATGAGGGTCTTGGTTACCGCCACATTGCAGCTGGTGGGGGTGTAGAGCATCGGGAGCGCGCCTGCACCTGCGGTGATCGCCGGGTGGTCTCTGAAGTCAAAGGTGAGGTCGGCCTCTGGCGCTGCCCATCCCGAAGGGACTCCCTGTGAGTCTCGGGTGGTGCCCACTTAACGGAAGAACTGCTTGACATGGCGATCCGAGGGATGCGCCTGAGAGCCACCGAGGAGGGCTGCGGCGGCGTGGGGCACCGGCGCCACGAAGCGTGCAGTGAAGAGACCGTGCATCACCTCCGAGGAGGCCATAGCTCACTCTGGCAGGCTGAGAAACCAGGCGCATGGCACACCGGTGAGGGCCATGGGGAGCCAGTTGGCCATGACCTTGTTGTCGCCGCCGACCGCCGAAATGGACTCCTCGTAGGCCTGGAGGAAAACAGCCGGATTTGCCGCTCCGTAGTAGCGAGGTGGCATTTCCGGCCTGAACCTGGGTGGCCAATGTACTTGTCGCAAGGCGGGGGTGAAGGCTCGGTGACCCGTAATGCCACCGCGCGCGCCCACCGAGCCGGTCGGAGATGTGGCACCTACCATGGGAGCCTAGCGGACGGAGAGCAACGCGAACGGAGAGGTGGGACTTCGTCGCACCCCTACCTGGCGCGCCAAATGTCGGATTTCGGGTTCCGCAAACCCTTGAGAAGTTCAAACTCTGGGGTGCACACAAAGAACACTTTCTCCCCAGCACGCTCGCCCTACGATTCTGAAGCCTAGCTCGATGAACTCAAGGAACAAGGGACACAGAGGATTATACTGGTTTGGGCCACCTTGCGGTGCAATACCCTACTCTAGTATGTGTGGTGGATTACCTCGTGGGGCTGAGGATGAACTAGTACAATGGATGAACAGCCTCCGGAGGAGAGGTGTTCTGGGGCTTGAATGAGCTTGTGGTGTGTGTAGGGTGGAATGGATCTCTCTCTCTCTCTCTCTCTCTCTCTCTCTCTCTCTCTCTCTACTAGATGAGTTACCCGTCCATGGTGGTGGCAAGGTCCTATTTATAGTAGCCTTGGTCCTCTTCCCAAATATCGGCGGGAAGGGATCCCACAATGGCCAAATTTGAAGGGGAACTGCTACTACATGTTATCCTGACAAAAGTGGTCTTCGCCTGCCAAAGGCTCCGGTGGTGACGCCGCGTCGGGCTCCACGATGACCTCCATCCTGCTGCCCTGATGGTCATTGGTCTTGTTGCACCAATATGGAAACCTTTGCTTGATTCCTCGGGACTCCGCGCCTGCGCTTGCCCCCTTAGCACCAAAGGGGAAACTGGTACACTGCGCCCACCTGGACTTGGACGTCATGGCTCACGTCACGTGCACCTGGCGAGGTGCGTCTTGCATAGATATCTCCGCTCCTCGGGAGCCAGCCTCGAGAGGCTACCCCCAGGGAGGTCTTGTCGTCGTCCGCCTCGCGAGGCTTGTCCCCCGGCGAGGGTCTTGAGTTGTGATTGCTAAAGCTGGGTCGTACCAATCCACCGATGGAGCCATGTCACGGGCCACAGGTAGGCAAGTCTGGGTACCCCTGTTACCAGAACGCCGACAATACAATCTCACTATATCCTGTATATACAAACATCTTGTAGGCCAATGGAACTAGAAAAATTCCTCATGAATGATGAATACACCTTTACCGGGTTCGCCATTGAAGGAGACAAAAACAAGCTGAAGCTATCTGGCTTGGAGATCAACTCCGACAACTACATTGATATTCAGGTGGAATGGAGAGACACATACAACAAAAATAAATTTGACTCTTTGGCTGATGTTGCCGGCAGGCTGATCGACATTCACCACCATGACATGAAGAACAAAATCGACCGCAAGGAGGACCATACTCCTTGGGGTTTTTGCCCGCTGCTAGACAAGCTTATCAAGTATGCAGCAATAGATGCATTCGCAACCTACGAGTCATGGAGAATCATATATGATGTCATAATGGGACTAGACAGGGCAAAAATAGAAAAAGAAGCGGAGAAGAAGAACAAGGCTATAATCCCATACATCAACTACAACTGAACAAGGCTATGTTTAGTTTCATTTTACTTTAGTAGTTGTGTAGTTCCTTGTTTCCTGTCTGCTAGATTTTTCTTATGTCCGTTGCTTCATATCGAATGTTTCTTTGTAAAACAATGTAATTGCACTAGGTAATGGTTGTTTAGTTTGTATTAGAACAAGTATGCAGACAAGTTTGAAAAATCTGATGTGTGGTACAAAACATACAACACACATAAAAAACAGATTCAAAAACCGTTGACCAAAAAAAATACTATGACTGCAACTCATACCTTTAAAAAGAAAGAATACTAAAGTTCACAATGGTAAACATAACCAGGGAACCATCTGTGTACATGCAGTCCACTAAGAGTAATTCAAGAAAGATAACTAATATTCATATTTCTAAAAAATTATAAACCACACACCATTATAGAAAAGATGAATGTAGTTCATTACAGTAAGATTAGGCAGTTCACAACATGTATACAAGAAGTGCAGTGCATGCCTGAACGAAGCACAAGAGGGACTGCAGCCACTTCCGTGTAGTGCACAATACATAGGCTGAGCACACACAGTGCAGTGCGCAATGTTGCACTGCCACGAATACACGTAGGACAAAAGAGAAAAATGCTTGCATACAAAAATAAAAAAATAAATTAACCACCCCAGGTGCAACCAGACCCCAGTAAGACAAAAAGTGCTCGTACAGCAAGACAAGGCCAACTTGGGCCAAATGTGTCTTACACCCCAACAGGCCCAGCACATACTCACAGCCCAAAACCAACAAGCCCATGGAGCCAGAACTAGCACGCAGCACCAGATCCCTCGCACGTTAAAAAATGCAATACGCTGACCAAAAGAATGCAGTTCAATATGGAAAGCAAAGGGTGATGTCAATTAAGAATTGGAGTTCGCTTAAATGGTTGTTTTTTTCAGGCAACCGCAAGCACTGCCACTTGGCGATTGCCACGAAGAACTAAGACGGCATACGCGAGCACTACCACTTGGTTAGACAGGGGGCGAAGGGATGTGACGTAATCGCCTCCGCATGCAGCGTCGCGGCACGCCCTGTCGCCGCCTGCTCCAGATCGTTCCAGGCTCGGCCTCGCATGGGGTGGGTGGGGGGTCACGCCCCCCCTCCCCACCCCACTGCTCGGCCTTGCACTAACGCATGCAGTGCGCTTGGTTGATAGGCGTAGTGCGGCCGTTCTGTTTTCCAACCAATGTACGCACGTAACACCGGAGCCACACCCCTAAGATAGACAGGGGCGAAGGGATGTGACGGACTCGCCTCCACATGCGGCGCCGTGGCACGTTACGCCGCCGCCTGCCCCACCTCCCTGTTCGGCCTCGCGCTAACGCATGCAGTGCGCTTGGTTGACAGGCGCAGTGCAGCCATTCTGTTTTCCAACCAATTGATGCACGCAACCCCGGAGCCACACCCCTAATATACACACGGGCGAAGGGATGTGACGGACTCGCCTCCGCATGCGGTGCCTCCGCATGCGGTGCCGCCGCATGCCGCGTCGCCGCCTGCTCCGGCTCGTTCCAGGCTCGGCCTCGTAGGGGGTGATGAGGGGGTGTCACGCCCCCCTCCCCACCCTCTGCTCGGCCTCGCGCTAACGCATGTAGTGCGCTTGGTTGACAGGCGCAGTGCGCCATTCTGTTTTCCAACCAAATAAATACATGTAGTTCGTGAAAAAAGTTTAATTAAAAAACAACACGTGTGTTAAGATAATGCGTCCGCAAAAATGTCTACATTCAGAAA
>LR738714.1:264649577-264690514 GCA_902687465.1 Secale cereale | reverse complement strand
CCCTCCTTTGCCATGGGCTGCGGCAAAGTACACAAAAAAAGCAAATGCAGTACGGAGCTCTTGACAATGTAGTGCATTTGGTTTTAATTGTGCTAAAAAGAAGAACTTAGCCATGATGCAGTTCAGTTATAGAGATGAATGGAGTGCCATTCGGCAAACAAAGATTGTGCACAGATAAACAAAAGATGAAAAAACAAACACCTAACAAACACAGCACAGGAGCAAAGACAAGAAAGAAAACACAATTTCATCCACATACACTACTGCAAAAAGCAGACTATACACGGAGGCAGAAAAGTGGCCTTTTTCATACACATTATCTACCTTAGACAGCACACAGTACGCGTCATAACCCTAACTCTTGTCCATACACATGTCTTTAACCAGAAAATATGCCAAATGACTATTACTGCGACTGCGACTGCGACAGGGAAGTAAGTCCGAGGCTTGCAATCACATCTCGTAGCTCGGGCAGCATGTCTTCATAACACAACATGTCCAAAGGGTTGCATAGCAGCTGGAAAATGTACTCCGCCTTCCAATCTTCAACAGCAGGCTAAAAAATAAAAATATAAGAATGCAGATCAGTGATTAAAATAGAAAAAAAATTGTCAAAAAAAGAAAAGTGAAAAAATGTTAAAATTAAAAACAGTAACAAAAAAGAAGAAACACATAAGGTATTACATCGGATTTGACAATTTTGTCGACTAGACGCACACCGTCATACAGTTGCGTCAACCTGAGAACATAGATTCCACCCTCCTTCGGTCCCTGCGCTGGCACGGCCGGGTAAGAGGGCTTCTCTGACAATTTAACCCAGTCAAGGTGATTCCTAGAGTTATACAACTTTTCATCATAAATCCTCTTCAACAACTGAGTCATTCTCGTCATCTAGTAACAAGTGGAAAGGCAACACAAAGTAAAAAAACACGTCACAAATAAAAATAAATACCAAACGAAGCAAAAATATTAGTTATTCTCAACGTCTACACAGTTTCCTCTTTTAAATGCACGTGAGGTCATTTCGTTTTATTACTCTTTTACACAGATTGAGTACGTGGGAGAAAAATGCAGTTCTGTGTTGCGTATGTTGCAGTGCACTATACTAACAAGTGTGGTGCTATGTGTACTAACAATGCATGTGCAGTTTAAAAAACATATGAAGTAGGAGAAACACAAAAAGCTTTGTAGTTGGCTAAAAAAATAAGACATACCACTTGAGTGCAATCTGAATGGTAGTCAGTCATGCGCCACTTTGTCGTGAAATCAGGATGGCCAGTGTACCTCCTGGTGTCATTGATATCAATGGTCTAGCGATGTTGGTTCATCATGTATAAGGAATAATGACCATCCTTGGAGCGCGACATCATAATCTGTTGCATAAAAAAATAAAAAGAAATGAAAATTCATTCGACACGTGGCATTAGGGTCATTGCTTCAAATAACTATAAAAAGAAATGCAACAAAATAAGAAAATGAAAATTATGGAAAAAATGGCCTTACCAGTTTTGCGTCCAGCAGGTTTTCATCGCCGACAAAAACCTTTAACTGCTTAACTGCATCTTCTAAAACAAATGTGTTATGCACAACTGGCAACACTGGATATCCTTCCTTGTTTTTTTCGCATCAGTTTCCATTTGAAGAACATACTTCAAATGAAAAAGAACAAAAAGGACATGAGAAAAAAGAGTGAAACATGCGTGCACGCATGGACATAAAAAATTCAGCCAGGAGAAAAAAATGCACCAAAGGAATAAAACATGACAGCAGACACATTTACAGTGATAAATAAAGGTGAAAGTAGCACATGTTCACCAGAACGATAAACTGAACTCAATTCGGGATCTTTCTTCCAGTACTTGATGACAAAATCCATGAGATACGAGTCCATGCAAGCTCCTTTGCCAAATGTATTATAGATATAATCAACTTTGATTGTTTCGGCATCATCAAAACCATTATTCACCATCAAGAGCACGTTACTGTAGTAAACATAGACAAATGGGATTGTAAAAATAAAGTTATAGAACAAAACACACAAAAGGGATGAAGGGCACAAAAAAATAATACTTACTCGCTATATTTGGTTACAAAATCTTGGCTCAAAACTAGATCCTTTATTGTCCTCGCCTCATCAATATATTTGAACCTCGGGGGCCTCAGTTTCTCTAACGAGCCTCTCAACTTTAAAGCCCTCTCACCTGCACCTCTTATTCGAAAATACTACAGCCTCATCTACGGGAGGACGATTGATTGCTACACTCCTAGTCCTAGTTTGGCGTGGCACCGACGTAACAAAATCATCATCATCAACATCAACTACCTCATGCGAAGAGCCGGGCCTAGCAACATTTTCAGCGTCACGTCTAGATGGCGCATCAATGTCCAAACCATCTCCAGCCAAAGAACCAGAATTCTCTGGAGAGATTTCAATAGCACAATCCTGCATAACTACCTCAGAACCCTGCGACTCAAACAATGATCTACAACCTCCATGAAGACCCCCGTCAAAACCTGATAACGGAGGAGAAAAACATGGGAAAACTCAGCCCAGAATACAAAACCAAAAACATTGAATGCATCTCCAATAATATAAAAAAGATGCAGTTCAGTAAAGAATAGAATGCAGCCCACTTGTCTATGACAATGCAGCCCACTTGTCTAGGACAAAGCAGCCCACTTATAAACAATAATGCAGCTCACTTGTGTAGAACAATGCAGCTCACTTTCCCAAAATAAATGAAACTAACATGTCTACAACGAATGCAGATCACTTACACAACAAAAATATAGACATCCATTGAAAATCACGCATTTCACTAAAACAAACTAGTAAAAAAAGACCTTAAGAAATGGAAGAAAGCAGTAGACAAATAAATAAATAAGAGAAATAAAGAATTTCACTAAAACAACCTTTATCTGCAAAAATTAAAAGTGACGATAATTCAAGGCAACACTTTGTCGATGTAAGCCAACTATAGAGCATGGCCTTTCTGATGTAGCCAATGTGCTCCACCCCAAACTGAGCAACACGAACACCATCCCAAGTCTGCAAGAATTGAAACATATAGAATCCACAATCATGCCAGCCAATAAAAGAACAAAAAAATCGGTTTCACATAATGAAATATAGACAAACAGTTGAGCAGTATGGTAGAGAGGAGTTGTAAGGAACATACCCATCTGCCAAACACTGCAGCCCACATATGCAAAAAAGAACTGCAACTGAGTTCTATTAAATACTAAAGCTTACATATGTAAAAGACTACAGTCCACGTATGCAAAAAGAACTGTAGTTCACTTAGTTTAAAAGACTGGAGCTCGCACATGTTAAACTATGCAGCTCACATATGTAAAATAAATGCATGTAAGCTGCAAAACAGAAAAATTAATTCCACTAAATTTTATCAGCTACAACATCCGGAGGGGACGATGCATTACCCAAGTTCTCATCCTTCCCAGAGCCTTCTCTCTGCACATCACAACCAGCAACTCCAGCCTAGAGGCATAGAACAAACCAAAAATGTAAATAAGATGGTAAAGACCAAATAAAGACAAAAACTACAACTATGCACAAGCGGTACACATTTTACAATCATGAGGTACACAACAAAAAAACAAGTTAAACAAGGGAGGCTCAAGGCAGAAACAAGCATGGGAAAAGTACTTGTATGTGACCAATTCCATCATCCCTAGATCCATGAACACCAGAAGATTCCACTCCAGCCTACAACAAAAAACAAAAAGTGAGAATGTACATTATGAGCGCCAGCGCCAGCGTCCTGTCGGATAATTTCATCCAAAATGTGCTCAGCATCCTTCTCATACCGAGCACACTTTTCTACGTGTGAATGTTTCAACTGAGCATACGAAGACCGAATATTCGTCACTGCAATCTTCAAGCTTTCAACCACGCCATAGTCAAAATTGTGAGCGGCAACAATATCTTCTTCTCGGGGGCCATGGCCAGCAGGGAAAAAACTAGCAATTGTCCTCATCCTGTCACCAGAGGTTGGCAAATCTTTAGTCAACTTCAAAACCTTCAGAAGAAGCTCAACAATCTCCTCGTGTTTTTTGCCGCCAACAAATGTCTGTTCAGAAGAGCCAATATTATTGAACATCCGACGAGCCGTGAAACCACGGGTAGGCGGCGTCACATCACCACAAATAGGAAGCTGGCTACAGATAGGCTCATAAAACCTAGCATGGGTGATAGGCCCCGCATCAGAGCTGCCACATTGCACTACAGCGGGACAATTGTACACAATATCACCTAACGCCTTCCACTGCAAAAAATACAAAAAGGGGAGAGAAGTACACATGTGAATACTATAAAGTTCAGATTTACAATTACTACACTTTAAAAAAAAACTCTGGTCTTAAAAACTCAGATGCACTAAACGGTAGCATCCCAAATTTGTAAGATTCCAAACAAATCCTTCCGTTCACAAGCACATCCCCATTGTATAACTTCATCAAGTCCTTGGTCGTCAGGTATGACGCACATGGCGTTAAAGTGTGCATAACTGAAAATTGCGAAGCTTCCAATAATCAGGATACATAATCAGGGGGACAATGGCGCAACCCTCAGCACAATTCTGCTTGCTGCCTTCTGTCTGCCACCTCACCACAGCTGCCTGCAACTCATCAACAACAAGCTGACAAAAGTCCATCGGCGCCATAGCGGCATAATCCATGTTCTCTACCATGGCAGCAACCCTACCCAAACGAACTGCTGGCCCTGGGCACAACAAATGCTGATAAAGTATCATGAAGAACACCTTGATATCAAGATCAATAGTCACATGTCATCTTCCTCCACCGACACCTTCAACTTCTCAAGAAGGTCCTTGACACCTACACTTTTTGAACGGTCAAAGCCAAGCTCGTCCTTGAAGGCAGTCAAGGACTCATCATTGACGCTGGTAGCAGGCATGGGTGTGGTGTGACGTCCCATAGGTAAATCAAAAATGTGATGAACTACATCACAATTGATTTGAACAACCCCGCCATTCCCAAAGTCCATTATCATCGTGGTAGGGTCAATTACTCCCATCAGATAGCACATGAGAATGCGCGAAACATTTTTCTGTACTATCAGTTCAAAGACAGCACTGAATCCAGCATCCCGAACACGTCTACAATTTGCATCTTTCAACAAAGCAGCAGCTTTGCAAACAGTGGGGAATGAAAAATGTACGGTCTTATTAAATCGAGCATCATCTCCCTCGGCATCATCTTCAGTTGTATTGCTCTTACTAGACTTCTTCCTCTGTGTAAAAGGGAAATGCAGTCCACAATAGAATTTCTTCTCTAAAAGAGACAAAACAACACAGATAGAATAACAATAAAGGAAAAAAATGCAGTCCACTTCAACAAACCTTTGGAACAACACCCACCTCACCATCAGAGTCAACACCAACACCCTCCTCATCATCATCACGGGGACGCTTGGGTAAACTCTTAGATGAACCACAGTCTTTGTGTCTACCAGTATGAACATCCCTCAAAAAAATCAGCAAGCACAAATTCGTCGACATCAGAGTTAGGACTGTCACTGACATGTAGTCGCTTGGGCTGAGGATCCTTTGCACCAGCTCCAACAGTTCTCTTACCAAGATTCTTGTCCATGCAAGCGACACGTGGACTCTGCCGAGGAGTACCACCTTCCTTAGCAACAGAACTCAGTCCCTTCTTATGCAAAGCAGGCTGCTTGACTTTGACAAATTTGGCACCATTGGCACCATCTACAGCTCCTCTGCTTCCCCTTCTCCGCATACTATTTTGAGTCACTTTCAAACCTCAACTTCTTCTTGCTTTGCTACAATTCATATTTACAAAGCTGTTTCGAGACCATCCACTCCTGTGTAACTTCCTTCGTACCATCAACAGACTGTGATTGTGTTTCAGACAAGACGGGGCGTCTCTGGTCAAAGCTCACACCAACGTCACCCTCTGCAAAATAGTGGTCAATCAATTGAGTAACCTCCTCAAACCCAGGCGCCCCAGCTTGAAAAACAGACACTGCGTCAAAATGAAGTTTAACTATGGTCGTTAAAAAGTGCACAAAAAGAACAAATGCAGTTCACTTAGACATATAAATGCAGTGTTGCAATCATAAGCTAAATAAAAATCAATGCAGTTCATATATCAATGTAATGGAGTCCACACATATGTATACAAAAAAACCTAAAAAGACAACAATGTATTTCACACATACATATAGTGGAGTTCACATATACATATAAATGCAGTGCTGCATACACTAACTTCACGTTTGTTTCCAACGAAAATGTCGGACAAGATACAGTAAGGCAACACCAATTTGCACAACATCAAGTAAGCAGCATACACAAAAATAAACAAAGCATTCACATCGAAAAAGTAATAGGTATTTATGAGAATAATACATTATAAAAATCACATGACACATATGAAATTTAGAACACAAATAGGGATGCAACCAAATTGACAAATTAATTAAGAACAAGGAAAAAAATACATGCCAATAGGAGGGGCCACACTTATCGAAGAAGATTCAATTGGCGAATTCACTTCATGTCCTGCCTCACCACCATGATCCTTCACACCAGGACAACAAGAGCGAATTGGTGTATCATCATGACCACTGTAATCACCTACTGGATTCAAAAAAACAAGAAACACCAATTACAAAACATCACACGGCAAATAATGCAAAGGAATGCTCACAACTAACACATCATAAACAAAAAATACAGGATGAACTAGGGAACTAGATAAACATCAAACAAAGTAAAAAAAGGCCAGCGTAAACACTTCACATACCTTGAACTCCTCCTTCTACCCTGCTTGGCGAAGACATGGCGTTTGCCTGTAGTACAAGGGACAAAGTGACAGATATAAGCAACAAAATCGGCAAAATCTGACGAAACCCTAGATGCAACTTGCTCTGCCTACAAAGCACATAGGAGTACCAACTTCAAAATCGAGATCAAATCGCCTTCTTACGGAAAAAATACACAAGCAAAAATGCAGTAGTAACTATGAGAATCACGGAGCGGGAGCGGGCGCGTTCAAGAGCGAGGTCAGGAGAAACATACCACAGAAAAGGGGATGAACGGCGGTGGTGGGGAGTAGGGGCAGGAACGGACAGCAAAGGGCCGTGAGAACGCAGCAAGAAGGGCTGGCGAAGCGGACGGTGATGCGCAATGCACGTATAAGGACCTCTTCATGACGGCGGTTCCGCGGGCGACGACGGTTGCCACGGACGACGACGGTTTTGCTCGAGGAAGAGATGCTTTGGGAGCCACTTCTAGAGAGGGGATAGGTTTCTTCTTGGTCTCTCCCTATGAGCGGAGCGGTGCGATCGCCTAGGTGGGCCACGTACGAGGCCCACGTGGGGCAGGGTTACATAAAACGGGCCAGCCCAAAATGGCTGGGCTAAATAAGACGGACCAGATTGAAACGAATAAGTTAGCACATGATGCAGTTCGATATGAAGAACAATGAAGTTCCGACAGTCAAACAAATAAATACATTGCAGTTCATAAAAAAAAGTTAAATTCGATAAACAACGCGCGTGTTAAGATAACGCGTCCGAAAAAAAGTGTACCTTCAAATAAGTGCCACAACAAAAAAATGGTTGCCCCCCCCCCTCCCGTGCCAGGGGCTACAGCAAGTACATGTAAAAAAATGCAATACACAGCTCTTAACAATGCAGTGGAGTTAGTTAGATGAAGCAATCTATTGGCTATACAGTTTTCAGAAATACTTACGCGAATAAATACACGGTCTAGTTCACAGCGAAAAACTCGTAAATTGCGGAATATACTACACTTTTTTCCAGGTACTCCAGCAAGTACATGCAAAAACCGGTACAGTACACACCTATAGACAGATGCAGTGCTTTTTGTTATACGAAGCAGTGCGATACTACAATCAATGCAGTTTCTGGAACACGCGCGATACATATAAATGTGACAAATACCTATTCGCACAGAAAAGTGGTGGTTAACAGTTTTGCTGATGAAAAATAAAAATAATACCACGTTAAAAAAACATGTAGACAACCGCCCAAACCGAGCAGTTCCATTGCCACAAACCCACGATCACAGATGCAACCACAAACCACGATCTCCACAACTGCATCCTTAGCACGATCGTGCAGTTCATCCACTTCGGCCATCCCACCACACCTCCCCCCCTTAAATTCAGACCCCTGTCAAACGCCTTCTCATCCACAACACAACAAGTTTCCATTACGCTGCCACCAAATCGCTCAATCACACCAAGCCCCACTGTCGGCGATGGCGTTCTCCGACGAGTACTAGGGCGTGGAGGCCCACGGCAACGCCAAGTTGCACGTCATCCACACCAACAACAAGAAGTAGATGGCAATCTCCATCGAGAAGTTCGAGAGCCACCTCAGGCTCTAGCGCCACAAGATCGTCGGGATTGATCTCGAGTATGATAACGAGCCTGACGCGACACAGAGACCCGCCCTCGTCTAACTCTCTGTTGGCAAGACCCAGCCGGTACTGCTCTTCCAACTGAGCACCGCTGAAAGGTGCACCGTCTTCGACAACTTTCTCGCAGACCCCAGGTACACGTTTGCTGGCTTCTCCATCGATGGCGACAAAACCAGGCCGAAGCGCGTCAATCTGGAGGTCGCCAACTTCGTCGACATCCAGAAGGAATGGAGGGTGCCCGAGGCCTGGAAGGAGTTGGACTCCCTTGCAGACGTCGCCGGCATCCTCATCGACGACTACTACAACAACATGAAGAAGAAGATCATCGACCAGGAACATAGACACTGGGCCACCCTGCCTCTATTCATGAGGCACATCAAGTACGCGTCAAAGGACGCCTATGCAGCGTTCGAGATATGGAACCGCATCACCCTCACCCACGACGGGCTTCGCCATGCAAAGCTGGAGAAGGAGGAGCCCCCCAAGAAGCGCGCTAGGGGCAGCTGGGGAGACGCTACCTGGTGAAGAAGCGGACGGTGCCGGCCAAGACCCAACATTGCTTGCATCATTTTAGATTTATCATCAGATTTGCTTTATGTTGTTTGCTTATGTATCGTTAGTTTCCTTGTGATCGTTTGCTTTCACTGAACTTAGTTTGCTTGTCATACAGAGTGGCTTCTAATGATGAACATTGCTTATGTTATGAAGAACTTTATTTCAATTACAAAACTAGAGATCAAATATTAGAGCATAATGTAGTGCACATAAAGTATGCGATTCGAGCAGTGCACGAAATGGACGAAGATGCAGTGCACAAGTAGGATGCATGTGGTGCGGAATGTGGGCAAATGCAGTACGGTATTCTAATGAATAAAGTACAAACAGAACTAATAAAGAGTGTGCACCATATATTAGAAAAAGAATACGTAAGAGGGAGTAAACCAAGAAAATCTCGGCCAGGATGAAGTGCAAAAATAGGATGCAAGTAGTGCAAAAAAAATGCACCTGCATTCGTAATGCAAAAATGTGGTCACGTGCACTACCCATACCATGATGAATGCAGTGCAAAAATGCTCTTGTATATGTAGTACAAAATTTGGGCACATGCAGTATGGTATTATGATGAATGAAGTACACAAATAACAAACAAGGCACTGCATACTGTACATTAGAAATAAGAACACGTAAGAGGAAAACTCTAAAAAAAATATTCAACCAGAGTGCACTGCACAAAAATGCACCTGCATATGTAGTGCAGAATGTGGTCACATGCAGTAATCAGAACGTGATGAATGCAGTGCGAAAATGATTCTAAGCAGGTACACACCCTATAGTAGGAAAATACGTAAGAGGAAAATATATATTAAAAAATTGACCACCCAGGTGCAACCATGCCCCAGCCAGTCTCGTAGAAAGTCTGCGCCCACAGTAGATGAGTATGTTCTAAGACACGATGTATGGGGCCAGGCACACATGGGCCCACAGGTTAGACAGGATAGAGCAGCGAGCGCCGTGTGTAAGCGCCCAAATCAGTAACTAGAGAAGTTCGACACAGAAGCCTCGCCGTCGCTTATAAAAGGTCAGGCGCGCTCTCGACGGGCGAGGTGGGACTAAACATTAGCGCCCACACACAGTGCACCGGGAACCAGCCGTGCTGATAGGCTTACTTGGGCCCAATGCGTTTTCACTCCCCAAAACACAGGCCCAACATGCAAAAAAGAGGACGCTGAAAATAAAAAATATTCCCACATACCAATCATTATGCAGTTCGTTGTAATACAACACTGTAGTTCGTTATATTCAAGCAAGCAGTGTTGTTGCTTCTCATACACATTTGCATAGACTGAATCAGAGTAAAAAATACCACCTAACACCAACCATAAAATTTATTACTTCCATTGCTCAATTGGATGCATAAAACCTACCCATTCGTGTTCCAGACTCACAAAACTCATCCCCCCGTTCCTCTTTTCCTTCAAATAGAAGATCTAGGGTTTCGCCCATCCCCAATTGTTCTCTGAAAATTCATCTGAACCCGACATAAATTGTTCATGCAGGTGCTTGGCAAGGATGGTACCGGTAGCAGACACATGTGTGTACGCAGATGGTCTAGAGCTCACCAACGCCGAGTGGCACAACATGCTCGGTTGCCTGATGATACCCAAAAGGGGGTTTCGGGCACCATTTCTTCATTGTCTCACATCCGCGGACCTGCAGGAAAGTTGGGTATGTTCCCCCCCCCCCCCTCGCAATTTTGGACACAAAAAATAGGCTACAACTCCACATCTGAATGTTTATTTCCATAAATTTGCTTAGTAGTATCAACAAATGCAAAAAAAATATGTGCTGCTGTTCGGATTTGTCATCTACTAAGACTAGATAGTTCTACTTACTTTTCTTCAGTACCACACGAGCTATAGAAAACACTAGTTAGATCAGAACCCCGACACACGAACAAAAAAGAGGTTCAGTAGATCGGTCTTGCAATTTCTCTTATCATGCTAGCGAAGTACACTGCAAAATGACCTTCCAGTGCAGACACATTACAGTACAATATATATTCTACTACAACTAGAGGTCAATTCCGTATATAAGTTTGTTCATACACTCCAATTACTTTCTTAAAAAGAAGTCATATATATGTACATATTTAAGTCAACATTTAGTATGGAGTTTACTTATAAAAATTGATATTTACTTAAAAATTGTTTTTCCATGAATGCGAAAATATAGAAACTGCTATCCACAATAAGGTTTCCTCCTCCAAGTTCAGGAAAAGTTACTTTGGAGACACAACATAAGATTGGGTATGCAAACATGCAAGTAGACTACCACATTGACTCCGAAGACTGCATCAACATAACCACTGGCTGGAAAGATTTCGTCTCCGAGAATGGCTTTGAGACTGGAGAAGTGGCCATGGTGTTTTTCTACAAAGAAGAAGAGTCCATCAAGTTTACAATATTTGCACTGTAGGTTGTCTAGGATAAATCAAGCCATTTGTGGCACATTCTAATGCTTCTTTTTAACTTGTCTGCTTTTAAAATCATCTCCATCAGAAGGCTTGAACGGTGCCTATTTAAAGTATGCAACCTCATCTGCATCATTTTATCACCCCTTTTATGACAAGTTGATGCTGACAGAAATGCAGCTCTCTAATTCACATAGTACTGTCCTTATATATGAAAAAATGTAGTACTCTGAACAATAACAATGCAATGCCAATGTTATGATGTTCAACAGAATTCTCATGGTATGGAGTTCGAAAGAATTGACATAAATAGCAGAAATAGCATCATAACTATTCCTACAATATAGTACAAAAGTGCATACTATGCAGTTCTCTAAAAACGCAATGCAGTTTGAAGAAAAAAATTATATCATAAGATGTCATACACACTATATTACAGTTACATTGAAGTCCACTACTTAACAAAATAGAGTACGCTACAAAACATAAGCCAAAACTGCAACAATAAAATCAATGCAGTACGTGTAAGACTAACAGAGGTGCCAATTCCACTCGCAGTTCGACAAGTCGCCAAAAACATTGCGCAAACACTCAAAATTCAACAATTACTCACAAAAAAAACATAAAACCCACGGCCACTACGATGAACAGCATGCACTATTATTAAAAATACACACCAAAAATATGAACTTTATAGGCGCAATACAGAGAATTCAAACCAAAAAGAGAAACTAATTACAGGATTCAAAACGCATCGGCACACAAAATCAAAAAAAAGTCTATAACAGACGAGCGGACGAAGCTCACACGCACAGACAATCGATTTCGCGGCAATTGAAATCTAACACCTAAAAATTAGACAAATTGTAGAGTAAATGGACCAATTAAAACGAACGGAACCAAAGAATTCGTACAAACAAACAATATCCGAGCATGAGAAAGTCGAACCCGGCGCCAACACGAACGAACAGAGAAAAGCTCGTTCGCCAAATCGCTCGATTTGCAAAGATTTTAGTCGCTTTTTAGTTTACTCGCAACACCCGATTAGATAAAGGTCAACTGAGATCCAGAAACAAATTAAATCATCCCGCAACACCCGATTCCACGCAGAACATGCGAGCGGACTACAAAAAATGAAGCAGTTCGCACAAGAGGCATTGCACTGCTTGTCGTCAAGAAGATTCTGACGCCCCGAGACCGATGCGCCAGGTGTCAGTCAGTTATTCGTCACCGTTGCCATGCCATTTGCTTGTGTGTTGCATTTTTCCATGTCATCATGTGCATTGCATCATCATGTTTTCAAAACTTGCATTCGTCCGAGTCCCCTCGTCATTTCTGTTGTCCGTTCTAAGCCCACACACACTTGCCCGCGGCACCCCCGAATATTTATTTTATAAGTGGCCGGAAAAATTTCTCGGAATGAGTTGAAACTTGGCGTGTGGTCTTATTATAGTGTAGACAGACCGCTTGCCGAATGTCGTCGCATTCGGAGTTCGTTTGATAGCCCAACTGTTAAAATATAGCGGCACTAGTCGCTGGTTAATTCATCGGACGTTTTCGGTCTCCGAATACCCCCGCGGGCCTCTTCTCTTCTCTCCCCCACAACCCCTCCTACACAGCCCAACCTAACCCCTCCTCTTACCCGGAACCGCCCGATCGTGATCGGAGGGTCCAAAAAAAACCTAGACTTCAAACCCTAGCCTTCCTACTATAAATGGACCTCCCCTAGTCCATTTTTGGAACCCTGGTCATCCCCTAGCTCCAGCCATCTCTCCCCACCTCAAATTCCTTGCTGCCCGCTCCAGACCCGCCACTTGGCGCCGCCGCCACCGCGCCCTAGCCAATCGGAGGCCTCCACGTCGCCTACCCCAACTCCCGCAGCCACTCACAAGCCTCCATGTCGCCTCCCCGCCGCCAGCCAACCGCTTCCACCGCCGCCGGCCCTCCCGGCCCGAACGCGGCCTGCCCCTGGGACGATCTGGGCCCGAGCGCCCGAGCGCGCCCGTGGCCTGCCTCCTCCTCCCGAGCTCCCTCGCACGGCCGCATCTCCGCCGTCGGCCATCACCGTGCCGCCCCGCCGCCGGGTCGCCGGTCCCCGCACCAGCACGCCGCTCGCGCCCTTCCTTCGACCCCTGTCGCGCCTCGATCTGGCCGGAGCTGCCAGATCCGGCGAGGGCAGGAGCTCGCCCCGCCTCTGTGTTGCCGCCTTGGATCCCCACCGCCTGACCAACGTCCCCGCCCGTGCCGACCCTGCCGCCTCTCCGGATCCATTCCCGCCGGCGATCTCCGGTCAGTGCCGAGCCGCGCCGTCGCGAGTCCCAGCCGCCGTCGTCCCATCCTCGAGCGAGAGGAGGACGACACTTCGTCCTGCCGCCGTGAGCCGGCCCAGATTCTGCGCCCCCATCGCCAATGGCCCAAGGCCCATGGTGAGAGCCCAGCGCCCAGCTAGATTCGGCCCGCTTCCGGTTTTTTCTTTCAGCAATTTGTCTTTTGTCCAGAGAACTATCGTTTTACAGAAAAAAAAAACCTCTACCTTCATGCATATAATAAATTGACAACCGTGCATTGGATGAAAATGGTTACACATGAAAACTGCTCCAAATTTTGTGTAGAATTACAATAACCAACTTACATCCTTGTACTACATGTTTTAACTTGTTGTTTGTTTAAGTTTGCTTAGACCACTTGTTTAAAATATGACTAAGTCCCTAAAAACTATTAATATGTATGCATGTTTAACATGGTGTAACTTTGTGCATGTTGGTCCAAATGGGGTGTATGATATGTCAATATGTTCATTGTGAAGTGCTCTACATGATGGTGGCTATTGCAATCATGTTAGGTGCCATATTGCCATGTTTATCCCTGTTGCAAAAGTGCATGTGGATGTTAAGTGCTGAAGCTTGTTATGAGATGTTGATTTGTCTTTTTCATATCTTTATGTGTGATTTTTGTTTGAGCTACATGTCAGTATGTTTTAGAAGCACAAACATGACATCTTTGTTGTGGTGCAATCCACTTTTCATGATATGCCTTGTGGTGATTGGAACAAGCTTGCAAAGTGACCTACTCGTTGTTGTTGTTTTCACATACTTGTTTAAAACTGGTCTGAAACTGTTATATCATGATGCCATGTTTGCTTGATGCCCCACTCAAATTCATGGATGTTTTGGGTTGTCCAATGATCATGTCATGTTGTCCATGTTATGTTCTATCCATCCATGCCCTTGTTTGCATATATGACCTGCTGTAGCTTGTTGTTTTCATGCTCTTAAGTTTCTATAAAATGTTTCTGTCAGCCTGTTATCAGCAAGTTCAGTTTTGCCATGTGAATAGCTAGTGATCTATGCATCCTATGACCATGCTCTTGCCATGAGTAGCTTCATAAACATGCTTTCTTGATGTTGGTTATATTCACTTGCCATGATATGCTTTGAGATGAGTTGCACAAGCTTGCAAACATGCCTACTTGTCGTTGTTGCTGCCATGTTTAGTTTATTTCACTAAGTCTGTGAAATATGTTATCTTTTGCAACCTTGCCATGATGTTTTGAGCATGTTCTAGTGGTGTTTGGTAGTAGCTCGGTGATCATGCTTGTAGTGCTTGACATGTACATGCTTGCCATGCCCTTTGTTGCCATGAAATGTTATTGTATCATGTTGTTTTGATGTCAACTAAGTGCCATGTTGCTGTTTTTGAACAGCTTGTTGTTATATCTTGTTCCATGTGTATGTGTTGAACTGTTGCTCCGTTTTGAGTGTGTCCTATATGAAACTTGTGTGTTTTTTCATGTAGATGCATAATAACAAGTTGCATACCTGTTTGGAATGTGTTTGCTGGACGTTTGGATGCATCTTGCATCCTTGCCATGCTTGACTTGTTTTGCTCATATCTTCTAGGCCGTAGCTCCAAATTAGATGAACTTTATATGTAACTTGACTAGAATTTTGAGTAGATCATCATGGTGCATGTTAACTTGATGTTTAACAACTTTAACATAAGGCTTGTTCAGATCTGGACCAGTTTCGAAATGTGCATATGAGGACTTACCGGAATTGTTGTTTCCGGCCTCATTTAAACTTGCCTTGTTGTGTTGTCCTTGTGTGCTTCATCCCTTGCCATGTTTGCATCATGTAGCCTTGTCATGCATCATACTTGGTTGAGCATCATGTATTGTTACGTGTTGTGTGTTTACCATGTTGTTTGCTTCTTCTTCTTCTCATTAGTGCTTGTTTCATTGCGATCGTGAGGATTCGTTCGACTACACTTGGTTCATCTTCGTGGCTTCTTCTTCGTCTACTTCATGGATTCATTCTTCTTCCTTGCTGGATCTCTGGCAAGATGACCGTCACCTTGGATACCTTTACTATCATTGTCGTGCTAGTTGTCTTGATGCTATCGCTATATGTCGCGCTACCTATCTATTTGTTCTCAACCTCTCCTTGTTGCCATGAAACCTCAAACCTTTGACACCATCCCAGCAAACCGTTGTTTGGCTATGTTACTTGCTTGCTCAGCCCCTCTTATAGCATTGTTAGTTGCAGGTGAAGATGAAGATTGCTCCATGTTGGAACTTGGTTTTCGGGAATATCACAATATCTATGACTATAATTAACACACCTATATACTTGGCAATGTGTGGAAGGCTTGGCATTTTGCTCGGTGTTTTGTTCCACTCATGCCGCCTTAAGAACCGCTAAACCGGTGATATGTTCCTTGATTTTGCATTCCTAACGCGGTTGGGTATATGGGGACCCCTTGACAGTTCGTCTTTGAATAAAACTCCTCCAGCAAGGCCCAACATTGGTTTTAATTTGCCTCATGATAAAAACTTAATTAATTAATTAAATTGCATAGGGGGTCGCGTCCCCGGGTTCTTAATTCTACATACAGGGGGGCCAGTGCTAATGGTGTTGGTCCCAAACTAGAGCCACTTGCGGTGCCACCCAATTATCTGGGGTCTTCGGTTGTTGTACGTAGTGCTCATCCGGACGTGGCCTGACACGAGATGCGTGCGGCTACTATCAGGGTGTCGGCACGCCGGGAGGTCTTGCTGGACTTGTTATACCATTGTCGAAATGTCTTGTGCACCGGGATTCCGAGTCTGATCGGATTGTCCCTAAGATAAGGGGTAATACTTTTACTTATGCTGATCGTGAGAGCTTGTGATGGGCTAAGATGGGACACCCCTGCAGGGTTATGATCTTGTCAGAGATATGGACCATGGG
Source organism: Secale cereale (assembly GCA_902687465.1). Taxonomy (NCBI): domain Eukaryota; kingdom Viridiplantae; phylum Streptophyta; class Magnoliopsida; order Poales; family Poaceae; genus Secale; species Secale cereale. The sequence goes on along the minus strand of LR738714.1, from coordinate 264,673,865 downwards.
TACCCTCAGCGCCTACCCTTGGTATTTTAAGACAAATAACAGCCGCTTGGTCTGCAGCGGCCGTCTGCTCCTCGAGCCGCCTCCTAGGGTGGCTTGCCCTAGGAGCCGGCTGCCAGCAGGCGGCGAGGACCCAACAGGCGGCATCACCAAGCACCACCAGCCAGTAAACGGCCCCGCATTCCGCCCTCAGGGAACACGCTGAGGTGGGTCCCGGCGCGGCGGAGGCATGGCTACAGGAGAGCATGTCCTTAGAAGATCTGTAAGGATGTGGCTACAGTGGCCGTGTACCTTATGAATATCCACTAAGCGGCGGGTCAGTATAGCCATGAGGCTTGTGACCAAGCAGGGGTCAGAGGAGGCCACGATCCCACTACCCACAAACGGCGGGGCCAGCAGGCGGCTGGCCCCATCGGTCAGCGAGCAAGCACAAGAACAAACCTCCTCTGGCAGGTGGCCGGGGGAGACGGTCGTCTGGCAGCAGACGGCATGCCCCACCCTTGAAGTCCGAGCCTCATCAAGATGACGGGACGGGACGAGGCGGCAGCGTATGGCGAGGGACGATGGCACTGTGGCCATCTCCTCCCCAACAAGGTTGTCGTCAGCAAAAGCACCCCCACAGTGAAATCACAAGGGGCCGGCAGGCGGCGGGCCCCAGCAGACAGGCGGCGAGGCCGGCACTAGAAGACACTGACGGCTGGGGGCCACGACATCGAAGTTACCATTGTACCCTTGGGGGGTAGGTCTATATAAACCCCCCAGGGTCCTCCATGTTGAGAGCTGGATAGTTGGCTATTAGAAGTTCACAAGACAAGAACCCTAGAGAGGAGGTGAGCTAGCCTTGTTCATCTTCTTCCTTTAGACATCACAGCTCAAGGAGCAATCCTGTAGCTACTCTAGTGCTATCAGCGATGACGCGGAGCCCCCGCAGAGCAGGACTAGGGGTGTTATCTCCTCGGAGAGCCCCGAACCTGGGTAAGATTCGTAGGCGTCCTAAGTATCGCCTTATCCCGCTTCCCGAGCCCGGCGACGTTCTATTGACCCCATGCATGATAAGCCATCCTTTGGCATATGTCGTCCCAAAACCCCGACATTTGGCGCCCACCGTGGGGCTAGGTGCACCGTCGTCCGGAGACATGTTCTGGACGGGAACCTCGTTCCTTCCTGGAGAGAGTAGCCAGCCCGGCACGCCCGCTGGCATGGAGACCGGGATGCTTCGCAGCGCTGAGGCTGCATGCGCCGTGAGCGGGCTCGCCGATCTGCTCGGTGCCACCCGCGTCCACGACGAACCTTCTCCGGCGGCCGAGCTAGTGGCGCCGGAGAGCTTCCTCGTCGAGCTCCTCGACAAGCTCCACCTCGTCGACGAGCGCGCCTCTGACATGGAGTCAGTGGGCTCTTCTGACCCACCAACAGACATGATCGTCGACCCCGACGATTCCTTCCCCGAGCACGTGGAGATCGTCAATGACCCTCTTCCCGTTCTTCCGATCCGCGGCACCATCGGCATCGTCACGCAGGTGCTCGTCACCGACCACGGCGAACCATCGTGCCGGACGGGCCCAGACCTGCTCGAGGCCGCTCTGCAGCACCTCGCCGCCCCTGTCGCGGCGGGGGCACACGACGCGGAGTTGGAGGCACTCCGCATCTCGCTCCTCGACAGCGCCAACAAACTGGCCGCCTCCCGACGCCTCACTGAAGCTTACCATCGCGAAATGGACCGCGCCATCTGTGACACGCCGGCTGCTGGCGAGCCTAGCCGAGCCGGCGTTGACCGTGATCGCGGCGGGCTGCTAGCGGATATGCTAGGAGCCCCGCGGCCTGTGTAATACACTCCACCGGAGAACCTAAGGGCTGCCCAGGCGGCAGTCAATGAGATGGACCACTTGGAGGGAGACGAGCTCCGTTGCATGACCCAGCGTGCCCGCCAGCTCCTCGATGCTGCTGCTACGCAGCAAGAGGCCCGTCGCCGGGTGTCGGAGGTGGCTGCGCAAACCGACAACCGCCCTCTCCGACGGGAGCAAGGAGCCACGTCCCGCTCTCCAACAGTCGGCACCACCAACCGACGAGACTCAGAGCCCGCTGCCAGCCGTAGCCGGCAGACGCGCTTCACCATCGAGCGCGACGAAGACGGCCGCCCAAGGGCCGTAGAACGACGAGGGGAGCAGCCGCCTCCTCCCAGGCGGGAGAGACGCGTGTCTCCTCCGCCTGTTGACCACCCCTCTCTGGCAGGCCGCCTGGGCCGCCGCGAGGGGGTTGGGGAGAACGACGCCCGCCACCGCCTGGACCATCTGGCTCGCTCCCAGGCGGTTGAAGAAGAAGATGACCTCGGTCCGGCCTGTTTCGGCCCCCGCATCCGTGACGAGCCTTTTCCCAAGGGCTTCTAGCTCCCCAGAGACACCCCCAAGTACAACGGATCGGTGAAACCAGAGGACTGGCTGGTGGACTACTCCACGGCTATCAGCATAGCCACCGGCAACAGGCGTGTCGCGGTGAAGTACGTGCCCCTCATGCTCCAGGGCATGGCTCGGACGTGGCTGAACAGCCTCAAGCCCAACAGCATCAACGACTGGCTAAACTTCACCGACGCCTTCACTCACAACTTCACCAGCACCTACAAGCGCCCTCCCAAGCCGTGTCAGCTCTCCCTATGTGTCCAAGGCCCGGACGAGTCAGCTCGTGACTATCTGACGCGTTGGGCGGAGCTGCGAAACTCCCGCGAGGGAGTGCATGAGGTACGAGCCATTGAGTATTTCACGGTCGGGTGCAGAGAGGGCACCTTGCTCAAGCACCGGCTCCTGTGCGACGAGCCGGCCACGTTGGATGAGCTGCTAAGCATAGCGGACAAGTACGCCACCGCTGACTCCTCCATGAAGATCGAGCTGCAAGTGGATGCTTCCGGCAAGATGACCCCTCCAACTCCCAAGACGCCGGCAGGAGAATCCAGCCGGCGCCAGCAGAACAACGACCAGAAGTGCAAGGCCCAGGCGCCGGCTGCCAACGGCCGGTTGGTGGCAGCGGTCGACGGACAGCAGCCAGAAGCTCAAGCAGGGCCCAAGCGCCAAAAGGGCGGCAAACCAGTATGGCAGACGGCCTTCTCCTTTGATCAAGCCTTGGACGCCCCCTGCAAGTTCCACAGCGGCGCGAAGCCCTCCAACCACACCACACGAAAGTGTCACTGGCTCACAAGGATTGCGAGGGGAGAAGCTCTGCCTCCGCCGCCTGCTGGACCGCCGGCTCCGCCTCCTAATCTGCCGGCTGCTCGTCCAGGCGGCCAGGTCAAGGACGAGTTCCCAAAAGAAAATGGAGCCTATGTTGTCTTCACCAGCCAGACGGATGACAGGCACAGCCGACGCCAGCAGCGCAGAGAAGTCAACACTGTTGCTGTCAAAAGCCCGGAGTTCATGCACTGGTCTGAAAGGCCTGTCAGCTGGAGCCGAGAGGATCACCCGGCTGTCATGCCGTCTCCAGGGGCCTATGCCTTGGTCCTGGACGCCACTCTCTCCACTGACAGGCGGGCCTGCCGTTTCTCCCGGGCTCTGGTGGACGGCGGCAGCAGCATCAACATCATGTACCGAGACACCATGGAGAAGTTGGGCATCAAAAAGAAGCAGCTTCAGCCCACCAGGACCGTGTTCCATGGCATTGTGCCAGGTCTCTCTTGTTCACCAATCGGCAAGGCCAGGGTCGATGTCCTGTTTGGTGACAAGGCGCATTTTCGGAGGGAGCCGGTCTGGTTTGAAGTTGTGAACCTAGAAAGCCCCTATCACGTGATCTTGGGCCGGCCTCCTCTTGCAAAGTTGATGACAGTCCCCCATTATGCCTACCTCAAGATGAAGATGCCTGGTCCCAAGGGAATAATCACCGTAACCGGGGACTACGAGAAGTCCATTGCATGTGCAACAGCCAGCAGCCGCCTGGCAGAAACCCTTGTTGTGGCTGAGGAGAAGCACCGTCTGGAGCGGCTGGTGGCAATGGCTGGCGAGCAGCCGGCCATACCAGCCAATCCCAAGGAGGCGGAGCCGTAAGGCTCGTTCCAGCCCTCCAAGGACAGAAAGAAAATTGCCTTGGACCCATCTCACTCGGAGCGATTTTCTGTCATAGGGTCAAGCCTAGACAGCAAATAGGAAAGCGAGCTCGTCGATTTCCTCCGTGAGAATCGGGACATCTTTGCATGGTCCCCCAAGGACATGCCTAGTGTTCCGACGGAATTCGCCGAGCACAAGCTGCACGTGAGAGAAGATGCAAAACCTGTCAGGCAGCCGCTGCACCGCCTGTCAGAAGAAAAGAGAAGAGTCGTTGGGGAGGAGGTCGCCCGCCTGCTAGCAGCCGGCTTCATCATGGAAGTCTTTTACCCCGAGTGGCTGGCGAATCCAGTCCTGGTGCTGAAGAAGAACAACAAATGGCGCATGTGCATTGATTACACCAGCTTGAACAAAGCCTGCCCCAAAGATCCGTTTGCTCTGCCACGAATAGATCAAGTGATTGACTCCACAGCCGGATGCGAGCTGCTGTCTTTCCTTGACGCCTATTCGGGGTACCACCAAATCAAGCTTGATCCAGTCGACCGTCTGAAGACTGCTTTCCTCACGCCGTTTGGGGCCTTCTGCTACCTGGCCATGACGTTCGGCTTGATAAATGCCAGCGCCACCTTTCAGCGTTGCATGCAGAAGTGTCTCCCCAAGCAGCTTGGCAGGAATGCCCATGTTTACGTGGATGATATTGTGGTGAAGACGGAGAAGAGAGGCACGCCTTTGGAGGATCTCCAAGAAACATTTGAGAATCTGCGCCGCTTTCGGATTAAGCTAAACCCGGAGAAATGTGTCTTCGGGGTACCAGCAGGCCAGCTCCTTGGCTTCCTGGTATCCGAACGCGGCCTCGAGTGCAACCCCGCGAAGATCAAAGCCATCGAGAAGATGGAACGGCCGACCCGTGTGCGAGATGTCTAGAGGTTCACGGGGTGCCTGGCATCTCTCAGCCGCTTCATCAGCCGGCTGGGAGAAGAAGCACTCCCCCTGTACCAATTGATGAAGAAAACCACTTGTTTCGAGTGGAATGACCAGGCGGATGAAGCCTTCCAGTAGCTCAAGCGACTGCTGTCCACCCCGCCTGTCCTGGCGGCGCTAGCAGACAAGGAACCCATGTTCCTTTACATAGCCGCCACCAGCCGGGTGGTGAGCACTATCATTGTGGTCGAGCGCCTAGAAGACGGCAGAGCCTTGCCCGTCCAGCGGCCCGTCTACTACTTGAGCGAAGTGCTATCAGCGTCCAAGCAGAATTACCCCCATTACCAGAAGATGTGCTATGGCGTGTACTTCACCGCCAAGAAACTCAAGCAGTACTTCCAAGAGCATTCTGTCACGATCGTCTGCACGGCCCCGCTTGCTGAAATCATGGGGAATAGAGATGCCTCAGGAAGAGTGGCCAAGTGGGCCATCGAGCTGGCCCCCTTCACCATCTTCTACCAGCCACGCACCACCATCAAGTCGCAAGCATTGGCCGACTTCCTCGTCGATTGGGCCGAAACCCAGTATCTGCCGCGTGTGCCACACTCAACCCATTGGCGGATGCACTTTGACGGATCAATGATGCGCATCGGCCTGGGGGCCGGCGTCGTCCTCACCTCCCCCAAAGGCGATAAGCTCAAGTACACCCTGCAGATACACTTTGCCGCCTCCAACAACGTGGCGGAATATGAGGCACTTATCCACGGGCTCCGGGTGGCCAAAGAGATTGGCATTCGCCGAGTGCTGTGCTACGGTGACTCAGACTTGGTTTTCCAGTAGTCGTCTGGGGACTGGGACGCCAAGGATGCAAATATGGCAAGCTACCGCTTCCTTGTCCAGCAGATCAGCAGACACTTTGATGGCTGTGAGTTCCTCAATGTGCCACGAGCTGATAACATGCGAGCGGACACCTTGGCACGAATCGGTTCCACCCGCCAAGCAATACCAGCCGGCGTATCTCTCCAATGCCTGCGAAAACCGTCTATCAAGCCTTCAGCAGAGTCACAGTCAATCTTCGTACCAGCCGACCCCGGGGCAGGCGGCCCCGCGGTTTTGGCTGCTGGCCAAAAGACTGCCCCAGCAGACGGCCACGACACTCCAACTCCAACAGACGGATCACCTACAGCAGCGCCAGCTCCTGGCCCGGGGACTGCTCCAGCAGACGGCCAGGAGGCGCCAGCTCCAGCAGATGGCTCGGGGACTTTGGAGACACAGCAGGCGGCTCAGCCCAGCCCTCCACCTCCCAGCCCAACCACCCTGCTCTCTCTGGCCGAAGCAAGTGGAGTCTCAGCGCCGTCTTGGGCACAGCCAATCCTCATGTTCCTGCTCAAAGGAGAGCTGCCAACAGAAGAAACTTTGGCGCGTCAAGTTCAATGCCGAGCCTGAGCTTACACCATTGTCAACAAAGAGCTCGTCAGAAGGAGTGCGATGGGCGTCTTCCAACGCTGTGTTGAAGCAACAAAAGGGCTGGCCATCCTGAGGAACATTCACCAAGGGGAGTGCGGCCACCACGTGGCCTCAAGATCTCTCGTAGCCAAAGCTTTCCGCCACGGTTTCTTCTGGCCGTGTGCTTTGGACGATGCCAAAGATTTGGTGAAGAAGTGCAACGGCTGCCAACGCTTCAGCTCCAAGCAACATTTGCTGGCTTCTGCACTCAAGACTATTCCGATCACTTGGCCTTTTGCCGTCTGGGGTCTGGATATGGTAGGACCTTTCAAGACTGCCAGAGGAGGCCTGACACACTTACTTGTGGCAATAGATAAATTCACCAAGTGGATCGAAGCCAAGCCAATCAAGAAACTCAATGGCCCAACTGCTCTGACATTCATTGCAGACATCACGGTCCGGTATGGTATACCGCACAGCATCATCACCGACAATGGCACAAATTTTGCCAAAGGCGCACTTGCTCGTTTCTGTGCAGCACAGGGCATCCGGTTGGACCTAGCGTCCGTTGCCCACCCACAGTCTAACTGCCAAGTCGAGCGTGCCAACGACCTCATCCTATCTGGCATCAAGCCCCGGCTGGTCGAACCTTTGGAGCGGTCGGCCGGCTACTGGATCGAAGAACTGCCGTCTGTCCTATGGAGCCTCAGAACCACTCCTATCAAATCCACCGGCTTCACCCCTTTCTTCCCCGTCTATGGTGCCGAGGCAGTCATCCCAACAGACGTTGAGTTTGACTCGCCTTGCGTCACCATGTACACGGAAGCTGAAACCAAAGAAGCACGCGAAGACGGCGTGGACTTGTTGGAGGAGGCCCGGCTGGTAGCACTCAGCCGCTCCGCCATCTACCAGCAGGGTCTCCGCCGCTATCACAGCCGACGAGTGAAGCCACGCTCCTTCCGCGAGGGAGACCTTGTGCTCCGGCTGATCCAGCGAACAGCCGGCCATCACAAGCTCTCGGCTCCTTGGGAAGGACCATTCATCGTCAGCAAGGTACTGGGCAATGATGCCTACTACCTCATCGACGCCCAGAAGCCAAGGGCGCGCAAGAGAGACGACCCAGGCAAGGAGTCGGAGCGCCCATGGAACGCGAACCTTCTTCGTCGCTTTTATAGCTGAAAGACAGTATGTGTCATGCTATCTAAGTTATTTTGAGAATCAGTGGGAGCCCCGAGAGATTCTCGGGGACTGCCCAAGCCTTTATCTATATGATAAGAATTATGCCTGTGAGTGTTTGTTGTTCACTCTTCTGTCCGGCACCGGAGCCTACCAGACGGCCCAGGGACTGGCCGCCTGGCCCTATGTCTAGAGGATTCTCCTTAGAAAGTCAGACAAGTAATGTGATGGCATCTGAGCCCTCTCCTGTATCCAGTCACAGACTCGCAGAATGCGGCTGTCCGGCTGGCAGGAGCCAAAGGCAAGAAGCGATGCCCACATGAAAAATGGCTAAGGATAAAGAAAAAGAACAAGGGTCAGCAGCAGAAGACACAACCTTGGAGTTCCAAGCCGCCTGCTAAGCAGCCGGCTCGCAACTCGGGGACTACACCCAGCGGGTGCGCTGACGCGCCCCCGCAAGAAGAAGAAGAGACACTCATCTCGGCTGTCTGCTAGAGCAGTATGCAGCTGCGCCAGCTCCTGGCGATGCGCGTTGTAGGAGGCCACGCGGAGGTTGTGGTACTCCTGCAACAAGAAGCAAGATCAGATCTGATGAATACATTGGAGTTCCAAGCCGCGTGCTCAGCAGCCAGCTCGGAACTCCGGGACTACACCCAGTGGGTGCGCTGACGCACCCCCACGGAAAAAAGTGAAGGAATAAAAGCAGAAATGAAACACACTTACCGGAACGGAGGACCGCGTCGCAATGAACTCCTGCATCGCCGTCTGCACGACGCTGCCCAAAGAGTTCATGCGGTCCAAGACGTCCCGTGACGCAACGAGCCACGCGCCGCCTCCTCCGAATCTCCAGCTCGATTGCGCCGCGCTGGTCGCCTCGTTCTCCGGCGCGGACGAGCTGGCCCCGCCAACCTCCACCTGTTGGGGCATGGAAACCGCCCTCGCAAGGCGCCGACGGGCTGGGCCTCGGGGGGGCGGTTGCGGGCCAACCACCAGTGTGCCCCCAACCGGCGGCACCTCCGTCCCCATCGGCCGGCTGCCCTGCTCCCCAGCAGGCGGCGCGGGGGGTGGTGGCGGCGTCTCCAAGATGACGCATTCGTCACCTCCATCGCCTGGAGCCGGCTGCTCGTCAGCAGCCGGCGCCCGGGCAGACGGCTCCTGAGACCTTGGCGCCGGGCGGTCGACGCGGCCTGCCGGCTGCTGGGGGCCCTTCCCCCGCTCCCGGGCGCAGGCGGCGTCTGCCTCGGCCTTCTTGGCGGCTTCGGCCTCCGCCTGGGCAGTGGCATCTGCCGCCGCCCGCTCGCGCTCCGCGGCCTCGCGCTCCGCTCGCGCCACACGGGCGTTCCTCTCTGTCACCTCCCGGAGCGCGGCAGCAGGATCCACGCGCGGGGGCACATGAGGGACGTCCGTGCCTCCTACCACAGAGCCCGCTGGCACCCGCGAGAGGGAGAGCGGCGCGCTGTGAGGACGTCCAAAAGAAACAAAGAATCAAGCAAGAAGGAATCAGCTGAGGAAAAGGAATAAGACGCAAAGAAGGAGTAAGGGACACTTACCCAGACATGACTGGCCTGGCCTTGGGCTTCTTCGGCATATTTGCCCTGGCGGCTGCCTCCTGACGCCTCGTGGTGGCATTCGACAGCCGAAGCTTCTTAGGCGGAGCGCCAGTCGGCCCTGACGAGGACCGCCGTTTCCCGCCGCCGGCTGTGCCAGACGGCCCCGCCTGCTGGCTGGCGCGGACGGGTGCCTCCTCCATCTCCTCGTCGTCGTCCGGCCAGTTCTCGAGGCCGCCTTCTGGCTGGCCTCCGCCGCCTGTCACCTCCTCCTCCTCCATGGTGGCGGCGGCCCCAAGTTTGGGGTCGCTCGTATCGCTCTGGGAACGATCTGACTCGAGGGGGCGGCCCGGTTGGTCGGAGCCCGGCGCCGGCTGGCCTGAGAAGATCTAAGCCGGGTGTCAGCACCAGACGGCTACAGCAGCCGGACAAAGAAGAAAGAAAATTAAAGGACGAAAACTTACTGCGGGCGGCTGGTTGTCACGGCTGTACAGAGCCTTGCTAAAGGCCCAGCCGGCGTCGGGGACCTGGCAACTGGAGATGTGGTTCACCAGCTGGGCCACTTCCCCGTGCGGCAGGGGCTTGGTGCAGGTCCGGCTGGGGTCCCGGCGCCCGCTCATATCATGGATGAGGTGGACGGCGCTGCAGCGGCAGCACCCGGCGCTCGGCGAACGTCAGAAGCAGATCCGCAAACTCCAGGCCTTCGTCGTCTCTCAGCTCCCGGAGACGACGCACAGCGACTTAGGCGCCTTCGGTCAAGCCGACGGGCCGGGTCTTCCAAGAGTCCCGAGGCTCAGCAGGCGGCCCCGGCAGCCATTCCGGCAGGCAGATGAGATCCTCCTCGGGGTCGACGTTGGAGACGTAAAAATACATCTTCTGCCACTGCTTCACCGATCCGACGAGATTCGGCGCCGGGAAGAAGTTTCTCGCCGCGGTGCGCTTCACGGGGATGCATCCTCCACACTGAGCAGCCATGCTCTGGACGGCAGTGCCCAACTTCACGTAGAAGAGCTCCATCCAGAGCTCGACGGTGGGGAGGATGCCAAAATAGGCCTCGCAGAGGACGACAAAGGAGGAGACGGTGGTTATCGTGTTCGGCGTGAGGTGGTGCGGCTGGATGTGGAAGAAGTCGAGGAACGAGCGGAAGAAGCCGCTCGCCGGCAGGCCGAACCCGCACGGAAAGTGCGAGCAGAAGACGACCCGCTCGCCTTGCCGCGGGGCCGGTCTGATTCCGCCGCCGGCGCCAGGCGCACGGCGACCTTGTCGGCCGGCGGCAGCTTCCGCGACCGTCGGAGAACGTCCGCTTGCTCCTGCACGACTTCACTGTCGTCCCATTGGCCGTGGTGTCGGGTAGGCGTGGGAGCAGCCATGGCTCGGGCTGTGTTTCGCTGTGATTGCAGCAAGGAGAAGCGGGGAAGAAAACGAAGGACGGGGGAGAGTGAGCGTGAGAGCAGCGCCAGCCCTTCCCCCGGCCTATATATAGGCCCTGGCGACGAAGGCAAGGGGGTGGGCGTGGGCTTAACCACCCCACGTCCCGCACGACCCCCAATTTTCTCGTGCCTAATCCGTGCGTATTTAATGCGCGTGGGAGGGTAATCGATTAACTCTGCCACTGTGGATCCGCGCGGGGTCCGAGGCCCTTAGTAGCGGGCCCTGGCCCACTGTTATGTCCTGTCACGCGCGTGGGCTGGCAGGCCGACGCGACAGGGCGGTGACACACGGGCGCTGCCAATGGTCCGCGGGTCTGTTCGGCTGCCCGCTGACCAGGCGACGCCTTCCTGCCGAAGATTCCGAGACGATGGTGCGGCTGCCAGAGGCCGGCTCCTGCAGCACAGAGCTGGCTGGCGGCAGACGGACCCCTTAAACAGACGAAAAGCAAGCCTGAGGGGAGAAGCTGCTAGAACCCCTCAGCATCCTCCAGCACCCGCATCGGAGTTCCACCAGCTTCGGGGACTATTGTCGGAGATATGGACCATGGGTACCCTCAGCGCCTACCCTTGGTATTTTAAGACAAATAACAGCCGCTTGGTCTGCCGCGGCCGTCGGCTCCTCGAGCCGCCTCCTAGGGTGGCTTGCCCTAGGAGCCGGCTGCCAGCAGGCGGCGAGGACCCAACAGGCGGCAGCACCAAGCACCACCAACCAGCAAACGGCCCCGCATTCCGCCCTCAGGGAACACGCTGAGGTGGGTCCCGGCGCAGCGGAGGCATGGGCTACAGGAGAGCATGTCCTTAGAAGATCTGTAAGGATGTGGCTACAGTAGCCGTGTACCTTATGAATATCCACTAAGCGGCGGGTCACTGTAGGCACGAGGCTTGTGACCAAGCAGGGGTAAGAGGAGGCCACGATCCCACTACCCACAAAGGGCGGGGCCAGCAGGCGGCTAGCCCCATCGGTCAGCGAGCAAGCACAAGAACAAACAGCCTCTGGCAGGCGGCCGGGGGAGACGGCCGTCTAGCAGCAGACGGCACGCCCCACCCTAGAAGTCCGAGCCTCATCAAGATGACGGGAAGGGACGAGGCGGCAGCGTACGGCGAGGGACGATGGCACTATGGCCATCTCCTCCCCAACGAGGCTGTCGTCAGCAAAAGCACCCCCACAGTGAAAGGCAATCACGGGGGGGGGGCGCAGGTGGCGGGCCCCAGCAGATAGGCGGCGAGGCCGGCACCAGAAGACACTGACGGCTAAGGGCCACGACATCGAAGTTACCATTGTACCCCTGGGGGTAGGTCTATATAAACCCCCCAGGGTCCTCCATGTTGAGGGCTGGATAGTTGGCTATTAGAAGTTCACAAGACAAGAACCCTAGAGAGGAGGTGAGCTAGCCTTGTTCATCTTCTTCCTTTAGACATCACAGCTCAAGGAGCAATCCTGTAGCTACTCTGGTGATATCAGTGATGACGCAGAGCCCCCGCAGAGCAGGACTAGGGGTGTTATCTCCTCGGAGGGCCCCGAACCTGGGTAAGATTCGTAGGCGTCCTAAGTATCGCCTTATCCCGCTTCCTGAGCCCGGCGACGTTCTATTGACCCCATGCATGATAAGCCATCCTTTGGCATATGTCGTCCCAAAACCCCGACAGATCTTTTGAAAGTCGTGCCCGCGGTTATGTGGCAGATTGGAATTTGTTAATGTTCGGTTATAGAAAACTTGACAGAGGATCCGAGATAAAATACACGAACCGTGTGAGTAATAGTGACCATCTCTTTTCACTTTGAGAAGAGAATACGGTGGGGTTATGTTTGACTCATAGGTAGTTCAGGATCTTTAGCGATCATTACTAGTTTGCGATCATTTGCATAGATGCTCATCTTATTCTTGTACTCGTAAGTGAGCCACCATACATATCCTTAGCCGCTGCTGCAACCTCACCACTTTACCTCTTCCTACCCATTAAGCTTTGCTAGTCTTGATACCCATGGTTATGGGATTGCCGAGTCCTCATGGCTCAAAGATACTACAACAACAGTAGTAGGTGCAGGTTTCCGATGACTTGACGTGAGAGCGATGTACTTGTGTTGGAGTTCTTCTTCTTCTTCGTTAGTATTGGGTTAGGTTCCTAGCCGACAGCCTGGGATAGCACGATGGATGTCATTGTGCTTTTCATGTTTGCATCCGTAGTCGGATGCCTTGTATTGAAGTTGGTGTGTTCATCTGACTTGTATGATTTGTTGTATCCCATGTATTTATGTAATGGTACGATGTAATGATATCCATCTTGCTAAGCACCCGAAATGCGGTTGTGCCTCAATCACAAGTTTTATCTAGTGATCGAGATAGGATCGCATCTTAGGAGTGACAAATTGGTATTAGAGCCAAGTTCCGACCTACCATAGGAGCCCCCTTGATTAATCGTATTTTGGCCGTTGTTGAGTCTGTAAAAAAGTATTTTGAAGTCTAGTTATATCGAAGAGTAGGAATTCTTTTTACTCCTCCATCCCTTCGTCGCTCTGGTGAGGAATCTTGACGTAGGTGTTTTGAATTACCTCTCTTCTCCTTCAATTTTTTTAGGATCACGCGGTTAGTTTTCGTTCGCTGCGATGTCAGTTCTTTTCATCTGGTGCATCTCCCGTCAAGTCGATTTGACCCTCCTCGTCTTTTGCTTCAATCTTTGGTTCTTTCCAACCGATGTTGTTTCCCCCGTCTGATGTGTTCTTTCTTTTTCCCACCCGCCCACCCTTTTAATTTTCGAAGCCGGAGTACTTAATCGAGTATCTATTCTACTCGTCTGAAGCCTTTGCCTTCTTTCGTCAATTATTTCAACTGGTGAATTCTTGTCTAGTTCGTCATCCTTCTTTATTTTTTCTTCTCCGATGAATTCTCCTCTCGTTCGACATTCTTCATCTCTTTTCTTTACCGGTGGATTCAATTCAAGCTTCGGTGTTTGTCATATCCTTTTCCCCTCCACTCAAATGTTTTACCCTTGCTCGTTCCCTTCTCGCCATTTTATTATTCCGGAGTTTCGAAAATATCTCAGGAGATTCGTCCGTGTTCTAATTTATTCGAGGTTGTCACCGCATTCGAGTCTTTCAAACATTTCGGTGCATCGTTTCTCACTCCAATATCCTTTTCAACGGTGGTTTTTCTCTTCGGTGGGCTCATAACCCACAGGACTTTTCCGAGGATCGTACCTGACTCTTCTAATTTCTCGGAGTGTTCCGCAATTCTTTTCAAGTGTGACGTAAGTATGGATTCCATCCGTCATGTGCCTTCTCCAAGACCGTTTTCAAATTCTTTTCATGTGTTCGTTCAACTTATCCTCTTTTCATTCTCCCGGATTATCTCAACAATTTTGGTGGTGTTCCTCGTCGTCATTTGAAGTCCGAACAAGAGTTCCTCTAAATCTTGTCAGTTCTCTCGAAGATTCAAGTATATAGCTTCATACTATCCTCTCGAATTATTCTGCTTGTCATAAATTCTTTTCCTTACCCATCCGGAGTAAAAAATTCAGGAATTGTTTTTCCATTTTGATTCTCCGAAGGCCATTATTTCAGAAGATTTCTTCGTTCTGAGTTTTCAACTTCATCCTCCAAATATTCTTCATTGACGCCTCTTCGTTCGTCTCCATATTCTTTCGGTGCTTCGTTCAAGCATTCTTTAATCCTTCTGCGATCTTTTCATTCTCTTGCATCTAGATTTCCCCAAGTGTTTTATTCTTCCAGATGATTCATTCTCATGTACTCACTCAATTTCAATTCCTTACGGTGGTTTGATCTCTTTCCTCACTCGATTTTAATTATTCCCAGTGGTTCGTTCCTTTTCATCGCTCAGTTTCAATTCATACAGTTGTTCGCTCAAGAGTTCTGTTCCAGTGTTATCATATTAATCCATTCATTTTTTATTCCAATCCTACCGGTGGTTCATGAAGACTTTCTCGAGTTTTGCGCTATACCCCTCTTTATTCATTTTAACAAGAATAAGTAGTATGCAAATCCATTGCTTCTCATCAATCTAATTGGTGGAGGATAAGCATAACATAATTCTTATTCTTTTTCATCAAGTTGATTTAATCCTTTCCTTCGGAATTTGTTCTCGATGAATAAATTCTTGTTCCAAGTGCTTTAATCTTTTCTTTTCCAGAGTTCAAGCTTCTCGGCTATCTCATCAGAACCCCCCCCCCTTCTAAATCATCGCAAGGCTTTAATCTTATTATTTTGATCTTCATTTCTATCTCATCATTCTTTTTTTACTGGAGTTCTTCATGGTGGCTCATCATTATTTAATTCCTTCTTTGAGCGCTCTTAAAAATCCTTGTGGAGAAGCTCAAGCATTATTCTTTTGCCTCTCGAGTGCAAATAATTTTCCCTATTTCTTTTGAAGTGGAGTTTTGCATCTCTTCCTTCAGCTCATCTATTCACTCTTTTATTTGTGGCTTAATTCACCTCAAGTTTTGGGATGATTTCCATAAGTCCACAACAAGTTAATTCTTTTTGTTGTTGATTTTTTCAACAATTCCGTTCATCCTTTCTTCGCAAGGATGATTTGAATTCATTCGTGGTGTAAGTTATAATCTTCTTCTCCGTTATTTTCGTTCCATTCTTTAAATTCTTCCTGAGGCATTGTGTTGTTTCTATTGTCAAGTATTATTCCTTCTTCTCAAGTTCATGCTGTATTTCTTCCATGTGCAACCGGTTTGCTAATCCTTCCATTTTATCCGGAGTGCTTCCCAAATTCCTTCATATGAATTTCTTTTCAAATCTCGCTTAACCGGGGTGGTTTCAATGTCACTATTGGCATTAAGCTCTTGGTTCTCGTCGTATGCCTTGTTTCCTCTTTTTATCGGAGCTTCTCAATCTCGTTCATCTCCGTTGTATTCTTCTTTCAAGTGACTCAACCTCTCAAGGTTCTTTGGTTTCACCTTCTTCCTTTTCCCTCCCGTCTCGTTCCTAAGATCTCGGGACGAGATCTCTTGTTAGTAGGGGAGTGTTGTGCCCCGAGACCGATGCGCCAGGTGCCAATTAGTTTTCCGTCGTCGTTGCCATGTCATTTGATTGCGTGTTGCATTTTTCCATGTCATCATGTTCATTGCATCATCCAGTTTTCAAAACTTGCATCCGTCCGAGTCCCCTCGTCCTTTCGGTTATCCGTTCTGAGCCCACACACACTTGCACGCGCCCGCGGCACCTCCGGATATTTATTTCATAAGTGGTCGGAAAATGTTCTCGGAATGAGTTGAAACTTGGCGCGTGGTCTTATTATAGTGTAGACAGATCGCCTGCCGAATTTCGTCGCATTCGGGGTTCGTTTGATAGCCCAACCGTTAAACTATAGCGGCACCAGTCGCCGGTTAATTCGTCTAACGTTTTCGGTCTCCGAAAACCCCCGTGGGCCTCTTCTCTTCTCTCCCCACAACCCCTCCTACACAGCCCACCTACCCCTCTCTAGGCCTAACCTAACGCCTCCTCTGACCCAGAACCGTCTGATCATGATCGGAGGGTCCAAAAACCCCCCCTAGACTTCAAACCCTAGCCTTCCTACTATAAATGGACCTCCCCTAGTCCATTTTTGGAACCCTAGTCATCCCCTAGCTCCAGCCATCTCTCCCCACCTCAAATTCCGCGCAACCCGCTCCAGATCCGCCACTTGGTGCCGCCGCCACCGCGCCCCAGCCAATCGGAGGCCTCCACGTCGCCTACCCAACCTCCCGTAGCCACTCACAGGCCTCCACGTCGCCTCCCCGCTGCCAGCCAACCGCTTCCACCACTGTCGGCCCTCCCGGCCTGAACGCGGCCTGCCCCTGGGCTGATCTGGGCCCGAGCGCCCGAGCGTGCCCGCGCCCTGCCTCCTCCTCCTCCCGAGCTCCCTCGCGCGGCCGCATCTCCGTCGCCGGCCATCACCTCGCCTCCCCGCCGTGCTTCGCCGCCGAGTCGCTGGTCCCCGCACCAGCGCACCGCTCGCGCCCTTCCTTCGACCCCTGTCGCGCCCCGATCTGGCCGGAGCTGCCAGATCCGGCAAGGGCAGGAGCTCGCCCCGCCTCTGCGTTGCCGCCTTGGATCCCCGCCGCCTGACCGACGTCGCCGCCCGTGCCGACCCTGCCGCCTCTCCGGATCCGTTCCCGCCAGCGATCTCCGGTCGGTGCCGAGCCGCGCCATCATGAGTCCCAGCCGCCGTCGTCCCGTCCTCGAGCGAGAAGAGGACGACACTTCGTCCTGCGGCCGTGAGCCGGCCCAGCTCAGCTGCTTCGGACCAGCTTCTGCGTACCCCTCGCCAATGGCCCAAGGCCCATGGTGAGAGCACAGCGCCCAGTCAGATTTGGCTCGCTTCCGTTTTTTTTCTTTCAGCAATTTGTCTTTTGTCCAGAGAACTATCGTTTTACAGAAAAACCCTCTACCTTCATGCATATAATAACTTGACAACCGTGCATCAGATGAAAATGGTTTAAACATGAAAACTGCTCGAAATTTTGTGTAGAATTACAATAACCAACTTACACCCTTGTACTAAATTTTTAACTTGTTGTTTGTTTAAGTTTGCTTAGACCACTTGTTTAAAATATGACTAAGTCCCTAAAAACTATTAATATGTATGCATGTTTAACATGGTGTAACTTTGTCCATGTTGGTCCAAATGGGGTGTACACTAGTAGAAAACGGGGCAAAGGTCCATGCCGGGTCAGCCCATTAGTCCCGGTTCAGTCCAGTACCGGGACCAATGGGGGCATTGGACCCGGTTCGTGAGCCCAGGGGGGCGGCCGGGCCACGTGGGGCATTGGTCCCGGTTCGTCTGGACCTTTTGGTCCCAGTTGGTGGGACGAACCGGGACCAATGGGCCTTGCTCCTGGCCCACCACCATTGGTCCCGATTGGTGACTTGAACCGGGACCAAAGGCTCACCTTTAGTCCCAGTTCATGACACCAACCGGGACCAATGAGGTACCTATATATACCCCCTCGCGTAAGAGCAGAGCACATTGCTCTGTTTTTTCTCGCTGAGGGGGAGAGGGCTTGGTGGTGCTCTAGCGCACCTCCTATGCACACAACGTGTTCGATGGAATGCCCGAGCCACACTACTTAAGCTTTCTCCTCTCCAAGGTCGACCTCGAAGCTCCATTTTACTCAATATTTGTCTAGGTTTAGCGGTCCGTCACGCCCCGTCCCCGTCTTCACCGCCGTCGGGGGGGAGCTGTGGTGCTCTAGCTAGCTCACCTCCTATGCACATGAGGTGTTCGATGAAATGCCCGAGCCACACTAGTTAAGCTTTCCTCCTCTAAAAGCTCGAACTCCAAGCTCCATTTTCTCTGAGATTTGTCTAGGTTTAGCGGTCCATCACGTCCCGTCCCCGTCTTCGCCGCCGTCGATCGCCCCCGCCGATCTCGTCACGGGCACCACCGTGGTGAGCCTCTTGTTATGTCCATGCTTTTCTTACTTTTATTATTGCTTGTTATTATTGCTTTAGATAGATATTTGTCTAATTTTCTTACGTTTATTATTGCTTGTTATTATATATTGCGATGGTTTTGATATCCGTCCACATGGGCCCTCGTCATGTCTACGATTCGGATGTGGTATATTATCTTTAATTTATAACTATTTGTTTTAGTGTTTATGACAATTATGCCGACCAACCTGACATGCATAGATGTTTTTATATGTCTAGGAGGTAGTTGAACCGGAAATTCCAACCGACCCTCTAGTGGAGAGGTTAAATTTAGTTGAAGAGGAAAACATTTTCTTGAAGAAAAAATTGGAAAAAAAGGAGAAGGAGAAGATGGAATTGGAGTTGCATGTTGCGGAAGTCGTCGATGATCACAAGATCAAGATGGACCCTATTGTCGAGAGATTAAATTTAGTTGAAGAAGAAAACAATTTCTTGAAGGAAAAAATAAAAAAAATTGAGGAGGAGAAGATGATATTGGAGTTGCATGTTGCGGATGTCATCGATGATCACAAGATCAAGATGGATGCAATGTGGTTGAAGATTAGAAAGATTAGAAAATATGCCATTCATACCGAGGCTTGGTATCATTATGCCATTGGATCAATTGTTACCTTGGTTGCGATTATGATTGCATTTGTTTTCGCATTGAAATGTTTTACACAGTTTCAATGTATGGTGAAAATTAATTAGATGCTCTGGAGAGCTATATGTTGTTAGATGAGAACTATGTATGTACTTTGGTTTTAATGTGATGAAGAACTTATATTAATTTGGTCACTTAATTATCTATTTATGATGTTCTGTAATGGTTTTTGACACACTTAATTATATATAATGCACGCAGATGAACCGGCAATGGATGTACGGTGACAGACACACCTCCGAGTACATTAAGGGCGTGCATGAGTTTCTCGATGCGGCTGAGGCAAACAAGCAGAATGGTTTTATGTGTTGTCCATGCACTAAATGTGGGAATACGATGTCTTACTCTAACCGGAATATCCTTCACTCCCACCTGCTTTACAAGGGTTTCATGCCACACTATAATGTTTGGACGAGGCACGGAGAAATAGGGGTTATGATGGAAGATGGCGAAGAAGAAGAGTACGATGACAACTATGTGCCCCCTGAATACGGTGATGCTGCAATGGGGGGAGCTGGTGAAGATCAAGAGGAACCAGACGCTGTGCCCGATGATGATGATCTCCGCTGGGTCATTGTCGATGCAAGGATGCAATGCGAAGTCAAAAGGAGAAGCTGAAGTTCGATCGCATGTTAGAGGATCACAAAAAAGGGTTGTACCCCAATTGCGAAGATGGCAACACAAAGCTCGGTACCGTACTGGAATTGCTGCAGTGGAAGGCAGAGAATGCTGTGGCTGACAAAGGATTTGAGAAGCTACTGAAAATATTGAAGAAGAAGCTTCCAAAGGATAATGAATTGCCCGACAGTACATACGCAGCAAAGAAGGTCGTATTCCCTCAAGGATTGGAGGTGTAGAAGATACATGCATGCCCTAATGATTGCATCCTCTACCGCGGTGCATACAAGGATCTGAACGCATGCCCGGTATGCGGTGCATTGCGGTATAAGATGAGACAAGATGACCCTGGTGATGTTGACGGCGAGCCCGCCAGGAAGAGGGTTCCTGCGAAGGTGATGTGGTATGCTCCTATAATACCACGGTTGAAACATCTGTTTAGAAATGGAGAGCATGCCAAGTTGATGCGATGGCATAGTGAGGACCGTAAGAAAGACGGGAATTTGAGAGAACCCGCTGACGGGTCGCAGTGGAGAAAAATTGAGAGAAAGTACTGGGAGGAGTTTGCAAAGGACCCAAGGAACGTATGGTTTGCTTTAAGCACGGATGGCATTAATCCTTTCAGGGAGGAGAGCAGCAATCACAGCACCTGGCCTGTGACTCTATGTATGTATAACCTTCCTCCTTGGATGTGCATGAAGCGGAAGTTCATTATGATGCCAATTCTCATCCAAGGCTCTAAGCAACCCGACAACGACATTGATGTGTACCTAAGGCCATTACTTGAAGAACTTTTACAGTTGTGGAATGGAAATGGTGTACGTGCGTGGGATGAGCACAGACAGGAGGAATTTAACCTAAAGGCGTTGCTGTTCGTGACCATCAACGATTGGCCCGCTCTCAGTAACCTTTCAGGACAGACAAACAAAGGATACCACGCATGCACGCACTGTTTAGATGACACTGAAAGTATATACCTGGACAAATGCAGGAAGAATGTGTACCTGGGCCATCGTCGATTTCTTCCGACCAACCATCAATGTCGAAAGAAAGGCAAGCATTTCAAAGGCAAGGCAGATCACTGGAAGAAGCCCACCATGCGTACCGGTGATCACGTACTTGCTATGGTCAATGATTTACACGTAATCTTTGGAAAGGGTCCCGGCGCACTAGCTGTTCCGAATGACGCCGAGGGACACGCACCCATGTGGAAGAAGAAATCTATATTTTGGGACCTACCCTACTGGAAAGACCTAGAGGTCCGCTCTTCAATCGACGTGATGCATGTGACGAAGAACCTTTACGTGAACCTGCTAGGCTTCTTGGGCGTGTATGGAAAGACAAAAGATACACCTGAGTCACGGGAGGACCTGCAACGTTTGCACGAAAAAGATGGCATGCCTCCGAAGTAGTATGAAGGTCCTGCCAGCTACGCTCTTACGAAAGAAGAGAAAGAAATCTTCTTTGAATGCCTGCTCAGTATGAAGGTCCCGACTGGCTTCTCGTCGAATATAAAGGGAATAATAAATATGCCAGAGAAAAAGTTCCAAAACCTAAAGTCTCATGACTGCCACGTGATTATGACGCAACTGCTTCCGGTTGCATTGAGGGGGCTTCTACCGGAAAACTTCCGATTAGCCATTGTGAAGCTATGTGCATTCCTCAATGAAATCTCTCAGAAGGTGATCGATCCAGAAATCGTACCAAGGCTAAGGAGTCATGTGGCGCAATGTCTTGTCAGTTTCGAGCTGGTGTTACCATCATCCTTCTTCAATATCATGACGCACGTCCTAGTTCATCTAGTCAACGAGATTGTCATTCTGGGGACCGTATTTCTACACAATATGTTCCCCTTTGAGAGGTTCATGGGAGTCCTAAAGAAATATGTCCATAACCACGCTAGGCCAGAAGGAAGCATCTCCATGGGCCATCAAACAGAGGATGTCATCGGGTTTTGTGTTGACTTCATTCATGTCCTTAATAAGATAGGTCTTCCTAAATCACGGTATGAGGGGAGACTGACTAGAAAAGGCACGCTTGGAAGGGACTCAATAATATGCACGGACGAATATTCTTGGTCTCGAGCACACTACACAGTTCTACAGAACTCTTCCTTGGTGACCCCGTATGTCGATGAACACAAGAACAGTCTGCGCTCCAAACACCCGGAGCAGTGCGACGACTGGATTACATGTGAACACATCAGGAATTTCAGCAGTTGGTTGGAAACACATCTCAGAGGTGACAACACTGTTTGTGATGAGCTGTACTTGTTGTCCAGGGGACCATCTTTGACTGTATTGCTTTACAAAGGATACGAGATAAATGGGAATACATTTTACATGATTGACCAAGATCAAAAGAGCACCAACCAAAACAGCGGTGTCCGCTTTGATGCAACAACCGAGAGGGGAAAGGAAACATATTATGGTTACATAGTGGACATATGGCAACTTGACTACGGACATGATTTTAAGGTCCCTTTGTTTAAGAGCAAATGGGTCAATCCGTCAGGAGGCGGGGTACAGGTAGACCCACAGTACGGAATGACAACAGTGGATCTGAAAAATCTTGGGTACACTGACGAACCGTTCGTCCTAGTCAATGATGTGGCACAGGTTATCTATGTGAAGGACATGTCTACTAGACCAAGAAAAGTAAAAGATAAGGAAGCGAATACATCATTGACTAGGACGAACGGTTCGTCAGTGTACCCAAGATTTTTCAGATCCACTGTAGGTGCATCTATGTTCATTTTTTTAGTAAAGTTAACCACAAACTTGAGATTTACACAAATTTCAAAGAATTCAAATTTTAACTATTCAAATTTGAAAACTAATGGCACTAACAGAAAGTTTAGAATTTTTCTAAAACTAATGGCACTAACAGAAATTTTATAATTTTGCTGACTTAAAAGCAAAAAGAATTTAAAAATAAAGCAAAAAAACAAAAGAAAATAAATAATACAGGAAAACAAAACAAAAAAACTGGAAATAAAAATAAAAATAGCAACAATAAGTATTTTGTTGTAAGTAGAAACAAAATAAAATTAATAAAGCAACAAAGAAAACTATAAGTATTTAGTTCTTAGTAGAAAGGAAAAAATAGCAAAAAAGAAAAAAATGCCTATAATATTTGTTATGACTAACTAAAAATATCAAATTAAGTATAATGATAAAACACAATAATATTAAATAGCAGGAAAAAGAATGACTCAAAAATCAATTTTTATGGTAAAGTTATTCATAAACTAGTGATTCACACAAATTTTAAAAAATTCAAATTTTAAATCTAATGGCACTAACAGAAAGTTTATAATTTTTGTGACCTAAAAGAAAAAGAAATCACTAAAAAACTATAAGTATTTAGTTCTAAGTAGAAATGAAAAAAAATAGAAAAAAAGAAAGAAAAAATGCCACCTACTGGGCCAGCACGGCCTGAATACGACTAGAAACCCAACCATGGGTCAGGATTCAGGCCCGCATAAGGCCCAGTAGGCCCAACAGGCATAGCAGTGTACAAATTAGGCCCGTAAGCCTGTAGTTGAGAGGAGCTCGAGTGGGTGGGCGCAGCAGCGCTTATAAACCACACCCGAGCTCTCACAACTAGCGAGGTGAGACTAAACATCCCACCGCACCCGCGCCAGCACACGGCCTTTGATCCCGGTTGGTGGCACGAACCGGGACTAAAGGGGGTATTGGTCCCGGTTCGTGGCACCAACCAGGACCAATGCCCCCCTTTAGTCCCGGTTTGTGCCACCAACCGGGACCAAAGGCCGCCGCTTCCCGCCCTTTGGGATGCTGAAAAAGTCCTTTGGTCCCGGTTGGTGGCACCAACCGGGACTAATGCCCACCTTTAGTCCCGGTTTGTGGCACAAACCGGGACTAAAGGCATTACTATATAAGTTCACACTTAGGAAATTTCAGTCTCATCTCCGCCCCGACGCCGACGCCGCCAGGCTGCCCCGACGCCGACGCCGCCCCCGCCGTCGCCCTCGCCCTCGCCGACATCGACGCCGCCCTCTGCCCCGACGCCGACGCCCTGCTCCTCGTCACCGTCGCCGTCGCCCGCGCCCGTCGTCGCCTTCGCCGCCGCCAGCGCCCGCACGACCACGCCGTCGCCGCGCCGGCCCCTGCCCCGCGCCCGAGCCCCTGCCCGTGGCCCGCCCCCGCACACCGACGCCCTCACCGCCCCCGCTGTCGCCGTCGTCGTCGCCAGCCACTGTGAGCCGCCGCGCCAATATTTTTTTATTAGGCGGTTAATTTTTTTTCATATGTATATATAATGTGTATATGTATGTATATGGCTATATATATGTTCAGAGCATGTTTTTTTGTTCATATGTGTATTAATGTTTTTGTTGCATATATGTAAAAAAATCAATGTATATATGTATGTTATATCCATGATGAGGGGGTGGGGTCGATATATACCCCCCTCCTCGATAACTTCAACATGAGGGGGCGGGGTTGATATACCCCCTCCCTGATAACTTTGACATGAGCGGCAAAAGTTACATTTTTAGAAAAGTTTTATCTGAGAAGAGGAAAGAAAGAAGAAGAGGAGAAATAAATATAAGAAGAAGGAAAAAGAAGAGAAAGAAGAGGAGAAGAAGAAAGGAATTAATAGAGGAGAAGAAGAAAAAATAGAATATATTCTATTTTTTCTTCTTCTCCTCTATTAATTCCTTTCTTCTTCTCCTATTTTTTTTCTTCTTTTTTTTTCTTCGATCTTCTCCTCTAGCTATTCCTTTCTTCTTCTCCTCTTTTTATTTCTTCTTCGTTTTCTTATGTTTTATCGGGTCTGTCGTCGATATACCCCTCCCAATAACTTCAACACGAGGGGGTGGATATACCCCCTCCCCGATAATATTATTTTCCCATGTACGTACGTATGTCATGTCGATATAAACTCCCGATAACTTCAACACGTGGGGGGTGGGTCGATATACCCTCTCCCGATAACTTCAACACGTGGGGGGTTGATATACCCCCTCCCCGATAATATATATTATTTTCCCATATACGTATGTCATGTCGATATAAAC
>LR738714.1:264569363-264639607 GCA_902687465.1 Secale cereale | reverse complement strand
CCTCCCTCCATCTCTATTTTTTTTGTTTTTAGTGTAGTTTTTTTACTATTGTATAATGTATTTTTTTACTATGTTTTAGTAAGTGTTTAATAGAATTAGTAAGAAAAATAATATAACTAGTTTATTTTTAGTAAGAACTATCTTATTTTTATTTATAGTAAGTGCTTAGTTGAACTAGTTGAACTAGCACAAATGCCCGTGCGGTGCAACGGGTACAAAATAAATGAACTTATTCTTAGAAATTTTCAATAAAACTCAAACAACTTTGAAAGTAGCAAATTATTATTTGACGTGTTGAAAAGTGCATTTTATATGCCATGTTGAAGGACCAATCTCATAATTCACAAAGATTTTTTTCCTAATAATTAGTTCATAGTGAAACACATGAAAATTTGTCAATTTTGTACATAAAACAAAAAGGCAGTGTGGGTGCAAAGTTGCAGGTTGAGCATCACCATATAATATTCTGAAGTTCTTGATGGAACATTATGTATCCGGATTTCGCTGAGTAACACTGTCACTATGGCAGCCATCATATTCCTTTGCTTATATAGGAGGCAAGGATAAGAGCAGTAGTATGATGAGAGAGGGGAAATAAAAGGCTTCCATGAAACACAATCTTTACATTCATGGTGCATTTGTTCTGCATTCTATGGATCTCAATTACAATTCATGGATAAGAGCAAATTAACTTTCCTGCAAAAAAAAAAAGCAAATTAACTTAACGGTTTTGTGACATATTTGTTCTGCATTCTATGGATCTCAATTACAATCCACAACTTATGTCTGGAGATGTGCATTAGTTATTTGAGTTTAGAAAAAAGAAGGCTGTATATTATGAAGAATCAAACTACTACAGTATTACTTTATTATTGTTACCTTAATGATGAAGAGTCTGTATCACGATGGGAACACCCACCAGCACAGAAAGGACATCCATGCACCAAGTGACCACGGGACGACATCGAATCATTTCATTTTTCAATGTGTTTTTTTAGAAATGAAGGATGACCATCGGCCGCTGCATCTAGGAGATGTATGCGGAAACTTTATTGATTATTCTAGAGGACCTTACAAAGTATTACAACAATATGCCTGAATCCGCCATCTTGGAAACATATGCCACTACTCGTATCCATATGATGAAGGGGTGCTAACTGGGTCAAATACCCAGATCACTCACCTAAGCCTATCATCAAAAGCCAGAAGCCCCAGTCGAGCCACATACCAGGTCTGGGGCATAAACTGGTCTGACGCACTCACATGTGTCGTCGCCGCCATCTTCCACAGGTCCGTCTTCAGAGCAGATATTGAGGCTTCTATCTTGTCAGGCCACTCTGTCATCGACGCCACCATGACGCCAAACAACTACCTCCTCCTGCGCAAGTCCATCACCGCGCATCCGACACGTAGTCTCCACTGCGCCACGCCGGCGTGATCCGCCGTCATCAATGTGTAGGATGAAGCATCGTTCCACCAAAAAAACAAAAAAAAATGCCCACTGGTCTCTCGATCCCGTGTACGCCCCCAAGAATGACGCCCCCAAGTAGGAAACGACACTGACAGGCCGTCGTCATCTGATCTACTGATTTAGGGTTTCCCCCGGAAGTAGCGGATACAGGTCTGGAGCTTCTCCATGTCGATGCCTTCAAGAAGGTAATGACACAAAAGAGTGCCGCCAACGCCAGTCTTGGCATCAAGCCAAGAACGAGGTTTTCACTCGGATCCGCTCGAAGAACCTCCACCAAGCATCGTGTGCACGGGTCGCCGCCGATCTGAGCCGCCGGACATCGAGCAGGCCGCACCAGCCAGATCAGATATGTCCGGATGGCAAACCACGCATGGCGCCGACCCAACCACCAGGCCCTCCATGTCGCCATCGCCGTTCCGAGGTCTGATGGTCCGTCACCGCAGACCCGGCCGCCGCCACCGAATGCAGCCAAGGCCGCTGCCCGAAGCAGGGCCGGCCACCGCAACCTCCACCATCGCCGCCCTAGACCGAGGCGGCCGCCGCACCTTCGCCAGTCAAGGCAGGCCCGCCAAGCCACCAAGGCGGCCGTGCCACCACACGCCGCGGGGCTCCGCACCGCCCCCATGGCGCAGGAGAGAGGAAAGGCCCCCGCCACCGCCGTCAGCCCCCGGGCTATAGGCTGGCAGCGTCCTTCGGCGGCAGCGGAGGGAGGGATGGAAGGACGGGGAGCCCCCGGCGGCTAGGGTTGCGATCCCGCCCGAGTCACCCTTGCCGGGGCGACGCGGGGGTGCCGGCGGTGCCGGCGTCCGGCTGTGAGTATGAACCTTGAGGTTCCATTTTTCAGTGTATATATCAGGCTATACTTTTAGTGAAATTCTATATGGAAAGCACATTTGTTGGACACAAAAGATGCTTCGCTGCTGCCGAAGCTGTTTCCGTGCATGTGATGCATTCTAATCATCAGCAAACAGTAGCCACAAATCCATTGCATATGCATGCGAAATCACGAGCAGCCACAAATCCGCTGTCCCTGAATGTCACATCCTAGGTTCAACCACAGATCCTTGTACGCATGCATGAACAGCAAGATGGGAGGAAACCAACGCGCGCACGTAGGAAGCCAGGAAGGGTATGCCTGATCAGGTGTTCTCCGACGTGGCCGCACCTCTCCTGTGCTTGTAGTCGTCCAACGGTCTGCACTCTCCGGCATCTCTTGTGCGACGGCCGCCTGCTCCTTGAGAGATGTGGCCGGGGGAAACGGTCCTTGAGCGTCTGGCGCCTTGTGCCTCTTGAGAGAATCGTAGTAGTCGCCAGATCGCGGTTTTGGATGTAGGCATGGCTCCGACGGCGGAGCCCAAACCGTAATCCCGCTCACCTACAACTACCTCTCGTTGGTGGGTTTCTTTTTTGCTTCGTGGGAAGGCTGCGTGCGGTGGAGTTTGCGTCCTTGGCTCTGCAGATTTTCGTGGGCAGGTGGGATGTAGCTGGCCCGCTCGTTCTGCATCGGTAGTTGCTGGAACACACCGCGCGCCGCAAGCATTTCAGGAGATAGAGGAGAACGTGAGACTGCAACAACGTGGTGCTGGGTCAGCAGACGCGTAACCTCACGGCAAGGAGCATCTGCGGAGGAGGAGGAGGATCTTAAGGAAGGAGGGGTGGAGGAGTTGCCATCATATGCGGAGGAGGATTCCTCCGAGCCCACAGGATGAGGAGGTGAAGAGAGTCCCGGCTGAGAATTTTTTCCCTTGGCTCGGTTGGGCTGTTCGTGCTGAGGCCCATACGGATAACAAACCCAGCAGCGGACGAATCGTTCTTTTTTTACGTATATCCTGGACACAAACGTCTTTGCTTAGGCAAAGCTAACTCGAAAAAAAAAAGTAAACGACGGTGAGCGAGCGGGCAGAAGCAATAGCCGCTTTATTACGATTTGTCCATACAAATTGTAAAAGCGTATTATGACATAAGAAGAAAGCGTATTGTGACGGTGAACCCGACAAACTCAATCCGTGCTTTATTATTAGGTAAAGATTAACAGAACTAGTTTATTTTTTGTAAGAACAAATAGGTACATGAGATTTGATGATGTAATTAAAATTTTACTATAAAACTAGTTTACTTTTAGTAAGAAAATTAATAGAACTAGTTTATTTTTAGGTGTATTTAACATAATTCTAGGTTGATTCGTTTTGAAGTGGACATAGAACTAGTTGATGAATTGGTTTATTGTTTAGTTAAATAAATTATTCCTGCATTGACGTCGACGATGCCCATCCCGCATCCTCGTCGTCCCCTCGGCGGAGGAGGAATGTTTGATCAGAGGGGCCATGTCCGGGACTGGGCTCCGTCGGGCTGGTACTGGGAGGTGCTACCTTCCGAGGGCGCAGCTTGGTGAGAAGCCAGCCCATCGTTGACCCGAACCTTCTTTGGTGACGGTCGCGTGGGCCAGTGATGGTGTGGAGCCTTTAGGACCCCGCGGAGGTGGTACATCACCGTGTCAGTGAGGAGGACGAGCACGTCTGTTGCTACATGGTTGCGTTGCAGGGCAGGTTCGACAATACCTGGCAGGTTCTTCAGGGATCTCACTGGAGCTATGATCTTATGATGGTTCCTTTTCTTTGGGTGTCCACCGCCCGCGCTGATACTGGTCGTTCCCTAGGGTTTTAGTTGTATTAGTGATTTTATATGTATGATACTGATACGTCTCCAATGTATCTATAATTTTTAATTGTTCCATGCTATTATATTATCTATCTTGGATGTGTTATGTGCTATTTTATACGATTTTTGGGACTAACCTATTAACCCAGAGCCCAGTGCTAGTTTCTGTTTTTCCTTGTTTTGACTTTCGCAGAAAAGGAATATCAAACGGAGTCCAAATAGAATGAAACGTTAAGGAGATTTTCTTGGACCAGTTGACACCAGATGGACTTGGAATACACGTCAGTGGACCCTTGAGGCGGCCACAAGGGTGGAGGGCGCGCCCTGGGGGGTAGGGCGCCCCCCTACCTTGTGGGCCCCACAGCCTCCCCTGACCTACTTCTTCCACCTATAAATTCACATATATTCTAGAAACATCAGAATATCCATTGAAACCACTTTTCCGCCGCTGTAACCTTCTGTTCTCGCGAGATCCCATCTGGAGGCCTTTTCTGGTACTCTGCCGGAGGGGGAATCAACCACGGAGGGCATCTACATCAACCCTATTGCCCTTTCGATGAAGTGTGACTAGTTTACCACAGACATACGGGTCCATAGCAAGTAGATAGATGGCTTCTTATCTCTCTTTGATCTTCAATACCATTTTCTCCTCGTTGTTCTTGGAGATTTATCCGATGTAATCTTCTTTGGCGGTGTGTTTGTCAAGATCCGATGAATTGTGGGTTTATGATCAGATTGTCCATGAATAATATTTGAGTTCCTTCTGAATTCTTTTATGCATGATCTATTATCTTAGTAATTCTCTTCGAACTATCGGTTTGGTTTGGCCAACTAGATTGGTTTTTCCTGCAATGGGAGAAGTGCTTCGCTTTGGGTTCAATCTTGTAGTGCTCAATCCCAGTGACATAAAGGGACATGACACGTATTGTATTGTTTCCATCGAGGATAACAAGATGGGGTTTCATCATATTGCTTGAGTTAATTCCGCTACATCATGTCATCTTGCTTAAGGCGTTACTATGTTCTTATGAACTTAATACTCTAGATGCAGAATCGTTTCAGTCGATGTGTGGAGTAATAGTAGTAGATGCAGGCATGAGTCGGTCTACTTGTCACGGACGTGATGCCTATATTCATGATCATTTCCATAGATTCCGTTATAATTATTCGCTCTTCTATCAATTGCTTGACAGTAATTTGTTCACCCAACGTAATACTTTCTATCATGAGAGAAGCCTGGAGTGAAACCTATGGCCCCCAGGTCTAATTTACCTCTTATAAGTTTTAGATCTACTACTTTGCAATCTTGTACTTTTCAATCTATAAACCAAAACCCAAAAATATTTACTTTACTAGTTCATCTATCTCTATCAGATCTCACTTTTGAAAATAACCTAGAAGGGATTGACAACCCCTTTATAGCGTTGGGTGCAAGTTTGTTGTTTGTTTATGCAGGTACTTGGCGACTTGTGTGTAATCTCCTACTAGATTGATACCTTGGTTCTCAACACTGAGAGAAATACTTACTCTACTTTGCTGCATCACCCTTTCCTCTCCAAGGGAAAAACCAACGCAAGCTCTAGAGGTAGCAGGAAGAATTTCTGGCGTCGTTGCTGGGGAGATCTACGCCAAGTTAAGTCAAGATTTGTCTTCTTCAACTCGCCAATCTTCGGTGCCGTTGAGATCTACGTCAAGTCAAGACCCACCAAGTACCCTTCATTAAACTCTCATCTCTTGCATTTACATTATATTCCATTCGCCTCTTGTTTTCCTCTCCCTCACTTCTAAAATGTTTTTCGAAAAGATTTGTCTTTTTCTTTGCCCTTCTTTCGTTCGTCTTGTTCGCTTGCTTTTTGTGTGCTTGTGTGTTGGATTGATTGCTTTGTCATGATGGCTCAAGAAAATACCAAATTATGTGACTTCTCCAACACCAATAATAATGATTTTATTAGTACCCCGATTGCTCCCGCTACTAATGCAGAATCTTGTGAAATCAATGTTGCTTTATTGAATCTAGTCATGAAAGATCAATTTTCTGGCCTTCCTAGTGAAGATGCTGCTTCCCATCTGAATAGTTTTGTTGATTTGTGTGATTTACAAAAGAAAAGAGATGTGGATAATGATCTTCTTAAGTTAAAGCTATTCTCGTTTTCACTATCAGATTGGGCTAAAACTTGGTTTCATCTTTGCCTAAAAATAGTATTGATTCATGGAATAAGTGCAAATATTATTTTATTGCCAACTATTTTCCTCCTCGTAAGATCATCTCCCTTAGGAACGATATTAAGAATTTTAAACAACTTGATCATGAGCATGTTGCACAATCTTGGGAGAGGATGAAATTTATGTAAGAAATTGTCCTACACCATGGTTTGAATTTATGGATGATTATACAAAAAAATTAAACTGGATTGAACTTTGCTTCTAGAAATCTTTTAGATTCGGCCGCGGGAGGCACTTTCATGGAAATCACTTTAGGAGAAGCTACTATACTCCTAGATAATTAATGGTTAACTATTCTCAATGGCATACCGAAAGATCTTCCACTAGTAAAAAAGTGCATGCTATTGAAGAGATTAATATTTTGAGTGGAAAGATGGATGAACTTATGAAATTATTTGCAAGCAAGGGTACTAATATTAATCCTAATGATATGCCTTTGTCCACTTTGATTGAGAATAATAATGAATCTATGGATATGAATTTTGTTGGTAGGAACAATTTTGGTAACAATGCTTATAGAGGAAATTTTAATCCTAGGCCTTTTCCTGATAATTCCTCTAATAATTATGGTAATTCCTACAACAATTCTTAAGGAAATTATAATAAGATGCCCTATGATTTTGAGAATAGTGTTAAAGAATTTATGAGTTCTCAAAAGAATTTTAATGCTATGATTGAAGAAAAATTGCTTAAGATTGATGATTTGGCTAGAAGTGTGGATATAATTTCTCTTGATGTTGATTCCTTGAAGCTTAGATATCTTCCACCCAAGCGTGATATCAATGAGTCTCTCAAAGCTATGAGAATTTCCATTGATGAGTGCAAAGAGAGAACCGCTAAGATGCGTGCTAAAAAAGAATGGTTTGAAAAACATGTTCTTCTAGTTCTCGTGAAAATAATGATGAAGATCAAAAGTGATTGATGTGACTCCTATTGATTCTATGTTTTCCAAACTAAATCTTGATAAAGAGTGGACTGGAGATGAGTCTACTTTAGTTCAGAGGCGTCCCAATAATTCGGAGTTTTTAGACCTTGAAGCAAAAATTAATAAAAGGGGGATTGATGAAGTCAAAACCCTAAGTAGCGATGGACCCACTAAATTGGATTTCGAGGAATTTAATTATGATAATTGTTATTTAATAGATTACATTTCCTTGTTGCAATCCCACTACAAGGATACCCACCATAAAGCAACACATATTCTACAACGTTTTAACTGTATGTTGCAAAATTGACCATAGATACGCATATAAGCATTGCACGTTATGCGTTGTACAATTGTACCTCGTGACCCTATTGTAGTACAAGTAAAGCCCAACGCACTACCGAGCCTCTTTCTTGTAATAGCCCAGCCCAAATTGGCTTTCACAAATAATTTAGGTCATTCTCTCTCCACCCTCCCTATTCCTTAGGCTCCCACGCCGGCCGCCGCCCCTCGTGGCTGCGACCAACCCCCATCTAGAGCGCCGCCCCTCTTCACTCCCACGCGGTCCTCCATCCCGGCAGCAGCAAGTACCACTCCTGTGTGACCCTGCAGCTCGGTGCGCCGCCTCTCGTCACCACTCCCCTGCATGTGGTCATCTCCTCCGTCTCGACGCGCCGCCAGCACCTCTCCCCCGCGACTCTGCATCCCAGAGCGCCGCCCCTCGTCACCCCTCCCCTGTGACCATTGGCGAATCCAAGGTAAGGCCATGAATCTGCTCAACCCTGCCCACCGAGTTTGAGAAATTGTTTTTTATCACAAGCCCATGAACGGCAGGAATAAATGTTTGATCCCTAGGTACGCAGTGAAGGTGGCGGCCAAAGATTTGATTTGTTTATTCGGTGTTCCTGCATGATGGTCTTGACTCTTGAGAGTTGAGAAGATTTGTTGGGCTTAAGAAAATTATGTAGTTATTTCTGCACCTGAGTTCATGTCAAGGTCTCATGGAGGTAAGCTTCTATATGTTTGTTTGGTAGGCGAGCCAATAAGTTACTTAAGCTTATGATTTGTACCTTTTGTTCTTCATCCTTTAGGTATACTAGTCGTCAACCCGTGCGTCTGCATGGGCTAGTATGAAAAAGCATGTAGAAATTTAACCTAAGAGCTTGTCCTTAATGGATTGAACTTTTATGGCAAAACTACTACAAAGAGATTGGCCGATTAGGTTCTCATTACCATTTAGAATCCATATGAAGTATTTAAATTGCTGAAGTCTTGTGGTAACCATGGATTTCCCTACTCACAAATGTGAACTCATTATAATTAATTAATGGTCGCATACCTAAAAAAAGGATGGCATTGGAACAACCCAAAGGATGTCCTTATGGTTTGATATCCATACCTAATATCTCAAACTTCATTGATTATTGTGGAGAGCGTGGCTTAGGTGTCAAGTAAATACGGATCAAGGATTACGTACCTGAAACAAAAGGAACCAATCATATATTAGCTTATAATATATGGATGCCCTTGTTGCCAAAAAACGTGAAGTGCTCCCACTCAAAGTTGATCCAGCGATGAGTGGATTGCACATATAGAACACCAAGCTGATTCTTAGTACATATTATGATCACTATGGAATGACATGTAACACTTGATAAGCATAGAAGAAAAGGCATCAGTTAGGCTTAATTAAACAAAAGGCTTGGCTGGAAAATTTTAGATTTCTTATACAGGAAACAAATTACTAAACTAACAAAAAGTAGATTGTACATCATCCAGAGTTCAGTGGCCTAACAAATAGAGGGTGATTTTTAGTTGGCAATTGTCTGTGTGGTGAAAAAACAATTTGTATTTAAGCTAACCTTCCATTGATCCTACTAGATCATACTCCCTCCGTCCCAAAATAAGTGACTCAAAAATTACTCAACTTTGTTCTAACTTTAGTTCAAAGTTGAATCACTTTTGAGTCACTTATTTTGGGATGGAGGGAGTATATTTGTCCAGGACTGTATTCTACACATACAAATGAGATCAATGGTGGCCATTTGGATTTTCTATTTTCATGAAACCATAGTGCTACTTCTCGAGCTTGCGTTGTATTCCCTCGAAGAGGAAAGGGTGATACAGCACAGTAGCGTAAGTATTTCCGTCGGTTTTTGAGAACCAAGGTATCAATCCAGTATTAGACCACGCGCAAGTCCCTCGCACCTGCACAAACAAATAAGAACCTCGCAGCCAACGCGATAAAAGGGGTTGTCAATCCCTTCTCAGTCACTTGCGAGAGTGAGATCTGATAGATATGATAAGATAATATTTTTGGTATTTTTGGTATAGAGATTGAAAGTAAATAAAGAAAAGTAAAACAACGGCGAAATAAATTGGCAAGTTGACGGGAAAATAATATGATAAAGATAGACCCGGGGGCCATAGGTTTCACTAGTGGCTTCTCTCATGATAGCAGAATTCTACGGTGGCTGAACAAATTACTGTCGAGCAATTGATAGTAAAGCGCATAGTTATGAGAATATCTAGGCATGATCATTGTATATAGGCATCACGTCCGTGACAAGTAGACCGAAATGATTCTGCATCTACTACTATTACTCCACACATCGACCGCTATCAAGCATGCATCTAAAGTATTAAGTTCATAAGAACAGAGTAATGCCTTAAGCAAGATGACATGATGTAGAGGGATAAACTCAAGCAATATGATATAAACCCCATCTTTTTATCCTCGATGGCAACAATACTATACGTGCCTTGCTGCCCCTGCTGTCACTGGGAAAGGACACCGCAAGATTGAACCCAAAGCCAAGCACTTCTCCTATTGCAAGAACTATAGATCTAGTAGGCCAAACCAAACCAATAATTTGAGAGACTTGCAAGGATATTATAATCATACATAAAAGATTTCAGAAAAGAATCCAATATTGTTCAAAGATAATCTTGATCATAAACCCACAATTCATCGGATCTCGACAAACACACCGCAAAAAGATTACATCGAATAGATCTCCTCGGAGATCGAGGAGAACTTTGTATTGAGATCCAAAGAGAGAGAAGAAGCCATCTAGCTAATAACTATGGACCTGAAGGTCTATGGTAAACAACTCACAACTCATCGGAGAGGCTATGGTGTTGATTTAGAAGCCCTACGTGATCGAAGCCCCCTCCGGTGGAGCTCCGGAACAGGCCCCAAGATGGGATCTCACGGGAACAGAAGGTTGCGGTAGTGGAATTAGGGTTTCGTCTGTTGCCTCGATGTTTTCAGGGTATGAGAGTATATATAGGCTGAAGAGGCTCGTCGGGGGGTCAACAGGTGGCCCATGAGGGCGGGGGCGCGCCTACCCCCCTGGGCGCGCCCCTGCCGTCGTGTCCACCTCCTTCGCTTCCTGGGGTGTACTCCAAGTCTCTCGTGTTCATATTGTTCCAAAAATAACTCTCCCGAAGGTTTCATTCCGTTTGACTTCGTTTCATATTCCTTTTCTGCGAAACACTGAAATAGGCAAAAAAAGCAATTTGCGCTAGGCCTTGGGTTAGTAGGTTAGTCCCAAAAATAATATAAAAGTGTATAATAAAGCCCATTAAACATCCAAAACAGAATATATAATAGCATGGAACAATCAAAAATTATAGATACGTTGGAGACGTATCAAGCATCCCCAACCTTAATTCATGCACGTCCTCGAGTAGGTAAATGATAAAAACAAAAATTTTGATGTGGAATGCTAACCAACATAATTCTCAATGTAGTTTTCTTTATTGTGGAATGAATGTTCATATCCAAAAGATTCAAGACAAAAGTCTATATTGACATAAGAATAATAATACTTCAAGCATACTAACAAAGCAATCATGTCTTCTCAAAATAACATGGCCAAAGAAACTTATCCATACAAAATCATATAGTCTGGCTATGATCTATCTTCATCACATAAAATATTTAAATCATGCACAACCCCGGTTTCAGCCAAGCAATTGTTTCACACTTCAATTTTTTCAAACCTTTCAACTTTCACGCAATACTTGAGCGTGAGCCGTGGATATAGCACTATGTGGAATAGAGTGGTGGTTGTGGAGAAGACAAAAGAGGAAGATACTATCACATCAACTAGGCGTATCAATGGGCTATGAAGATGCCCATTAATAGATATCAATGTGAGTGAGTAGGGATTTCCATGCAACGGATGCACTAGAGCTATAACTGTATGAAAGCTCAACAAAAGAAACTAAGTGGGTGTGCATCCAACTTGCTTGCTCACGAAGACCTAGGGCATTTTGAGGAAGCCCATCATTGGAATATACAAGCCAAGCTCTATAATGAAAATTCCCACTAGTATATGAAAGTGACAAAACAAGAGACTCTCTATCATGAAGATCATGGTGCTATTTTGAAGCACACGTGTGGAAAAGGATAGTAGCATTGTCCCTTCTCTCTTTTTCTCTCATTTTTTTCTTCTATTTCTTTTTCTTTTTATTTGTTATTTCTTCTCTTTTTTTCTTACGTCCGGAGTCTCATCCCAACTTGTGGGGGAATCATAGTCTCCATCATCCTTTTCTCACTGGGACAATGCTCTAATAATGAAGATCATCACACTTTTATTTACTTACAACTCGAAGCTAGAACAAAATATGACTCTATGTGAATGACAATTATGAAGCGTGTCATATGAACGGAATGGTGGAAAGTTGTATGGCAGTATATCTCGAAATGGCTATGGAAATGCCATGATATGTAGGTATGGTGGCTGTTTTGAGGAAGGTATAT
The DNA here is from genome assembly GCA_902687465.1 of Secale cereale. Classification (NCBI taxonomy): domain Eukaryota; kingdom Viridiplantae; phylum Streptophyta; class Magnoliopsida; order Poales; family Poaceae; genus Secale; species Secale cereale. The sequence continues at coordinate 264,627,559 of LR738714.1, read as the reverse complement.
GGTGGGTGTATGGTACCGGCGAAAGTTGCGTGATACAAGAGAGGCTAGCAAAGGTGGAAGGGTGAGAGTGCGTATAATCCATGGACTCAACATTAGTCATAAAGAACGCATATACTTATTGCAAAAATTTACGAGTTATCAAAACAAAGTATTCAACGCATGCTCTTAGGGTAAGGGTTGGTAGGAGTTAACCATCGTGTGATCCCGACCTCCACACAAAGGATGACACTCAATGAATAAATCATGCTCCAACTTCATCACATAACGGTTCACCATACGTGCATGCTACGGGAATCACAAACTTTAACACAAGTGTTTCTCAAATTCACAATTACTCCACTAGCATGACTCTAATATCACTATCCTCATATCTCAAAACAATCATCAAGTATCAAACTTCTCATAATATTCAATGCACTTTTATATGAAAGTTTTTACTATACTCATCTTGGATGCCTATCATATTAGGACTAGTTTTATAACCAAAGCACATTACCATGCTGTTCTAATAGACTCTCAAAAAGATATAAGTGAAGCATGAGTGATCAATAATTTCTACAAAATAAAACCACAGTCGTGCTCTTAAAGATATCAGTGAAGCACTAGAGCAAAACTATCTAGCTCAAAAGATATAAGTGAAGCACATAGAGTATTCTAATAAATTCCAATTCATTTGTATGTCTCTCAAAAGGTGTGTCCGGAAAGGATGATGGTGGCAAACTAAAAAGAAAATACTCAAATCATACATGACGCTCCAAGCAAAACACATATCATGTGGTGAATAAAAATATAGTCTCAAGTAAAGTTACCGATAGATGAAGACGAAAGAGAGAATGCCTTCTCGAAGCATCCTCAAGCTTAGGCTTTTGGTTATCCTTGAATTTTACCTTGGGGTGCCTTGGGCATCCCCAAGCTTAGGCTCTTGCCACTATTTGTTCCATAGTCCATCAAATCCTTACTCAAAACTTGAAAACTTCACAACACAAAACTTAGCCAAAAATCTCGTGAGCTCCGTTAGTATAAGAAAACAAACCACCACTCAAAGGTACTGTAATGAACTAATTCTTTGTTTATATTGGTGTTAAACCTACTGTATTACAACTTATCTATGATTCATGCCCCCCGATACTACTCATAGATTCATCAGAATAAGCAAACAACACACAAAAAACAAAATCTGTCAAAAACAGAACAGTTTGTAGCAATCTGTAACTTTCGAATACTTCTATAACTCTAAAAAAATTGAAATAAATTGTTGGACGTGAGGAATTTTTCTATTAATCATCTTCAAGAAGAATCAACTAAAAACCACTCTCCAGTAAAAAATTGTAGCTAATCTCGTGAGCGCTAAAGTTTCTGTTTTTTACAGCATGATCGCATAAACTTCACACAAGTCTTCCCAAAGGTTCTACTTGGCACAAACACTAATTAAAACACAAAATCACATCTAAACAGAAGCTAGATGAAATATTTATACCTAAACAGAAGCAAAAACAAAGAAAAGAAAATTGGGTTGCCTCCCAACAAGTGCTATCGTTTAACGCCCCTAGCTAGGCACGATACAAGGATAGATCTAGGTATTGCCATCTTTGGTAGGCAATCCATAAGTGGCTCTCATAATAGATTCATAAGGTAATTTTATTTTCTTTCTAGGAAAGTGTTCCATGCCTTTCCTTAATGGAAATTGGAATTTTATATTTCCTTTCTTCATATCAATAATTGCACCAATCGTTCTAAGGAAAGGTCTACCAAGAATAATAGGAAATGTAGGATTGCAATCTATATCAAGAATGATGAAATCAACGGGCACATAATTCCTATTTGCAACAATAAGAACATCATTAATCCTTACCATAGGTTTCCTAATGGTAGAATCTGCAAGATGCAAATTTAAAGAACAATCATCAAGTTCATGGAAACCTAACATATCACACAAAGCTTTTGGAATTGTGGAAACACTTGCACCCAAATCAAACAAAGCAAAGCATTCATGATCTTTAATCTTAATTTTAATAGTAGGTTCCCACTCATCATAAAAATTTCTAGGGATAGAAACTTCTAATTCAAGTTTTTCTTCATAAGATTGCATCAAAGCATCAACGATGTGTTTGGTAAAAGCCTTATTTTGACTATAAGAATGTGGAGAATTTAGCATGGATTGCAATAAGGAAATGCAATCTATCGAAGAGCAATTATCATAATTAAATCCCTTGAAATCCAATATAGTGGGTTCATTGCTATGTAAAGTCTTGACCTCTTTAGTCCCACTTTTAACAATTTTAGCATCAAGAACTAAAAACTCTGAATCATTGGGACGCCTTTTAACTAAGGTAGACTCATCTCCAGTCCCGTCTTTATCAAGAGTCATACTAGAAAACAAGGATTTAATAGGAGACACATCAATCACTTTTAGATCTTCATCTTTATTATCATGAAAACCAGAAGAACACACTTTCACAAAGCAATCTCTTTTGGCACGTATCCTAGCTGTTATTTCCTTGCATTCATCAATAGAAATTCTCATGGCTTTGAGAGACTCATTGATATAATCCTTAGGTGGAATATATCTAAGTTTCAAAGAATCAACATCAAGAGAAATTATATCCACGTTTCTAGCCAATTCGTCAACCTTAAGCAATTTTTCTTCAAGCAAAGCATTGAAATTCTTTTGCGAATTCATCAACTCTTTAACACTAGTCTCAAATTCAGAGGGCATCTTACTAAAATTTCCATAAGAGTTATTTTAGGAATTACCATAATTGTTAGAGGGGTTACTAGGAAAAGGCCTAGCATTAAAGTTTCCTATATAAGCATTGTTACCAAAATTATTCTCGAAAGATTCATTATTATTCTCAATCAACGTGGACAAAGGCATATCATTAGGATCAGAAGAAGCACTCTTAGTTCCAAATAATTTCATAAGTTCATCCATCTTTCCACTCAAAACACTAATCTCTTCAATAGCATGTACCTTTTTACTAGTGGATCTTTCAGTGTGCCATTGAGAGTAGTTAACCATAATATTATCTAGGAGTTTGGTAGCTTCTCCTAAACTGATTTCCATAAAAGTGCCCCCCGCGGCCGAATCTAAAAGATTTCTAGAAGCAAAATTCAAGCCAGCATAAAAGTTTTGTATAATCATCCATAAGTTCAAATCATGTGTAGGGCAATTGTGTATCATTAATTTCATTCTCACCCAAGCTTGTGCAACATGCTCATGATCTAGTTGCTTAAAATTCATAATATCATTTCTAAGAGAGATAATCTTAGCGGGAGGAAAATACTTAGAGATAAAGGCATATTTGCACTTATTCCATGAATCAATACTATTTCTAGGCAAAGAGGAGAACCAAGTTTTAGCATGATCTCTAAGTGAAAATAGAAATAGCTTTAATTTAACAATATCATTATCCGTATCTCTCTTCTTTTGCATATCGCACAAATCAACAAAGTTGTTTAGATGGGTAGCGGCATCTTCACTAGGAAGGCCAGAAAATTGATCTTTCATGACAAGATTCAACAGAGCAGCATTGATCTCACAAGATTCAGCATCTAAGATAGGAGCAATTGGAGTGATGATAAAATCAATATTGTTGGTATTGGAAAAGTCACACAATTTGGTATTATCTTGAGCCATAGTGACAAGCAAGCAATCCAACACACAAGCAAACAAGAGGCAAGCGAACGGTAAACACACGGGAAAAAAAGGTTGAATAAAACGGCAAAGGTGAAATGGGGGAGAGGAAAACGAGAGGCAAATAAAAGTAATGCGAGGGATAATGGTTTGTGATAGGTACTTGGTATATGAATTTTGCGTAGATCTCCCCGGCAACGGCGCTAGAAATTCTTCTTGCTACTTCTCGAGCTTGCGTTGTATTCCCTCGAAGAGGAAAGGGTGATGCAGCATAGTAGCGTAAGTATTTCCTTCAGTTTTTGAGAACCAAGGTATCAATCCAGTAGGAGACCACGCGCGAGTCCCTCCCACCTGCAAAAACAAATAAGAACCTCGCAACCAACGCGATAAAAGGGGTTGTTAATCCCTTCTCGGTCACTTACAAGAGTGAGATCTGATAGATATGATAAGATAATATTTTTGGTATTGTTGGTATAGAGATTGAAAGTAAATAAAGCAAACTAAAACAACGGCGTAAGAAATTGGCAAGTTGACAGGAAACTAATATGATAAAGATAGACCTGGGGGCCATAGGTTTCACTAGTGGCTTCTCTCATGATAGCAGAATTCTATGGTGGGTGAACAAATTACTGTCGAGCAATTGATAGAAAAGCGCATAGTTATGAGAATATCTAGGCATGATCATTGTATATAGGCATCACGTCCGTGACAAGTAGACCGAAATGATTCTGCATCTACTACTATTACTCCACACATCGACCGCTATCAAGCATGCATCTAGAGTATTAAGTTCATAAGAACAGACTGATGCCTTAAGCAAGATGACATGATGTAGAGGGATAAACTCAAGCAATATGATATAAACCCCATCTTTTTATCCTCGATGGCAACAATACTATAAGTGCCTTGCTGCCCCTGCTGTCACTGGGAAAGGACACCGCAAGATTGAACCCAAAGCCAAGCACTTCTCCCATTGCAAGAACTATGGATCTAGTAGGCCAAACCAAACCAATAATTTGAGAGACTTGCAAGGGTATTATAATCATACATAAAAGATTCCAGAAAAGAATCCAATATTGTTCAAAGATAATCTTGATCATAAACCCACAATTCATCGGATCTCAACAAACACACCGCAAAAAGATTACATCGAATAGACCTCCTCGAAGATCGAGGAGAACTTTGTATTGAGATCCAAAGAGAGAGAAGAAGCCATATAGCTAATAACTATGGACCCGAAGGTCTATGGTAAACAACTCACAACTCATCGGAGAGGCTATGGTGTTGATGTAGAAGCCCTCTGTGATCGATGCCCCCTCCGGCGGAGCTCCGGAACAGGCCCCAAGATGGGATCTCACAAGAACAGAAGGTTGCGGCAGTGGAATTAGGGTTTTGTCTGTTGCCTCGATGTTTTCAGGGTATGAGAGTATATATAGGCTGAAGAGGCACGTCGGGGGGTCAACAGGTGGCCCATGAGGGCGGGGGGCGCGCCTACCCCCCTGGGCGCGCCCCCTGCCCTCGTGTCCACCTCCTTCGCTTCCTGGGGTGTACTCCAAGTCTCTCGTGTTCATATTGTTCCAAAAATAACTCTCCCGAAGGTTTCATTCCGTTTGACTCCGTTTCATATTCCTTTTCTGCGAAACACTGAAATAGGCAAAAAACAGCAATTTGCGCTGGGCCTTGGGTTAGTAGGTTAGTCCCAAAAATAATATAAAAGTATATAATAAAGCCCATTAAACATTCAAAATAGAATATGTAATAGCATGGAACAATCAAAAATTATAGATAGGTTAGAGACGTATCACATAGTTTGTTAGTTGTTCCTTGCTGCAGCGGTTCGCCACATAGTACAATGTTTTAGACTCCCTCACCTATACTAATTACGTATTACTCCCTCCGTTCCTAAATACATGTCTTTTTAGAGATTCTAATGCGGAGTACATATGGAGCAAAAGGAGTGAATCTAGACTCTAAAATGTGACACCCTAGATTTTGCCCTCTCTCTTTTTTCCGAACTTGCCTTCTCTCTGTTTCCGAACGTGGTTTCTGCCTTGCTTTGATTTGGGTTTTGGAATCATTTTAGATGGACTTGCCACTTGGTCATATCCTTGACTTTCAACCAAGTGGCCTATCTACTCCTCATTCAACTTTTCTTCTCTGATAAAACCCTAAAATCATCCTAGGAATGTTTTTCATAAAGGAAAAATATTCATTTTCCCATCTTAAACCTACTTTGGAGACTAATGCTCCAAAGCAACCCCCATTTTTCTTGCTCCAAAAATTCTGAGATAATTCCTGAATATTCTTAGAACCTTGGCACACATTCCCATGCAAAAATATTGCATCACTTTTTGTAATATTTTTGCTGTTGAACATCATTTGAATTCTGGGCCAGAAATGCACTTTGCACAGCAAATGCATTTTTCCTTGAGTTGGCCTTGAACTTTCTTGAGCTCAATCACCCTCCTAAGAAACCCTAAACCCCAGGAGATCAGCCCTAATGGCCTTCTAGAAGATGGCTTAACTTGGCGACTTGGTTAAGTCAAATCTGGTCGGCCTGAGCATGAGCTATCACCACTCCTAGACTTAACACTGCACGGACGAATGTGTAGACAAGATTTGGTAGCGCTTGGGCATCGTCTTGACCATGCCAGGGTGGTGACCGCGTAAGGACACAGTGCCTGGCATGTGTTCAACGCGCTCTGGGTGTCGCCATCTTCTCTGTTTTGCGCGTGCCCGTTCCAGCGCTCGCCATGCCTGCCGCGCTGCGCCACCACCCCCGACCCATCACCCTTGACCGCTCCCTAGCGCTCGACGACGCCGGAGCCGCCGCAGCAAGCACGGGCATGTCGTGGCCAAAATGCCATAGTGCGCGCGTGCGCTTGTCCAGTTCCTCCACCGCCTCCTGTGCTCGTCCACGAGCGTGGGCAAACTCCTGTGTTGATGCTGAGTGTTCGCCCCCTCGCATTGGAGCTTCTTGTCGCCGTTCGCAGTGTGTCCAGAGAGCTCCAGCAGCGACACGTCCCCACCCCCTCGCTCCGGCTATATATAGTGATCCCTCCTTGTTTCCTAGCCACGCACCACTCCACACCATCTCCACGAACACCTAGACGGGCCACAGCTCGGTCGGGCAGGCCTCTGGCCGTCGCCCCGACCAGAGCAATCCGGCGACCTCCGCAGCTCAACCACCGAGCTCCAGTGCCTCTCGAGCTCAAGTAGCTGCTCGGGCGGGGCATTGGGGGTCTGTTGGTGTTGCCTGGACGCCGCTGAGCCCTCGGAGCCGCCTCTAGCCATCGTCTTCAACCTCTTCGGCGAATTTCGTCCCCCATCGTAGCTTGTGAGCCCGGCCACGAGCAGCTCCGTCCACCCCCACGCCAAGCTATGGGTACGGGCAGGTGCGCCACGAGCCCCGCTTCAATCCTATCCCTCTAGCCTAGCCCCAAACCACCTCATCGCCGTCGTGAGCTCTGGCGAAGCCCCGCCTCTCTCTGCTCTTGCGCTCCCCCTCTCTATCCTGGTGCGCGGGACCCTCCTTTCAGTCTCACCACTCGCGCCCGAAGCGGTACGAGTGGAGGCGCGTTTCCCGTTTACGCTTTCGACGTCACCCCCCTGGTTTTCTGTTTAATTCAAATATTATTCAGAAATTTGACTAAACTTTGACCACCCACCATTTCTAAACCATAAGTCCAAATGATTTGATTCTTTTTGCATTGTCTTTGTTTCAGAAAGCTCTAGCATCACACCAAAGGGTGGATTTTTCCTTATTGTCTAGAATTTCTGGTGATTTTCAGAATGGGTTTGGATAATTGTGTTTGTGGTTTTAAATTATTTTCAAAAGGGGAATCTTGTCTTTAAGCAAACCAAGAGGGGTGTGATCCTCCTCTGCACTAAGGCAAGCCACACCAGCATTTGGATGGTGTTATTTCAATATCTATGATTTTCTACTTGAATAAGAGTTCTTATTTGCATTTAAAATTTGATAAATAAATTTGGTTAATTGTTAGTGACTTTATTTTGCTTGATATGCTTGTTTTAGTTACTGATTGAATGCATGAACTTGATTGGCTAAGTAGAGTAAGATATTTTTACACTAGATATGTTGTTATGTAAATTGATGGTAGTTATTTTACTAAGTGATATTTTCAATTATATGATGAACTAATAAAAATATTTCTGGATAATAAAAATGAGTTATAACCAGACAAGTCTTGATCTTAAGTATTGCAAGATAATCATGTTGATAAGTTTGATCCATGACTATGAGCTGTTAGCTTTGCATGACGAGTAGTTGCATGTTTATTGGTATTATATCATGTTATTGATAAGCAATGTTTTTGTCAAAGATCAACTTGATTAAGTTCAACTTGAATATGATGTTGATCACATCATGGTGCCACTGAATCAGGTTTTTATTCAGTGCGACCACGCTTACCTTGTGGGAAGGTCTTGACTCTGTCCTTTGTTGTGCCTCTCACCGGTGCCTCCTGCGAGGGAAGGTTATGGGCGTGCATACCCTGGCCCGGTAAGCAGACATAACCTTGTGTGCTCGTTTTTGTTTTTATGGTACCTTGTCCCCGTTTGGGACCATTTTGCCATGACGGTGGCCGTTGGTGTCTTTGGTAGACACAGGGCCACCGAAGACCAAGCCCTGAGAGGGAGATGGTCAGAGTGGCCGCGGGAGTGCCATGACAAAGGGAGGGTTTCGTCGGAATCTTTTGGACCGCACGTATGGGAGTGCGAGGCCAGAGTTCCGTAGTGTGGGTAAAGTGCGCTACCTCTACAGAGTGTATTTAAATCTATCGATAGTCACATCCTCAGTTATGGGCACAGCTCGGAAGTAAGTCACACCATGGATCAACCGTTATAATTAATCTTGCTAACTAAATGATTGTTACGATACATGTGTTTCGAGGTGATTCATGAACTCTAGAGTTGTTCATGAGGAATTGAGCTCAGGTGTGACCCGGGTATGGTCACCGTTTGGTTACGAGTTAACCTTCTGGTAGGCGAGTCCGTGAGACTCGGTGTAAGTATTGATTTCATTGCATCGGTATTAGTTCCTGCATTGCATTAATCTGATTAATTGTCTTGATATTGTCTGTCATCGTGCTTTTGTTTGTTGTGAGCTTGCAAGTACATTCAATGTACTGACCTGGCGTGTTATGCCAGCTTTCAGGCAAGTCGGTTCGCATCGGAGCGCATCTCGCGTCTAGGCCGTATCCACATTGGTGTCCCTGTGCTATGGAGTTCCACTTCGTCATTCTTCCGCTGCCGTGTAGTTTGTGTGATCGAGGGCCCGTCATGTTTATTAAATAATGTACATACTGTCCAACAGCATCGTGTGTGCCGCTTGGCCTCGAATCTCGATGTAATATCAGACCTATGTAACCCGGTATCATCGATAAAGCGGTTGTTTTAGCACCATGTTGTTGTGTATTGCCAGAAGACATGATGTCTGGGGTGGCAATGCAAGGTAAACCGGCTGCTCTGAGCCGGAGTGCCACAACGCTTGGTATCAAAGCTGCGCCGATCGTAGGACACACTAGACCGTTAATGCGTTAGTTGAACGGTAGGTAGCCTCGTTTAAATGCCGGTAGTCATAGAAATTGGTTGCTGCATTGCATGCATGATTATTTGTTGTTATCACTAACCGTTTGTGTAAGTGCATCTAGTGCCCCTTAGTAATTTTGGTGTATTGAAGACTTATAGGTTAAGGGACTAATGTGTTTATGAGTGTACACAGGTCTATAAGTCTATGAGGAGTTTGATATTTACAGAGAAAGTCGATCCCTAAAAATGAAGTTCTTCGACTAAAGACTTTGAATTTCTGAAGACTTTCTGAAGACTTTGAAAGTGAAGAAATTGGTGTGACCTTGAAGACTTGGTACTCATTTGAGGAACATGAAGCGTGAAGACTTTTGTTTTCGTAGTTTCTTTTTCTCTTTCTTGAGTTATAGGAAACACTGTACTGTTAAAGGGGGTCGAGGAAATACTAAGGAAAAATTTCCATTTGATGCTCAACTCAAAATCCTACATCTACCAATCCCTTCGAGTGAAGCCATTGGAAATCTCATACAGTTCAGTCATATTCTTCAGTGACAGAGACAAAGTTCTTTTGGTCTCTGAGGAATTTATTCTGACTGAGGAGTTAGGAATTCGCCAGTGTGGATTGCCTACACAGTGAGGAACATGATAGCCCTGAGGAATTTGATACTCAAATTTCTGACCGTTGTTGTGCTACGCGCCAGCTGTCCCAAAATATCTACCTACCTAATGGTCATATCATTAAAGGGCATTTATGTCTTATCATGTTGGGCTGCTCCCTAGGCTATAAATAGCCGCCCCCTCCAACCACTAGCTGGTTGGCTGCTCCGAGAGAAACTAACACTTGTCATTAGAGCAACCCATCCTCCGAGGACTTTGAGCTAAAATCATAAAGTGAGGAAAAACCCAAAACCAAACCCAAACACCTACAAACCCAAAAGTGATTGAGCATGACTGAAGAGATTGATCCTGAGTGGATCTGACGCTTGTTACCTTTGAAGACTGTGCTTCTTCCAGACGGTTAGGCATCATGGTCTAGAGCATCCAAGAGGAATTGTGGATTGCCGAGTGACCGAGTTTGTGAAGGTTCAGAAGTCACCTGTGAAGACTTAGCATGAGTGATTGGGCGAGGTCTGTGTGACCTTAGATCAAGGGGAGTATGGTGAGGACTTGGTGTCATGGACTGTGTGTCCAGGACTGTGTGTCCTCAGCTATAAATTCCTAGCCGCCCTAACCAGATGTACAACTGAGACAGCAGTTGGAACTGGTCTAACAAATCATTGTCTTCACCAAGCTTACTGGTTTTATTTCCTCAACTCTTTCATTTCCTCATATCTGTGTTGTGTGCTTGTTCGTATCTGTTTGAAGACTTTGACTGAAGACCTTCTCCATTTCATCAGTTCAATTTCTTCAGTCTGTTTGTCTTCACTCTGTGTTATCCTGTGTTTACGCTTTCTGTACTCTGTGCTTGTTTTCATTTCAGCATGATGACCATGCTTGTGTTCTCTTATGTTTACTGCTGAGTACTTATTCCGCTGCAAGTAGTTCTTCGCTAAGGAATTTCCTCACCCGCAAATTACTCAGTGAAGCATTCATAAAAATCGCCTATTCACCCCCCTCCCCCCTAGTCGATATAACGCACTTTCAATTGGTATCGGAGCAAGATACTCCCTTGTTCTGTGTGATTTTGGTTTAACTGCCTGGAGTTTTAGTTATGTCGATGCTACCTCTTGAGCTTGCGGTGTATTCCCTCGAAGAGGAAAGCGAGATGCAGCACAGTAGCGTAAGTATTTCCCTCAGTTTTTAAGAACCAAGGTATCAATCCAGTAGGAGACCACGCGCGAGTCCCTCGCACTTGCACAAACAAATAAGAACTTCGCAGCCAACGCGATAAGGGGTTGTCAATCCCTTTACGGTCACTTACAAAGTGAGATCTGATAGAGATGATAGTTTATATTTTTGGTATTTTTAGTTTATAAGAACGGTAAAGTAGATGTAGATTGATATGTTGAGAATAGACCTGGGGGCCATAGTTTTCTCTAGTGGCTCCTCTCATGATAGCGATATTCTACGATGGGTAAACAAATTACTGTCGAGCAATTGATAGAAAAACGAATAATTATGAGACTATCTAGGCATGATCATTGTACATAGGCATCACGTCCGAGACAAGTAGACCGACTCCTGCCTGCATCTACTACTATTACTCCACACATCGACCGCTATCCAGCATGCATCTAGTGTATTGAGTTCATACGAACAGAGTAACGCCTTAAGCAAGATGACATGACGTAGAGGGATAAACTCAAGCAATATGATGAAAACCCAATCTTTTTATCCTCGATGGCAACAATACAATACGTGCCTTGCTGCCCCTACTGTCACTGGGAAAGGACACCGTAAGATTGAACCCAAAGCCAAGCACTTCTCCCATTCCAAGAACTATAGATCTAGTAGGCCAAACCAAACCAATAATTCGAAGAGACTTGCAAGGATATTATGAGCACACATAAAAAGTTCAGAGAAGAACCAAATATCTTTCAAAGATAATCTTGATCATAAACCCACAATTCATCGGATCTCGACAAACACACCGCAAAAAGAGATTACATCGAATAGATCTCCTTGAAGACCGAAGAGAACTTTGTATTGAGATCTGGAGAGAGAGAAGAAGCCATCTAGATACTAGCTATGGACCCGAAGGTCTGTGGTACACTACTCACAACTCATGGTGAGGGCGATGATGATGATGAAGAAGGCCTCCGTGATGGATCCCCCTCCGGTGGAGCTCCGGAACAGGCTCCAAGATGGGATCTCCACGGGAACAGAAGCCACGGCGGTGGAATTAGGGTTTTCTGTCTGTGTACGGAGTTTCTGGGGTACGTGGACTTATATAGGAAGAAGAAGGGCACCGGGGGCCACTTGAGGGGGCCTCGAGGCAGGGGGCGCGCCCCCCACCCTCGAAGGTCACCTCTCTGTCCCCTGACTTGGTCCTCAAGCTCTGCGTCTGTGATTTTCTCCAAAAATATCTCTCGCGAAGGTTTCATTCCGTTTGGACTCCGTTTGATATTATTTTTCTACAAAACCCTGAAATAGGAAAAAAAACAGCAATCTGGACTGGGCCTTTGGGTTAGTAGGTTAGTCCCAAAAATGTTATAAAAGTGAATGATAAATCCCATTAAACATCCAAGACTTCATAAATAATAGCATGGTACAATCAAAAATTATAGATACGTTGAAGACGTATCAAGCATCCCCAAGCTTAATTCATACTCGTCCTCGAGTAGGTAAATGATAAAGAAAGAATTTTTTATGTGGAATGCTAACCAATATAGTTTTTCAATGTAATTCTCTTAATTGTGGCATGAATGTTCAGATCCGAAAGATTCAAGATAAACGTCTATATTGACATAAGAAATAATAATACTTCAAGCAATACTAACAAAGCAATCATGTCTTCTCAAAATACTATGGCTAAAGAAAGTTATCCCTACAAAATCATATAGTCTGGCTATGCTCCCTCTGCATCACACAAAATATTTATATCATGCACAACCCCGATTTCAGCCAAGCATTTGTTTTCATACTCTATCTTTTCAAACCTTTCAACTTTCACGCAATACATGAGCGTGAGCCATGGACATAGCACTATGGGTGGAATAGAGGTGGTTGTGGAGAAGACAAAAAGGAGGGAGATAGTCTCACATCGACTAGGCGTATCAACGGGCTATGGAGATGCCCATCAATAGATATCAATGTGAGTGAGTAGGGATTGCCATGCAACGGATGCACTAGAGCTAAAAATGAATGAAAGCTCAACAAAAGAAACTAGTGGGTGTGCATCCAACTTGCTTGCTCACGAAGACCTAGGGCATTTGAGGTAGCCCATCGTTGGAATATACAAGCCAAGTTCTATAATGAAAATTCCCACTAGTATATGAAAGTGACTAAGCATGAGACTCTCTACAATGAAGAACATGGTGCTACTTTGAAGCACAAGTGTGGAAAAAGATAGTAGCAATTGTCCCTTTTTCTTTTCTTTTTTTATTTTTTTTTCCTTTTTTTGGGCCTTTCTTTTTTTTCTTTGGCCTTTCCCCTTTTCTTTTTCTTTTTGCTTTGCAGAGGGGCTTTATATATTTAGCCTTTCCTCCCATGGGACAATGCTCAAATAATGATGATCATCACACTTTCATTACAACACAAAATTACAACTTGATACTACAACAACAAAGTATGACTCTATATGAATGCCTCCATTGGTGTACCGGTATGTGCAATGAAACAAGAGTGACATGGATGAAATTATGCATGCTGGCTTTGCCAGAAATACAATGTCAACTACATGATCATGCATGGCAATATGACAATATGATGCGTGTCATATAAACAGAACGGTGGAAAGTTGCATGGCAATATATCTCAGAATGGCTATGGAAATGCCATGATAGGTAGGTATGGTGGCTGTTTTGAGGAACAATATGGTGGTTGTTTTGAGGAAGGATATATAGTGGGTTTATGGCACCAGCGAAAGTTGCGCGGTACAAGATAGGCTAGTAATGGTGGAAGGATGAGAGTGTGTATAATCCATGGACTCAACATTAGTCATAAGAACTCATATACTTATTGCAAAAATCTACGAGTCATCAAAACAAAGCAATCAACGCATGCTCCTAGGGGGGAGGTTGGTAGGAGTTAACCATCTCGCGCCCCCGACCTCCACACGAAGGTTAGCACTCTACAAATACCTCATGCTCTAACTTCGTCACATAGCGGTTCACCATACGTGCATGATACGGGAATCACTAACCTTAACACAAATATTTCTCAATTTCATAATAACTCCACTAGCATGACTCTAATATCACTATACTCATATCTCAAAACGATTATCAAGCATCCAACATCTCATCATATTCAATGCACTTGGTGTGAATTTTTTTTTACTACATTGACATTGGATGTCTATCATGTGAAGACTAGTTTCTTTAGCCTAAACACATTATCATGCTGTTTTAATAGACTCTCAAATAGATATAAGTGAGGCATGAGAGTTCAACAATTTCTACAAAATATTACCACCACCGTGCTCTAAAAGATATAAGTGAAGCGCTAGAGCAAAAACTATTCAACTCAAAAGATATAAGTGAAGCACATAGAGTGTTCTAACAATTTCTAGGCCGTATTTAACTCTCTCAAATAGGTGTGTCCATCAAGGATGATTGTGTCAAACTAACAAGCAAAGAATCAAATTATACAAGACGCTCCAAGCAAAACACATAACATGTTGCGAATAAAAATATAGCTCCAAGTATAGTTACCAATGGATGAAGACGAAAGAGGGGATGCATTCCCAGGGCATCCCCAAGCTTAGGCTTTTGATTATCTTGAATTTACTTGGGGTTCCATGGGAATTCCCAAGCTTAGGCCTTTGCTACTCCTTGTTCCATAGTTTATCAAAGCAATACTCAAAACTTGAAAACTTCACAACACAAAACTTAGACAAAAATTCTCGTGAGCTCCGTTAGTATAAGAAAGCAAACCACTACTCAAAGGTGCAGCAATGAATTCATTCTTTGTTTATATTGGTGTTAAACCTACTATACTCCAACTTCTCTATGGTTCATATCCTCCAATACTACTCATAGATGCATCGGAATAAACAAACAACACACGAAAAACAGAATATGTCAAAGACAGAACAGTCTGTAGTAATCTGCAGGATTCGCCTACTTCTGGAACTCCAAAAAATTCAAAATAATTGGTAAATTTGCGCAATTTGTCTACAAATCATGTGCAAAAAGAATCAACTAAAAATCACGCTCCAGTAAAATCCCACATCTACTTTAGCGAGCGCTAACGATTCTGTTTTTCACAGCAAGATCATATAAACTTCACACAAGTCTTCACAAAGGTTCTACTTGGCACAAACACTAAACAAAACATGAAACCACATATAATCAGAGGCTAGATGCAATATTTATTCCCTAACAGCAACAAAAACAAAAAAACAAAAAATTGGGTTGCCTCCCAACAAGCGCTATCATTTTACGCCCCTAGCTAGGCACGATACAAGATAGATCTAGGTATTGCCATCCTTGGAAGGCAATTCTTTGATTAAGCACTTATGATTCTTGGGAACTTCTTTGTCCCTATGAATAATCAAACTCTTGGGCAAGAAATCAAGAAATTATAAAGTGTTAAAAGGGTCTCTTGCAAAAGTAAGAAAATTAGGGTGAACACTTATGGATTTGAGATCCGCAAGTCTAGATGTTTCACCCTTGTCTTTAGGGACATACATGAACTTAGATAATTTAGTGGAGGTATTTGGAGTAGTTTTTATAGCGGAAAGAGCAGAACCCACATTAGTGATAACATCTTGAAGCTTATTGATTCTAGTAGAATCCTGATCTAGCTTTTCTTTAACTATGGGCTCTTTTTCCTTAAGATTTTTCAGAACAACTCCTACCTTGGATCCATATTTGGTGATTTCATTATAAATTTTTCTATCCAAGTTCTCTACCAATTCTACCGTACCAACTTTGTTTTCAATGATTTCTAACCTTTGCATAACATGCTCCAAAGTTAAAATGGTCCCATTAACCATAAGAGATGGTGAGCCGAATAATTCAGTCATAGCTTTATAAGAATCAACGGTATGGCTACCCAAGAAATTCCCTCCGGTAATGGTATCTAAGATAAATCTATTCCATGGAGTTATGCCAACATAAAAATTGCGAAGAAGCACGGAAGTGGAAAGCTTCCTATTAGATATATTTTGAGCATTGCAAATTTTATACCAGGCATCTTTTAAGTTTTATTCCTCCCTTTGTTCAAAGTTGAGGACCTCACTCTCGGGAGTGGTGATAATGATAGGTGTGCTAGACATGATGACAAGCAAGCAAGCAACACACACAAGCAAACAAGAAGCAAGCAAACGATAAACATTGCGGAAGAAGGGCAAATAAAATGGCAAGGGTGAAGTGGGGGAGAGGAAAACGAGAGGAAAAAATGTAATGTGAAGGATAAGGGTTTGTGATAGGTACTTGGTATATGACTTTTGTGTAAGCCTCCATGGCAACGGCGCCAGAAATTCTTCTTGCTACCTCTTGAGCTTGCGTTGTATTCCCTCGAAGAGGAAAGGGAGATGCAGCACAGTAGCGTAAGTATTTCCCTCAGTTTTTGAGAACCAAGGTATCAATCCAGTAGGAGAACACGCGCGAGTCCCTCGCACCTGCACGAACAAATAAGAACTTCGCAACCAACGCGATAAGGGGTTGTTAATCCCTTTACGGTCACTTACGAGAGTGAGATCTGAAAGAGATGATAGTTTATATTTTTGGTATTTTTAGTTATAAGAACGGCAAATAAAAGCATGAAAAGTAAAGTAGATGTAGATTGATATGTTGAGAATAGACCCAGGGGCCATAGTTTTCTCTAGTGGCTTCTCTCATGATAGCGATATTCTACGGCGGGTAAACAAATAATTGTCGAGCAATTGATAGAAAAGCGAATAATTATGAGACTATCTAGGCATGATCATTGTATATAGGCATCACGTCCGAGACAAGTAGACCGACTCCTGCCTACATATACTACTATTACTCCACACATCGACCACTATCCAGCATGCATCTAGTGTATTGAGTTCATACGAACAGAGTAACGCCTTAAGCAAGATGACATGATGTAGAGGGATAAACTCAAGCAATATGATGAAAGCCCCATCTTTTTATCCTCGATGGCAACAATACAATACGTGCCTTGCTGCCCCTACTGTCACTGGGAAAGGACACCGCAAGATTGAACCCAAAGCCAAGCACTTCTCCCATTGCAAGAACTATAGATCTAGTAGGCCAAACCAAACCAATAATTCGAAGAGACTTGCAATGATATTATGAGCACACATAAAAAGTTCTGAGAACAACCAAATATCTTTCATAGATAACCTTGATCATAAACTCACAATTCATCGGATCTCGACAAACACACCGCAAAAAGAGATTGCATCGAATAGATCTCCTCGAAAACCGAGGAGAACTTTGTATTGAGATCCGGAGAGAGAGAAGAAGCCATCTAGATACTAGCTATGGACCCGAAGGTTTGTGGTAAACTACTCACAACTCATGGTGAGGGCGATGATGATGATGATCAAGGCCTCCGTGATGGATCCCCCTCCGGTGGAGCTCCGGAACAGGCTCCAAGATGGGATCTCCACGGGAACAGAAGCTACAGCGGTGGAATTAGGGTTTTCTCTCTGTGTACGGAGTTTCTGGGGTACGTGGACTTATATAGGAAGAAGGAGGGCATCGAGGGCCACTTGAGGGGGCCTCGAGGCAGGGGGAGCGCCCTGGGAAGGGGGGCGTGCCCCCCACCCTCGAGGGCCACCTCTCTGTCCCCTGACTTGGTCCTCAAGCTCCGCGTGCGTGATTTTCTCCAAATATATCTCTCGCAAAGGTTTCATTCCGTTTGGACTCTGTTTGATATTCTTTTTCTGCAAAACCCTAAAATAGGCAAAAACAGCAATCTGGACTGGGCCTTTGGGTTAGTAGGTTAGTCCCAAAAATGATATAAAAGTGAATGATAAAGCCCATTAAACATCCAAGACTTCATAAATAATAGCATGGAACAACGCTGGAGACGTGTCAGTCGACCACAGGTATGATCAAGGTCTCTGCTGGGTGTCCTACCTTCGATTGGACGGACTACCCCTACTGGAAGAATAAGATGCGAATGCATCTTGAGGCAATTGATAACGATCTCTGGTATGTTGTGGAAAATGGTGTTCCCTCAGTTTCACCTTCTCTGAATGCTGCTGATGTGAAGAGATTCAAGCAACTCGATTCTCAAGCAAAGAATATTATTTGTGGCCATCTGAGCAAAGGACAGTATGGAAGAGTGAGTGCTTTGGAAACTGCTAAGCTTATCTGGGATAGGCTGTCCAAAGTCAATGAAGGATTCTAAACAGAGCGTGACTCTCGAGTTGATGTTCTTCGCAATCTCTTCAACCGCTTCAAAAGACTTGACAATGAAAATGTTCAGCAAACCTTCGATCGCCTCACTGACATCTTAGATGAGCTTCAAGCACTTGGGCCACTGACATCACCGACCATGAAGTGGCGAAGAAATTGCTGAGATCGCTTGATTCCTCATTTGATACTCTGGCATTGATGATTCAAGAGCGTGGTGACTACAAGTCACTTGATCCCGCTGATATCCTCGAAAGGCTAAATACTCATGAGTTCCAGCTTGCTGAAAAGAGAGATCTCTATGGTCCGAGCTATGGCAGATCATGTGCCCTGAAGGCCAAGGTCGTCTCTGAATCTGAAGATGAAGATTCTGGTAGTAGCCTTGGTGATCCTGAAGAACTGAGCCAAGAGCTAGCACTGCTCGTGAAGAAATTCCAAAGGTACTCAAGACGTGGTCAATTTGGAAAATTCTCAAGGAGAATTGATTCCTCATCCAGTGACTACAATAAGAGGCTATGTCACAAATGCAAGAAGCCTGGTCACTACATTCAAGATTGTCCTCAGTGGGAAAAGGAATCTAAGAAGAAGAAATACAAGGATTACAGTTCTGATGATGCGAAGAAGAAGAAGAAGAAATCGTCAAAATCTTCATCATCAAAATCCTCGAAGTCTTCATCTCACAAGAAGAGCAGTTCCAAGAAAGCTCGGGCATTCATTGGCAAGGAAATGGACTCTGAGGCTGAATCTGAAGATCATGAGGAAGAGGAGGAATCTGAGGAGTCCGAGTCTTGTGTGTCGAGTCTAGCTCTCGCTACTGCATTCGTCAGCAAGTCTATCTTCAACCCTGAAGAAAATGGCTTCATCAACAAGGCTGATGAAGGCAATGATGACTATGCTCCCACCTATTGCTTCATGGCAAAGGGTGCCAAGGTACTCAAATATACCTCCTCTGAATCAAGTGAGAATGAATCTGATGAAAACCTCAAGCCCAGCTATTCTAAACTTGCTAAGATTGATGTGCAACAACAAAAGGCTTTTGAAAAGGTTCAAAACATGCTAGATAAAAGTGATGATATGTTGGGTGAAGAAATGGATCGCACTAAAATCTTGATTGAAAATCTTTAGAGACTTCTGTCTAGGTTTGACAATCTTCAAGGTCATCATAACACTCTCTTATCTAATCATGAGAAGCTTTCTTATGAATTTCTTTAAAGAAAGCAAGATCTTGAAAATCTAAGAGTGAGTTATGAAGATCTTCAGAAGGAGCGCGATTCATTACTTGCTCAACAAATTAGCGCTTCTCAGGAGGAATTCATTCCCCCATGTCTTAAATGCATTGAACATGAAACTGCTAATTCTTCACCTGAATGTTCAAATGCTTCTAATGCTACAAATTCTTCAACTGTCTCTGCTATCACTAATTCCTCATCTGAGGACATTGCCAGTGTCACTGATGATGCAGGGCTGAAGGAATTGTACATGACAGGCATGTACAAAAGCCTCAAAGGGCATTAGACTCTTTGTGATGTGCTTAAAACGCAGATCCTCAACAAGAACCCTAGGAAAGAGGGTATTGCCTTTGAGAGGAAACTTAATGCTGATGGTACATATTGGAAGCCTGAGCAGTACCCCAAAACCTCATGGGTTGCTGCAAAGGGACCTCCAGTTCATCCGTCCAATTTATCTGGCTTTACATGTGAATCTCCTCATTCTTCTAATGAGTCATTTGACTCCAACTATAAACTATTCAAAAATCAGAATGGTCAAGTATTTACTAGATATGTTGGAACTAACTGCAGGAATGGTCCCCCTATGAAGAAAACCTGGGTCCCTAAGAGGCACCTTAAAAGTCTTCAAGTGAATGTCCTCATGACACCTCGTGTGAGGAATAGGAACCTCATATCCAATTCTTCATATGGATCAAAATCTTTAAATGGATTCAAATCCTCATACGGACCAAATTCCTCACATGGATCAAATTACTCAAATGGATCAAAGTCCTCATATGAATATCTTCGTGCTAACAACTTTGTTTCGCAGGGAAGAGCTAAGGGCTATGAATATGAGCATTATTCTTCTAACCATTATGTTCATAAGTCCTCGAAGAATTTCTCTGATTATTCATATGCTTATCCTAACTCCTCTTATGTGAAATGAAATGGGCTGGCTTCTATGCACCTTTCTCGTATGGAGCTCGCAGAGTGATGAACTCTTTGCCACCCCTTCAGATGTGGGTGGTGAAGAAAAAGAACTAATCTCTTCTGCAGGGTCAGGTCTCTAGACGTGCTCAAACGTCTGAAGAAATTGCTAGAGACCTGAAATGTGCCTGAAAGGACGCAGGCTAATCATGAAGAAATGAACTCTCATTTCTCACGTCCTCATACTGCTTTATCTATTGCATTGCTTGATGAAATTGATCTGATGATTTGATGTCATATTCTTCACTGATGAAGTATATGAGTTTGTAAGCTGCACTAATTCATCTGCAGGATGATCAACCCAAAGCGTCTGAGTGGGTCCTCGATAGTGGATGTAGAAATCACATGACTAGTGACAAGAATCTATTGATGGATGCTCCCTTATCTCCATCTCATCTGAAGCATATCATCTTCGCTGACAAAGGCAAAGTCTGGTATTCGGTCTAGGTAAGGTTGCGATCTCAAAGGATCGACACATGGACAAAGTCATGCTTGTCGAGTCCTTAGGATACAACCTCATGTCTGTCTCAATGCTTTGCGATCTTGATATGGTTGTAGTCTTCGGCAAGTATCGTTGTGTTGTGGTCATGGAATCTGACAATTCCAAAGTCTTCGAAGGCTTTAGGAGAAGAGACTTTTATATTGTTAATTTCTCTACAGGACCCCAACCAGCTGTGTGTCTACTTGCAAAAGCTTCAGAAGGTTGGCTATGGCATCGATGACTTGGTCATGCAGGCATGAGGAATTTGCACACGCTTGTGAAGAAGAAGCATGTCATTGGCATTGAGAATGTCAAATTCCTCAAGGATCACCTATGCAGTGCCTGTGAAGCTGGAAAGATGACTAAGGCCAAGCATCTAGCGAAGACTATCATGACTACTACTCGACCATTTGAATTGCTTCACATGGATCTCTTCGGTCCTAACCATTATTCTGCTGTTTCAAATGATGCATCTGAATATGGCTTTGTTATTGTTGATGATTACTCTCAATACACATGGGTACACATTGTTACTTACAGACATGAAGTGCAGGAAGTCTTCAAACGATTTTCCACGAGGGCTTCAACCAACTTTGGTGTGAAGAACAAGCACATCAGAGGTGACAATGGAACTGAGTTCAAGAACTCTGGTCTCGATTACTATCTTGATGAACTTGGTATTACTCATGAGTTGTCTGCTCCTTATACTCCTCGGCAGAATCGCGTCGTGGAGCGCAAGAACAGGACTCTTGCTGAGATGGGTCGCACTATGCTTGGTGACTACAAAACGCCTTGTCGTTTCTGGATTGATGCAATTGATACTGCGTGCCACATCATCGATAGAGTATATCTTCACAAATTCTTCAAGAAGACTGCCTATGAACTCCTCACTGACAAGAAACCCAATGTGATTTATTTTAAAGTTTTTGGTGCTAAATGTTGGATTAGAGATCCTCATCACAACTCAAAATTTGCACCGAAAGCACATGAAGGGTTTATGCTTGTTTACGGAAAGGACTCGCACACCTACAAAGTCTTCAACACCTACAGACTCGTACACCTACAGAGTCTTCAACAATAATTGACACTAATGGCTAGCAAAGAGAGCACCTACCTTCTGTGATAGATGAACTAGCACCTGAGGAATCTATCAAGTTCAAGGCTACTGAGGATGTCATTCCGACCAAAGAATCTGCTGAAGAATTCATTCCAGAACATGAAGAACGTCGAGCTAATGCACCTGAAGAAAATGCTGAAGAAAATGCTGATCAAATTCCTCGACGACAACCATCTCATCCTCGCGTTGCAAAAGAAGTGTAGATTGAGAAAATCATCAGCGACATCAAAATACCAGGTCCTCTCACACGCTCAAGAGCTTCACATTTATGTAACTTTTGTGGGCACTTTGCTTTTGTCTCTATCACAGAGCCCACTAAGGTAGATGAAGCATTTCTGGAGCCTGAGTGGATTCAAGCTATGCAAGAAGAATTACATCAATTTGAGCTCAACAATGTCTGGGAACTGGTCAAACGTCCACATACTCGCAAGCACAATATCATTGGCACAAAGTGGATCTACCGCAACAAGCAAGATGAAAATGGCCTTGTGGTAAGGAATAAGGCATGGCTTGTAGCTCAAGGCTACACATAGGTTGAGGGAATTGATTTCGATGAAACTTTTGCACATGTTGTAGACTTGAGGCTATTCGCATATTACTTGCTTATGCTAACCATTATGATATCACTCTATATCATATGGATGTGAAAAGTGCATTCCTCAATGGTAAGGTTGAGGAAGAAGTATATGTTGCTCAACCCCCAGGTTTTGAAGATCCAAAGAATCCTGACAAAGTCTTCAAACTCAATAAGGCCCTCTATGGCCTCAAGTAGGCCCCTCGGGCGTGGTATGATACTTTGAAGGAATTCCTCATGAAGAAAGTCTTCAAACCCGGTTCACTTGATCCTACTCTTTTCACTAAATCTTATGATGGTGAATTATTTGTGTGCCAAATATATGTTGATGATATTATCTTTGGCTGTACTGACCAACGTTATAGTGATGAATTTGCCTATATGATGAGTGAAGAATATCAAATGTCTATGATGGGAGAATTTAAATTCCTCTTAGGTCTTCAAATTCGTCAACAACGCAATGGCATATTCATATCTCAGGAGAAATACCTCAAGGATGTACTGAGGAAATTCGGCATGCACGATTGCAAAGGCGTCAAAATTCCTATGCCCACAAATGGCCATCTGTGCACTGATGAAAATGGTATTGACTTCGATCATAAGGTATACCGCTCCATGATTGGTTCTTTATTGTACTTATGTGCAGCTAGGCCAGATATAATGCTTAGTGTTTGCATGTGTGCCCGATTTCAAGCTACACCGAAGGAATCACACCATAAGGCTGTGAAACATATTCTTCGATATCTAGCTCACACACCAACACTTGGATTATGGTACCCCAAGGGCTCGGCTTTTGATCTCATTGGATATTCAGACTCTGACTATGCTGGTGGTCGTGTGGACCGCAAGTCAACATCTGGCACATGTCACTTCCTCAGAAGATCTTTGGTCTGTTGGTCTTCGAAGAAACAGAACTACGTATCACTGTCTACTACTGAAGCTGACTATTGCTGCTCGCTCTTGTTGTGCTCAATTGCTGTGGATGAAGCAAACTCTCAAGGACTATGGCGTCAACGTGAAGAATGTGCCTCTCTTCTTTGACAATGAGAGTGCCATCAAAATTGCTCACAACCCAGTTCAGCACTCGAAGACAAAGCACCTTATTGCTAATTCTTCAAACTGTTTCTTCAAGCTGTTTTTCCTACTAAGTGAATGTGATCCGACCCTTCCCACTCTATGCTAAACTCAACCCATTCTATTCACAAATTCTTCATATGCGTTCTATTTGAAACTCATTCAAAATCTTCACAGTGTCCTTGACAGCTGAAGAATTTGTAAACGCAATGTTAAAACTTATCTTATCCCAAAAAATCGGTTTTGCCGCTCAAATCGTTCCGCATCCCACCAAAATACTTATCTATTCACCCACGATCTCACACGATCTCCACTTCTCAGTTCGTGGGTGACACACGTCGAGCGAATGAGAAGGGTCAGGGGCACGTTCGTCCAAATTCTTCGGGCGAACGGTTATTCACCTCCACTATAAATACCCCCCTCCCCTTCCTCATTTCACTTTTACTTTGCTCATTCTCTCTCTCTCGCTCGAGCTTCTCCAACCCTAGCGCCGTCGCTAATTCATCGTCGCCGGTGAGGAAGAGCTTCACTGCCTCGACCTCGTCGCCGTCGTACTCGCGCTGGCCGTGGATTTGTTCACTCCGCCGCCGCCGTAGCTGTCTTCCTCAGCCAAGTTAGGGCGTGGAAGATCTGCACAGACGAACTTCACTTCTCCACCTCACAGTTCGTCGTGTTCTTCATCCAAGGTAATTAAAAGTTACTTTTACTGCCCTCTTTGATTCGAATGTTTTCTACAAAAATTCTCAAAGGTGTTTTTCTTCAAATCTTCACACACTAAACACCTCACATGTCATATGTTCTTGATTCAATTTCTCTAAGCTATGTTTTTCTTCAAGATTCCTCAATTGTGTGGATTTTCAATCTATACAACTCTGGAACCTAAGACAAAGAACGCTTAGTCAAATTCTTCAGGACTCATCTGGTCAAATTCCTCAAACTTGTTCTTTTTACAAAACCTTCTGAGAACGCATATGACCTCTCCAAATTCCTCGCAACTATACTCTGTTCACAGGTACTCATGTCCGCTGCTGAATCACTAGGTTCTCATCAACTTAACTCATTTGCAGCGTTCCTCGAAGAAAAGTTGAATACTTCTTCAGAGAATTCAATTGTTCAGATTCCTCGTCTGAAGAAAATGGCTGATGGAAAGAAGCCATAGAAGGGAGGAAAGAGGCCTGAGGTCAACACTACTTTCGAAATCTCTGAAGACATATATGCTAACTATTGCACTCCTGATGAGGCAAAGTACGGAAAGTAGGACAAAAATCAACGCAAGGTGCGCATACAAAGAATAGAGAGGAGATGGGAAAGAGAGTGGAGGGAGTACAGGTATGTAACTCCCAAGTACATGAAGAAATTCGCACTCGATCCTCCATGCCCAAGACCTCCATTGGCACATGGCCAAGTTGCTGATCCCACTAGCCTCAAGCGCGGTGAGGATTATCTTGGTGAATGGGCCAAGCGTCAGGCCAAGTTGGCCAAACAAGCAAAAGAAGCAGTGAGGAAATTCAACGAAGACTCTGCTGTTGCTGCTGCCACTGTTGAGACCTCAGCTAGCAAGCCGAAGAAGGCCATGGCAAAGAAGCCTGCTCATAAGCCAAGTGCTTCATCTTCAATGCCCTCACGGCCAAGTTCCTCAGCAATGCCCTCAAGGCCAACTCCTCAAACTGCTCCTGCTCCTCCAAAGTCCTCAGCTCCTCCGCCAAAGTCTTCAGATGCTCCAACAAAATCATCTGCACCAGTGCATCTCGCCACATGCCAAAGGACTGCGGGCATATCTATTTCCTCTGGAGCCTCAACAAGTTCCTCAGCTGCTCCAAGTTCCTCAGTTGGCCCCTCTCCGCTGAAGAAAAATACCACTGCAGGACGAGTTTCTCGCCCAAGTCCTCACAAGAAACAAGTTGCTTTCCAAGTGCCGTCCGATGACGAAGCTGATGATGAAGAATTAGTTCAAATCATCAGAGACAGGTAAGAAAGGGCCGCTAGAGCCAAAGGAAGCACTGTGCCACTGCTTTTGGATCCAAAAGTGTTCCTCGACTTCATTGATCTCCAGCATCAGGTCCAACACACCTATGCCTGATTTCAATCTGACTACTGGCCAAAGTCACATGCTGACCGCCTTCATAGGCGAAGAAAAATGGAAATTTGGAAAGGCCAGGTAGACGAAGAAAGCGCGGTACAAGAAGGAGCGCTACCTGAAGAAAAATGTTTTCAACATGACAACTGATGAACTTGTGAAGCTTCAAGGTGAAATCAAAACCCTCGGTGATGAATTTGACGCATATCACGCAGACTGGATGGGCGCCAAAGTCAGATTTGTGAATTTGACTAAAGGTTTTTCTACAAGTGTTGCTCGTCCAACGCACATTGAAATTCCTCAGGCTGAAGCATCTGCTCAGTCTACTGAAGAACATGCCAGCACCGCTTAAGAACATCAGGCTGCTGAAGAAAATGAAAATACCAGGGCTGATGACTACATTCCAGCCGCTGAAGAAATTGCCAGTGCAACCACTAGTGTTGCGCCTGAAGAAAATGTCAGGACAGCTGAAGCTCCAAAAGCTGTGCCTGAAGAAAGTGAAGAAGTCAGGGCAACTGCAACTGTTGTGCCTAAAAAATTCAACCAGATTCATCTGCTCCTCCTGCGCCTGCTCCAACTCTGACTCTTCCATCTGCATCAGATGTGAAGAAGACCAAGGCTGCAGAGCGTGCAGCTGTGAAGAAAAGGAAGGCATCAACTTCATCAGATTCTTCAGCACCGAAGAAGATGAAGCCTTTGACAAGCTCAGTTGACAACCCAATTGATGATGTTCCTATTTCATCCATGCCATCAAAGGAACTTATTCCGTTTGATGAAGATTATGTGATTCCAAGCGAATCAGAAGAAGACATTCCCTCTGCTGCTTCCTCAGAGCAGACGGATGAAGAAATTGAAGTGGATGCAATCCCTTCAACCCCAATCATCTCCTCGCCTATGCCTCAATTCACTGCTGAAGAGGCCGGCGTTGAGGAATTGGATGAACAAGAATCTGACGTGGATATCGGGAGTGCTACTCCATTGATGAATGATGAATTTTGGGATAGTCAGCATCCCAAATCCCCTCTGTTCACGCCACTGCAACAAAATCATCAGTCCCTAGCTCGCACTGTTCCTTTGTGCTCTGAAGAAAGTCATCCCACACCTTCTGTACATGAAGACATTCCAGCCACTAGTGCTGAAGAAACTGCTGCTGCTGAATCCATGAAGACTCAGACTGCCATGGAAGAGGAACCAGAAATTCCTCAGCCTGAAGAAACTGAGATTGTGAATCCTGAGGTTGTGATGCAATTGACTGACACTCCTCAACCCAAGACAAAGGATCCTTTTTCACGAAAGCAAACTTTTAAGAAGGTTGATTTCTTCCACGAGCACGTATTCTTCACTGAATACAACCCATATGACTCTACTCACATTAGGAAGAGGCATTTCTAGACTGCCAGCCAGGAAAATTTCTATTCCTCACTATTTTTCAACAAAGACAAAGTCTTTGATCATGAGCACATTCCTCACGTGGATATGGAATCTCTGTCGTGCTTCGTGCCAGTCCTCACTGTTCACGACATTGGACTGTTGGGTTTCTGCACTGACATCTGTGATTGGAATGAAGAACTCATTCTTCAATTCTATGCAATGTTGCACAGCACCGGAAACTCTGAAGATGTGAATTCATGGGTGTTGGACTGGATGACCGAAAATACTCACTACAAGGCACCAGCTTCTGAATTACTTCAAGCTTTGCCTCTCAGTCCTCCCACTGAAGCCGCTCGTTGCATGTACGAAGAAACTGAACTTACAGATCACTACATGCAAGTGCTGATGAAGCCTTTAAAGCCAAGTCAAGCCCCAAGGACCAAATTCCTCGTGAAGGAATTGTTGTTTCTGCCTCGGACTGTCTATTGCATTCTGACGAAGACATTGAGTCCTATCAAGGGCCACGACTCAAATGATTAAGAAGTCGTTGGCATCATGGAAGAATCTGCTGTTCAACATCATCCATGGCGTTCCCGTCAACTTCCATGATTTCTTCATGAGGACTATGGCAAATGTTGCATTGTCGTCTTTCAACCTGAAGCCTTATGCTCTGTGGATTATGAGATTTGTCAAGACAAGGTCTTCAGTCAACTACAAAGCTGATACACTGAATCATTGCAGCTACTTGCCCCCGATTGAAGTCCTCAAAAGGACATATTCCTCAGCCGATGACAAGGGCAAGGCTTCTGTTGTTATTGATGAAGGCATTCGTCCATTGGATGGTCAATTCCGCAAAGCTGCACCCTACTCCACCAATGATGACTCTGCCACCCATGACTCTGCTGCCAATGCTCCCAAGCAAAATCCTCAAGGCACAGCTCCCAGGGTGATGACTGATAGTGAGCTTCTCCTCAGTCTTCACCAGAAGGTTGATCGCAACCACAAATGGGTCAAGCGTCAGTTTGGTTCAATTCTTCACAACATGACTTCTACACACAATGCAGTGAAGAAAAACCATTACTACCTCCATGAAACCCTCAACCGTACCTGGGCTATTCTGTCTCATCTTTATGGCGAAGAAGATCTGAAGCAAATGGGTCTCAAGGATGACTTTGACTGGTCTGCTCCTCCTCCGAAGAAATACAAGAAGGTCAAGGTTCCTCCCTTGGTGGCCAGCTCCTATTCTGCATCACGCGAATCCGACAAGTATGAAGACTTGGACGACACTGCGGCAGGCCGTACATCAACCATCGACGCCAACAACACTGGCGATCCTTCATCATCTTGAGACTCTTCAGGGGCGTTAGTCCTCAGTTTAGATCCTTTTGGTCATTCGATGAAAAAGGGGGAGAAATTTGAGTTAGTCTTCAAGCGAGTCTATATATATGGGGGTTTTTGTTTTTTGCTAAGTTACAACTCTCGTTCTTCTGATGCCTTTGCTGGATTGACTTGTAAACTTAAACTCTATGGTGACCTGATACTTTTGCCGTGGTGTTTCTACATGATTATTCCTCATTAATGTCTATGCACGCATGTTGAATTACATCAGTCACCATATTTCATCATGCATTTCAAATTCTTCATATTATATGTCAAATTCGTGTATGAATTACAAGATATAGGGGGAGATCGCCATGATTCTACTCTTCAAGTGTGCATTGCTTCAAAAGAAAATTCCTCACTATGCACATCTTCAAGGGGAGTTCTTCTATATCTTGCAATCAAATTCCTCACTATCAGTATTCACACTTCATATGTTTATCCCCGTTGAAAACTTAACCTATATTGTCATCAATCACCAAAAAGGGGAAGATTGTAAGTGCATCTGGTGCCCCTAAGTGATTTTGGTGTATTGAAGACTTATAGGTTAAGGGACTAATGTGTTTATGAGTGTACACAGGTCTATAAGTCTATGAGGAATTTGATATTTATAGAGAAAGTCGACCCCTAAATATGAAGTTCTTCGACTGGAGATTTTGACTTTGTGAAGACTTAGAAAGTGAAGAAATTGGTGTGACCTTGAAGACTTGGTATTCATTTGAGGAACATGAAGCGTGAAGACTTTTGTTTTCGTAGTTTCTTTTTCTCTTTCTTGAGTCATAGGAAACACCGTGCTATTAAAGGGGGTCGAGGAAATACTTAGGAAAAATTTCCATTTGACGCTCAACTCAAAATCCTACATCTACCAATCCCTTCGAGTGAAGCCATTGGAAATCTCATACAGTTCAGTCGTATTCTTCAGTGATAGAGACAAAGTTCTTTTGGTCTCTGAGGAATTTGTTCTGACTGAGGAGTTAGGAATTCGCCAGTGTGGATTGCCTACACAGTGAGGAACATCATAGCCCTGAGGAAATTGATACTCAAATTTCCGATCGTTGCTGTGCTACACGCCAGCTGTCCCAAAATATCTACCTACCTAACGGTCATATCATTAAAGGGCATTTATGTCTTATCATGTCGGGCTGCTCCCTAGGCTATAAATAGCTGCCTCCTATAACCACTAGTTGGTTGGCTGCTCTGAGAGAAACTGACACTTGTCATTAGAGCAACCCATCCTTTGAGGACTTTGAGCTAAAATCATAAAGTGAGGAAAAACCCAAAACCAAAACCAAACACCTACAAACCCAAAAGTTATTGAGAATCACTGAAGAGATTGATCCTGAGTGGATCCGATGCTTGTTACCTTTGGAGACTGTGCTTCTTCCAGACGGTTAGGCGTCATGGTCTAGAGCATCCAAGAGGAATTGTGGATTGCCGAGTGACCGAGTTTGTGAAGGTTCGAAAGTCACCTGTGAAGACTTACCACGAGTGATTGGGTGAGGTCTGTGTGACCTTAGCTCAAGGGGAATATGGTGAGGACTTGGTGTCTTGGACTGGGTGTCCAGGACTGGGTGTCCAGGATTGGGTGTCCGGGACTGTGTGTCCTCATATTTAAATACCTAGCCGCCCTAACTAGATGTACGACTGACACAGCAGTTGGAACTGGTCTAACAAATCATTGCCTTTACCGAGCTTACTGGTTCTATTTCCTCAACTCTTTCATTTCCTCATATATGTGTTGTGTGCTTGTTCATATCTGTTTGAAGACTTTGACTGAAGACCTTCTCCATTTCCTCAGTTCAATTTCTTCAGTTTGTTTGTCTTCATTCTGTGTTATCCTGTGTTTACGCTTTCTGTACTCTGTGCTTGTCTTCATTTCATCATGATGACCATGCTTGTGTTCTGTTATGTTTACTTCTGAGTACTTATTCCGCTACAAGTAGTTCTTCGCTAAGGAATTTCCTCACTCGCAAATTCCTCAGTGAAGAATTCATAAAAATCACCTATTCACCCCCCCTCTAGTCGATATAACGCACTTTCAGTTTGGTTTGTGAGTGTAGATGGCTCCAGTATCGATCTTGTACCATCCTGAGCCAGCTCCGAACACATCGCCGCACCTGCTTCAGAATGTGTGGCGATGACTGTATCCAGAGGGTGCTGATCCAGAGTATCGGGTGTATCGGGAGTATCTCGCCGGGGCAGTATGTGAGTATTATGCTGGAGTCACTCTACACCATAGTACCCCTTCCGGCGCTTACACTCGTTCCACTAAGGGTGGTCTCGCTTCTACGCCATCTCAGGCGGTTCAGTTTGCTGAACTCGAGGCTCTTGTAGACTTGCGCTACAACGAGGTTCGCACGCACACCCACCCCGGTATTTTCTTTTACCCATCCCTACATGAGAATGGCTGTATCCGCTTTCCTGTGATTAATCCGGCGTGCGATCGTCCCACTAGCCACCTTTCTCATTATATCATTGCCAGTTACCTCCTAAACTACGAGTTAGCTCGGGAGCTAGCACGCACCCGGACAGCTCTCCAAGCTGCTCGCACCAGGAACCCTCTTCCCACTATCATCAACACCACTCAAGTTTCTTCTGTCTCCGTTTCCCCTGTGATTTCGCAGGGTACCGTTAATGTCACACCCTGATTTTCATGCCACGACACTTAAGCTGATAATCATGCTAAAATGTGGTTTGGCAAAAACTTTTGAGTGTTTTTGACTTTGCTTGATTGATTTTCTGTCTGTTGTTTGATAATGCTCTAAAAATCAAATAAATCATCCAACTCTTATACTTCATCTCCTTGATCCAAAAACTTTTCCCAATGATCATGCCATGTGTATAGACCAGTATAGTATTTTCTTATAAAAATATTTTGGCCAAATAGTATTTTCTAAAATTAGTTTTCCAAAAACCCCTGAATTGAGGTTTGCACTACAAGTACCTTATTTGGGGTGTGAAAAATCTTTCAAAAAGTACATTTGAATCCTATTAGGTATAGGACTCCCATAAACCACCAAATTATAATTTTAAAAGTTATTTTTATATTTTATTTAAATGCCTTTTCTTTTAGGCCAGAAATGGTCTTTAATAGGTAAAAATTATTTAACTATTTCAAAAATATTTTCCAAAATTCAGGGAAACTCATAGGACATATATTGTCCATATATAAGAGTTTCAACACATGGTCATGTTCAAAATATTGGACAAATCCTTCCAAAACCCTTTCTAGATATTTCAAGCTTTTGAAATATTTACAAAGGAATTATTCTCCAAAAATTCCATGTAAATTCTATCAAGTCAAATATGACATACTTGATGATCTTACAAAGCCTTATGCCTTGAAGATCAAGAAAACATCATCTAATCCCCTCAAAACCATTTCTGTCCATTTTTAAGTTTGAGAAACTTTACATTGCCAAACTTGTCCAAATGCTCTCAAACTTGGTGCACATGCTAAAATGATGTGAATATGCATCTATGCCAAATGGCACAAGTTTTGGAGAAGGGTAACTTGATCTAAGTGCCCCAAAACCCTTTCTGACCAGATCTAAATTTGAACAACTCTACATTGCCAACTTTTTACTTGGGGCCTCAAATTTGGTGGACATGCTCACAACCCCAAATTATGACACTACACCAAGTGGTGCATCAAGGAGAGATGATCTGCTTAACTTAATCTTGGAAAAACCATTTTTGTTGATTTCTAGGGTTTACAAAAGTTGCATTGGCAAGTTTGCCCAAATGAGCTCAAATTTCGTGAAAGGGCCTAAATGTATGTGCCATTTGATCCTGTTAAGTCTCATGTCAATTGGAAGTCATTTGCTTTCCCAAAACCACATCAAACACCTTCTGCCATTTTACCAAAACCACTGTTTTGCCCCCTTTTACTATTAACCTTTGATTCAACTTTTTACCACAGCATCACCTAGTCACCTTCTACCTCCAGTAACTCACCCATGACTAGAGCTCAATGATTGAAGGGTGAAAACCCTCATTTTACCTCCCTGGACAGCCCCTCTCTCCCTCTTCTTCTGCCTCTCTCCTCTCCTACTGGCTCCCCAGAGCATCCAAGACCACCTCCCTATATTTTACTACTCCCTCTACCCCCTGGACACTATTGGTCACGCCCTGGGCGCCAAAGCAATGCCAATGGCAGCCATATGCGTGCTCTGGAGCGTGCTACAGTGCTCTGGCGCACTGTGGCCTCCCCCCATGCCGATGCCCCGACAGCCTCGGGCCTCCCCAGCATGTCCCCCGAGGTCGCCTCGACGTCTGGAACACGGCACGACGCCGACCCCCACCTGACCCTCTCTCCTCAACCCTCTGCGAGCTCGCCTGAGCGCGCCCTGGACCGCACCCACGATGCACCGCGGCCACGCCCATTTAAGCCACCCTCTGAGCTTGCTCTCGCCTCTGCTGACTCCCCCTCTCTCCCGTAAACCTCCTGGACATGCTCTGCCTCTCCCTCTGGCTCTCCTTGCCTCTCCCTGGCCACCTCGGTCGCCGTCGTTCTCCGCCTGGCTCCGGTGAACCAAGGCTTTCCCTCCTCTCCTTAGACCACCAGAGGAAGACCCACAGGCCACAGGATCCCCCGCACCGCCTCTTTCTTCTACTCCGGAGCCCACGGCGTCGCGCTCGTCTTGACCCGAAGTCGCCTGCCGGCGCCGAGGCTGCCGCCGCCCCCGTTCCCCTCGGACCGCGTGAGGCCCATGGATGGGCTCGGCTCGATCCCCCGGAGCCGTCGGTATGCTGGACGCTGCCGGGGACGACCGGAGTCGCTGGGAAGGGCGCTGGCACCTGCTCGGCCGGCCTCCCCTGCCCCTCCTCTGTTTTGAGTGGGAGGTAGGAGGAGGGCCTGCCAACAGGGCCCACCGGTAAGTGGCTAAGGCCTCGGGCCCCGAGTTAAGTGGAGACAACCTTCTAGGAAGGCGTCTATCCTGAACGAAGGCGCACTCACTGGAGTGCGCCAACGACGTCACCTGTGCACCCCGGGCGGCTGATGCCACTGGGCCGGCCCACGTCTGCATTCCGCCTGTGCGCAGGATAAGGTTGAAGAAATAAACGGAGTACTCGGAGATGGACCAGAAGGTTTGAAGACTCGGAAGGACAAGGCAAGCAGCCCTTTGACCATGTTTGAGAAACCTTTTTATGCATGTCATATAGTACCATAATGTTGTTGTTACGGAATCATGATGAGGTGGAACCACTTTGATGGTTTATCACTGCACTTCCTCATTTATACTTGCATTGTGCATGACCCTACCTTCTTATGAGGGTTATGCCGGTGGGAGTAGATAGATGTGTGCATAGTGGTTGGCTACGCAAATGGGTCAGGGTTATGCATTGAGAGAAACAAGTGTGGTTTGTCATACTTGCAAACGACCCAGTGGGTGCCACTAATGCCCCTGGGAGACAATGAGGAACTAGGGCACTACTTGGTGAAGAAGTAGTGTACCGAGGCTTCACGAAAGTGTTGTTTATAGAGATGGATTAGATTTATGTGTGACTACCGTCCCAACCAAACATGCGCAACCAACCTACTCTTATATGGGAAAGGGCATTATTGATTACCTAGGTCGATACTAGCATCGTGCCCGCATTACTAGTGACGGGGGTGACATGAGGCCAATCTCGGGACGGGGTCGTGCTTGGATAGGCGGCCATGACTGTCTTTACAGGGCACCGGACACACCGTTGGTACCCCGTGCTTGTGGTATGTGATGAATATGGGAGCGAGGCTCCAAAATCTTAAGATGTGAAATGTGGGGCATGGGGGTTGCTACCAATCGAGTGGACTCTGTGTTAGTGTCGTCTAGGGAAAGATAGTGATCGGGTGCTTACCCCGGGTACTTGAGGTACCGCGGGTCGTGAATGACACGGAAGTTCCTCGGATCTTGTGGGTAAAGTGTGCAACCTCTGTAAAGTGTAAAACTATTCGAATAGCCGTGTCCACGGTCAAGGATAGTTGGGTGGTGCTGCTTAGACTATGTCCATAAGTTTCTGAAAAACAACACGGTTTGGTAGATCTGTTGATGTGATTGTGAGAAAGTCATGATGAGCGTGAGCAAGAGTTGTTCATGACTCTTTCTCGATATTGATGTCTGAAACCTCTTGATACTTGTTGCAGACACATGCATGCCCTTGTTATATGTTGATCATACTTGCATAAGAAAAAAATAGCTTTCCGCAAAACTGCCAATTTAGCAGTAGAGCCATGCATAATTATTCTGTCATCACACTTGGATTGCTTGCGAGTACATTCAAAGTACTCATTGGCTTGCCACTGGTTATTTTATTGGCCAGGCATGAAAGAACAGGATATGATGAAGATTTCTTGGTGATGAACATGCGAGCTAGGACGCTTCCCAGTCAGAATGCCTGTAGGGTTAAGGCAGATGGCATGGGTCCAAGTTGTTATTGAAGATTTCTGTTGCAATGATATATTCAAGACTTGACCATAACGGTCACAATTTGTGTAATACGGTATGTATGGATGTAAGACTCTTGCTATTCAACTTCTGTGTGTTCAATGAGCATTGATCTCTGGGATCACTGTACACGTGCATTCGGTGATCACGACTTATGAGTCGGGGTCCCCACAGTTAACCCTCTGACGGTGACCCCTCGTAGTGCTCCTGCTGCATGGTTGTCCCTTGCCGCTACTCCTACCGCCCCTATGCTTATTTCTCATCCCGCGCCCGCCCCTGAGGAAGAGCCCTCGAGGCTGCGCCATCACGTCTCTCTAAACCCAGAGGTCTCTGCTATCAGTTCAGGATCTGGGTCCGGCTCAGGAGAGGAGCCCGCAACAGCATAGTCCGAGCAGTAGATCATTAGAGTATCGCTCTACTCATATGTATGATGTATGGATGTAACCGCATGTGTCATGATGCTTAGTTTCATGTATGAGGGTAGTAGAACCGTTGTAATGTTTACTTTCATGCCGAGTCTATGTACAATTATATTGGAACTTTTTATTCGCTTTGGTTTTCTCTCGCTGTTTTCTTCCGGGATTTGTCAATGGCTTTCCTCCCACTTTTGGAGTTTTCTTATCATGGTTGCTATGTATTGGGAAAACAAATAATAGGATGATGCGTGGGGGCAGCAGCAGCCAAGCTTGCGAGGATGTTCCTGTTCGTTGCTTCGCGAGGCAGGAGGACATTCCTCCGAGCCATACCAGCCATCTTCGTCTCCGCCGCCTCATCCACCTTCCAC
This sequence comes from Secale cereale, assembly GCA_902687465.1. Lineage (NCBI taxonomy): Eukaryota > Viridiplantae > Streptophyta > Magnoliopsida > Poales > Poaceae > Secale > Secale cereale. The sequence continues at coordinate 264,591,928 of LR738714.1, read as the reverse complement.
TGAGCAAATCCTATGAATGTTTGAAGAAAGAAGGAGCAACGATCTGCTGGAAATACTAAAAAGTGTGCAAGTCATGGTTGGACAAAATGGAAATCAGAATGGTCACCACTCCAAGTTGTCCGATTTTCAGCGAACCAAGCCTCCCAGCTTCAGCCAAGCCATTGATCCATTGGACGCCGACGACTGGTTAAGGACTATTGAGAGGAAGCTAGAAATTGCTTGCACCAAAGAGGGGGACAAGGTTCCCTTCGCAACGCATTACCTCAAAGGAGCTGCCGCTATATGGTGGGATAATACTAAGGTCATATGGCCCGCGGACAAGGAAATTTCTTGGACTAAATTCAAGGATCATTTCCGCAAGTATTATATTCCCACCGAGATTATGAAGATCAAACAGCGTGAATTCCTCGCCCTCATTCAAGGCAGCATGACAGTCAATGAGTACCTGAATAAATTCAAACATTTGGCCCGATACTCACTCTACGATGTGGCCTTAGAAGAACGGAAGATCGACATATTTCTTGGAGGACTGAATCAGGATCTCAGGTGCACCCTCAGCATGTTTGATTTTCCGGACTTCATGGCTTTGGTGAACAACGCCCTCATGGCAGAAAAGGAACACAAGCTTCTATACGACGCCAAGCCAGCTACTAATGACTTCAAGTGCAAATTAAAGCCGAAGAAGGATATGCAACCGATGCAGAAAGCTCGTATTTGGCAACAGACTCAAGTTGAGTACAAACCCAACTGGCAGCAGAAATTCAACAAGAACAACACTCAAGTCAAGAATGTCGTGGTCAGTCTGGTGCACGAAGATTGTCAGCGCAACAATTCCTGCTTCAGCTATGGGCAAATCGGACATTATGCCATACAGTGCCCCAAGAACAACAAGCCAGCCGCTCCATTCCATCCGCGAGTCAACTACATGGAGCCGTATTCCGTCCCAGATGTGACCCAGGGGCAAGTCCATCATATCTTCGCAGACGAAGCCCACGGGGACCCAGAAGTCGTCATTGGTATGTTTCTTGTTAATGACATACCCACCGTAATTTTATTTAACTCTGGGGCTTCCCACTCTTTTATTTCGCGGGGTTTTGCTGCCCAAAACAATTTCCTTGCTCAATTTTGGGAAAACACATGATGCTACAATCCCCGGGATCCCTGCTCAGAAGCAATCTCGTCTGCCGCAATTTGGTAATTGACATCAAGGGCATCAAGTTCCCAACATCTCTGATTATCCTCGACTACAATAAGTTGGATATTATTCTAGGCATGAATTGGTTAACTCAATACCAAGTGTGCATCAACTGTGCGACCAGAGAAGTTACCATAAAAAATACGGAAGGTCGCATCACAAGTTTTTATGCCCGTAAGAGCATACCCATCAAGGATATGGTTTTCATAGCCGTGCCAAAAGAAGTGAAATTAATTCCAGTGGTCAGTGAGTATCCAGATGTATTTCCTGAAGAATTGCCAGGCATGCCACCAGACAAAGAATTGGAGTTTGCAATTGACTTGGTGCGGGGAACCACTCCGAGACACAAGAAATATTATCAGATGCCTTCATTAGAATTGGTGGAATTGAAGAAACAACTGGATGAGATGCTACAGAAAGGATACATCCGCCCAAGCTCTTCACCATGGGGGTCACCAGTGATCTTCGTGGACAAAAATGATGGCAGTCTACAAATGTGCGTGGACTACCGACAGCTGAATGACGTCACCATCAAAAACAAGTATCCACTACCAAGGATTGACGATCTGTTCGACCAACTCAGTGGGGCCAAAGTATTCTCAAAATTTGATTTGAGGACCAGATATCATCAGCTCAAGATAAAGGAGGATATTCCCAAGACCGCGTTCACCCCTCGGTACGGTCTTTATGAGTATACCGTTATGTCCTTCAGCCTCACCAACGCCCCAGCCTTCTTCATGCATATGATGAACAAGGTGTTTATGGATTTCTTGGACAAATTTGTGTTGGTGTTCATTGACGACATCCTCATTTACTCCAAGAGCAAAGACGAACATAAGGAACATCTCCAAGTAGTTTTGCAAAGGCTACGCGACCATCAACTTTATGCCAAGTTCAGCAAATGTGAATTTTGGCTCCAGCAAGTGGGATTCCTCGGGCATGTCCTCTCGGCAAAAGGAATCTTAGTGGGCCCAAGTAAGGTGGAGGATGTACTTGACTGGTCCGCACCCACAACAATCTCAGAAATCTGGAGTTTCCTTGGACTAGCCGGGTATTATCGCCATTTTATTGAAGGATTCTCCAAGATTGCCAAGCCAATGACCAAGCTCCTCAAGAAGGATAAGAAGTTTTAATGGACTAAGGACTGCGAACGGAGTTTCAATGAGTGAAAAATCAGGCTACATCAGCTCCGGTATTGACACTTCCAGACATCTACCGTAGTTTTGATGTCTACTACGACGCATCCAGAAAAGGGTTGGGATGTGTGCTTATGCAAGATGGCAAAGTTGTGGCTTATGCATCTCGACAACTGCAGCAACACGAAGGAAACTATCCCACTCATGATTTGGAATTGGCCGCAGTGGTGCACGCTTTGAAGATCTTGAGACACTATCTGATTGGAAAAAGGTGTCAGATATTTACCGACCACAAGAGTCTCAAGTATATATTTACTCAGCTCAACTTGAACCTTCGACAGTGAATATGGCTCGAGTTGGTTAAGGATTGTGACCTCGGAATAAATTATCACCCGGGCAAAGCTAATGTGGTGGTTGATGCCCTCAGCTGCAAACCAGCCAACCTTAATGCTCTCCTGGATTTATTGCCTCCTGAGCTTTATGAAGAAATCATGCAGATCAATTTGGTAATCACCAACGCCCGTCTTGCCAATATATTGGAAGTTGCCCCTACTCTTGAAGAAGAAATCTGCAGTGCTCAGGCAGATGACAAACTATTGAGAATATATGTCCAGAAGATGCACAAAGGGCATGCACAGGATTTCTCTAGGGATTAACAAGGTACGCTAAGGTTCCGAGGAACGATTTGCATACCCAATCTTGAAGGCCCGAAGCAGAAAATATTGGCAGAAGCACATGAAGCGACATACTCAATTCACCCAGGTGGTACCAAGATGTATGAAGACCTTCGTCAGGTATTCTGGTGGGACGGAATGAAGAAAGACATCGCGTACTTTGTGGCATGTTGCGATACCTGCAACAAGGTAAAGGCGGAACACCAAAAACCCGCCGGACTCCTCCAACCTGTGCCAGTGTCCCAATGGAAATGGGACGATGTCTGCATGGATTTCATCACCGGACTACCAAGGTCTCACCGAGGAAATGACACCATATGGGTCATAGTGGACACCCTAACCAAGGTGGCACACTTCCTTCCTATACGGACCACCTACCGTGCAAATCAACTTGCGCAACTATATGTATCACGAATTGTCAGTCTGCATGGAGTACCACAGACTATCACTTCTGATAGGGGATCTCTCTTCACCTCCGCATTTTGGTCCCGACTACATCAAGCCTTGGGGACCGCTCTGAAATACAGCACGGCTTATCATCCTTAGACAGATGGACAAACTGAGCGAGTAAATCAAATACTCGAATATATGCTCCGAGCCTGTGTATTGGCCCAAGGAACCAAGTGGCAAGAATGTCTGCCTTATGCCGAGTTTTCCTACAACAACAGTTTCCAGGCCATCTTGAATATGTCACCTTATGAAGCCATGTATGGCCGGAAATGCCGCACTCCATTGAACTGGTCTCAAACCGGAGACAGTTGTATTTTCGGGACTGATTTAATGCTCGAAACGGAGAAGCAAGTCAAGGAAATCCGAGACAGACTGCAGCTGGCCAAATCACGATAGAAGAGCTACTATGATGCCAAACATCGTCAGATCAGCTTCGAACCCGGAGAACACGTATATCTCTGAGTCACCCTATGAAAGGAGTCAGGGGGTTTCAGACCCATGGAAAATTGGCTCCTCGATATATCGGTCCGTTTCTGGTCATGGCCAAAGTCGGAATGGTGGCATATCAGTTGGAATTGCCACCGGAACTGTCAGAAGTACACAATGTGTTTCATTCTCGCAGCTGAGAAGATGCATCTCGCCGCCGGAGAAAAGGACTGATATGGCAGAAATAGAATTGGCTAAGGATTTTACTTATGAGGAAAAGCCAATCCGGATTTTGGATCAAACAGACAGGGTCGCCCGCAACAAAGAAATAAGGTTTTACAAGGTTTAGTGGGAACATCACACCAAGGAAGAAGCAACCTAGGAAAGAGAGGAATTTTTAAGGACTGCATACCCAGAATTGTTTTCCCAAGCAACCGAATCTCGAGGACGAGATTCATCCTAAGTGGGGGAGGTTTGTGACAGCCTAGATTTTTCCCTCTCTTTTTTTCCGGACTTGCCTTCTCTCTGTTTTTGAACGTGGTTTCTGTCTTGCTTTGATTTGGGTTTTGGAATCATTTCAGATGGACTTGTCACTTGGTCATATCCTTGACTTTCAACCCAGTGGCCTATCTACTCCTCATTCAACTCTACTTCTCTGATAAAACCCTAAAATCATCCTAGGAATATTTTTCATAAAGGAAAAATATTCATTTTCCCATCTTAAACCTACTTTGGAGACTAGTGCTCCAAACAACCCCCATTTTTCTTGCTCCAAAAATTCTGAGATAATTCCTGAATATTCTTATAACCTTGGCTCACCTTCCCATGTAAAAATATTGCATCACTTTTTGTTATATTTGTTCTGTAGAAAATCATTTCAATTCTGGGCCAGAAATGCACTTGTACAGCAAGTGCATTTTTCCTTGAGCTTTTGGTCTTGAACTTTCTTGAGCTTAATCACCCTCCTAAGAAACCCTAAACCCCAGGAGATCAGCCCTAATGGCCTTCTAGAAGATGGCTTAACTTGGCAACCAAGTTTCTGGTCAGAAACTTGCCAGCTTGGTAAAGTCAAATCTGGTCGGCTTGAGCATGAGCCATCACCACTCCCAGACTTAACACTGCATGGATGAACGCGTAGACAAGATTTGGCAGCGCTTGGGCGTCGTATTGACCATGCCAGGGCGGTGACCACGTGAGGACTCGGTGCCTGGCATGCGTTCGACGCTCTCTGGGTGTCGCCATCTTCTCTGTTTCGCGCGTGCCCGTTCCAGCGCTCGCCGATACCTGCCGCACAGCGCCACCACCCCGACCCATCACCCTTGACCGCTCCCTAGCGCTCGACGACGCCGGAGCCGCCCAAAATGCCACAGTGCGCACGTGCGCTTGTCCACTTCCTCCACCGCCTCTTGTGCTCGTCCGCGAGCGTGGGCAAGCTCCTGCGCTGACGCTGAGTGTTTGCCCCTCGCATTGGAGCTTCTCGTCGTCGTTCGTCGCGTGTCTAGAGAGATCCGGCGGCGACACGTTCCCCCCCCCCTCGCTCCGGCTATGTATAGCGACCCCTCCTCATTTCCTAGCCACGCACCAGTCGACACCATCTCCACGAACACGTAGATGGGCCACGGCTCGGTCAGGCAGGCCTCTGGCTGTCACCCCGACCAGAGGACTCCGGCGACCTCCGGAGCTCAACCACCGAGCTCCAGTGCATCTCGAGCTCAAACAGCTGCTCGAGCGGGGCATTGGGGTCTGTTGGTGCTGCCTGGACACCGCTGAGCCCTCGGAGCCGCCTCTAGCCTTCGTCTTTGACCTCTCCGGCGAACTCCGTCCGCCACCGTAGCTTGCGAGCCCGACCGCGGGCAGCTTCGTCCACCCCACGCCAAGCTACGGGTACGGGCAGGTGCGCCACGAGCCCCGCTTCAATCCTATCCCTTTAGCCTAGCCACAAACCCCCTCGTCGCCGGCGTAAGCTCCGGTGAAGCCCCGCCTCTCTCTGATATCGCGCTCCCCCTCTCTCTCCTGACGCGCGGGACCCACCTGTCGGTCTCACCATTCGCGCCCGAAGCGGTACGAGTGGAGGCGCCTTTCCAGTTTACGCTTTCGACGTCACCCCCCTGGTTTTCTGTTTAATTCAAATATTATTCAGAAATTTGACTAAAAATTGACCAGCCACCATTTCTAAACCATAAGTCCAAATGATTTGATTATTTTTGCATTGTCTTTGTTTTAGAAAGCTCTAGCAGCACACCAAAGGGTGGATTTTTCCTTGCTGTCTAGAATTTCTGGTGATTTCCAGAATGGGTTTTGATAATTGTGTTTGTGGTTTTAAATTCTTTTCAGAAGGAGAATCTTGTCTTGAAGCAAACCAAGAGGGGTGTGATCCTCCTCTGTACTAAGGCAAGCCACACCAGCATTTGGATGGTGTTATTTCAATATCTATGATTTTCTACTTGAATATGAATTCTTATTTGCATTTAAAATTTTATAAATAAATTTGGTTAATTGTTAGTGACTTTATTCTGCTTGATATGCTTGTTTTAGTTACTGGTTGAATGCATGAACTTGATTGGCTAAGTAGAGTAAGATTTTTTTACACTAGATATGTTGTTATGTAAATTGATGGTAGTTATTTTACTAAGTGATATTTTCAATTAGATGGTGTACTAATAAAAATATTGCTGGATAAGTGGATAATAAAAATGAGTTATAACCAGAGAAGTCTTGATCTTAAGTATTGCAAGATAATCATGTTGATAAGTTTGATCCATGACTATGAGATGTTTGCTTTGCATGATGAGTAGTTGCATGTTTATTGGTATTATATCATGTTATTAATAAGCAAAGTTTTTGTCAAAGTTAAACTTGATTAAGTTCAACTTGAATATGATGTTGATCACATCATGGTGCCACTGAATCAGGTTTTTATTCAGTGCGACCATGCTTACCTTGTGGGAAGGTCTTGACTCGGTCCTTTGTTGTGCCTCTCATCGGTGCCTCCCGCGAGGGAAGGTTATGGGTGTGCATACCCTGGCCCGGAAAGCAGACATAACCTTGTGAGCTTGTTTTTGTTTTTATGGTACCTTGTCCCCGTTTGGGATTGTTTTGCCACAACGGTGGCCATTGGTGTCTTTGGTAGACACGGGGCCACCCAAGACCTAGCCCTGAGAGGGAGATGATCGGAGTGGCCGGGAGACATGACAAAGGGAGGGTTTCATCGGAATCTTTTGGACCGCACGTATGGGAGTGCGAGGCCAGGGTTCTGTGGTGTGGGTAAAGTGCACAACCTTTGGAGAGTGTATTTAAATCTATCGATAGCCGCGTCCTCGGTTATGGGCACGGCTCCGAAGTAAGTCACACCATCGATCAACTGTTATAATTAATCTTACCAACTAAATGATTGTTACGATACATGTGTTTCAAGGTGATTCATGAACTCTGGAGTTGTTCATGAGGAATTGATCTCAGTTGGGACCTGGGTATGGTCACCATTTGGCTACGAGTTAACCGTCTGGTAAGCGAGTCCGTGAGACTCGGTGTAAGTATTGATTTCATTGCACCGGTATTAGTTCTTGCATTGCATTAATCTGATTAATTGTCTTGATATTGTCTGTCATCGTGCTTATATTTGTTGTGAGCTTGCAAGTACATTCAATGTACTGACCTGGCATGTTATGCCAGCTTTCAGGAAAGTCAGTTCGCATCGGAGCGCATCTCGCGTCTAGGCCGTGTCCACATCGGTGTCCCTGTGCTATGGAGTTCCACTTCGTCGTTCTTCCGATGCCGTGTAGTTCATGTGATCGAGGCCCGTCATGTTCATTAAATAATGTGCATACTGTCCAGCAGCACCGGGTGTGCCTCTTGGCCTCGAATCTCGATGTAATATCAGACCTATGTAATCCAATATCATCAATAAAGCGGTCGTTTCTGTACCATGTTGTTGTGTATTGCCAGAAGACTTGATCTCTGGGCTGGCAATGCAAGGTAAACTAGTTGCTCTGAGCCGGGGTGCCACATAACATATGTCTATATACATCCATATCAATTATTTATTATAATCTCTAAAAATACATATATTTAGGAATGGAAGGAGTATCATATAGTGTGGGAAGTCGATTTAGCATTACATTCAACATATTTTGTGTGTACGACACTAATTTTGAGTAACCACACATAAACATGAGCTCACCAAATAGCGGCATATTTATTAGGGCAATAGTAAACTATAAAGCTATTTCATGTAGCCTTCAAAAGGAGTTGATGTTTTCGCATGAGGTTGGATGAGTAATTTCAGGATAAACTACGTTGGTTTCTGCCAAAGAAATCAACTCAATGTGGCAGTTTGCCATATGAAGCAATAAGAGACGCACCATTGGAACGCCACATACGGCAAAGGCTAGTGATCAAACCATCAAACCCCGTTGTCAGATTACGGGCTCCGCAAACCCAAGAAGTTCGAACACATGGGTGTGAACGAAGGTCTCTCCCACTCACGTCTACCTAGCGCCACGCCCTCGCCCGGAGGTGAGATTCGAGCAAACAACAAGCAAAAGCACACACGAGTTTACCCAGGTTCAAGCCACCTTGCGGTGCAAAACCCTACGTCCTACTTGAGTGGATTAGCCTCAGGAAGGCTTGAGTATGAACAAGTACAATGGTTCTTAAGCTCAGGAGGAGACCTCAAGAGGTTCAGGAGGCAAGTGTTCTTGACCCTTGAAGTGAAGGTGGGGTGTTTGAGATGAGTTCGATCCGGATCCAGATGTAGATGCCCATCCCCTCCATAGTGGAAACCCTAGCTACTTATATAGGCGGCCATGGTCCTCTTCCCCTGAAATGTTTAGGCGGAAAGGGATCCCACAATAGCCATTTTGAGCGGGAACACAAGGACGCTCCTATCCTGACAAAAGCGGTCTTCGCCTGCAAAGAGATCAAACGATGATGTGGTGGTGGGCTCGGTGGTGACATCCTCCATGTCATCCTTGCGGTCTTCGGTATTGTTGCACCAAAGGGGAAACCTTTGTCTCGCCCCTCGGGAACCTGCGCCTGCGCTGTCTACTTTGCACCAAAACGGCAACTGCGTCGTTGGCACGCGCTGGCACCCGCTGGCGCAGTGCATCACTGCTCGTGTCACTGCCTCCTCCTGAGGCAGGCTTGGCCATGGGTTCTCCGCCCCTCCGGAGCAGCCTAGCCGAGGCCGCTCCTGAGGGGGTCTTGGTGTCATTCTCCTCGCGAGGGTCTTGAGCAGCTCGTCGATCAGCTGGACCGTACCAGGCCGTAGTAGGATCGCGTCATGGCCCGCAGGCAGGCAAGTCTGGGTACCCTAGTTCCCAGGATGCCGACAGTAGCCCCCGGGCCCAAGGCGCGCGCGGAGTTGGCTTCGGGGCGAAGCCTTAGTCGAGGACGAAGCGCCGCGGGCCCCCAAAGACTGCGGGCCAGGCTGGCGCGCGACGGTTGGATGGGACGTGGGCGACTCCGCTTCCCACGCGGCCTTGGCAACCGTGCGATTTGACCATTGCACAGCTGATAGGTGGACTCCTTGCTGCCGCCCCTGCTTTCTTGCCTCTCCATCGCCTCCTTCCTTTCCTTGCTTTCTCTGCCCCCCTTCCTTGCCGCCATGCCGTGCAGGACAAAGAAGAAGGGAACCGGCGAGGCTGCCACGCCGCCGCCTGGGCTCAAGCCGGCACTGGGTCGCTCCTTCGTGGTGAACCAGGAGGGCATGGACAAGGTGTACCATGCCCTGGCCGATGCGTCCAACGAGTGGGGGCCGACCCGGGCATGGCTCGCTTCCCGGCCAATGGCGGAGTTGAACGCGAACGACATCCAGCTCCACCTCCACGCCATCTTCGCGGGTCTCCTTCCCCCTTTTCTGCCTTCTTCAATGCGGTGCTCACGCATTATTAGATTCGGGCGCTACACTTGGATCTGGGGTCCATCATCCTCCTCTCCGGGTTCGCGTTTCTATGCAAAGCTTTGGTCGGTGTTTCCCCGTCCGTGGCCCTGCTTCGCTACTTCTTCACCCTCCACCTGGTCGACGGGGGGCAGCGCTCGAGATGCGTGTCGCTACGCGTGGTGGAGGCGACTGCCTCCTCAGGGATCGACTTCACACTCCGCCCGACCACGGCGGGGTTTCGTCGGTAGTGGGTGTACGTTGATGCTGTTACGTACAGCCCCCTGTTCCACCTCGCCGACGCGCCGGCGGTGCTGAGCTCGGGCTAGGAGCATGAGGTCCTCTCAAATCCGCGGGCAGAGCAGGTCATGCGTCGTTTGGTCAGCCTGAGGAAGAATGGGCTGACTTTGGCGATGGTGGTGAGGGAATTCCTTGTTCTGCGTGTCGCCCCGCTTCAGCGCCATTCTCGCCCAATGTGGGCCCTCTTCGGTCTTGATGATCCTGCGCGTCTTCAGCGGAAGCAGCTCCCTCCTGAGACACTCCAAGGGATGTTGTGGCTGCTTGTCGGCGGAGAGCCTGAAGCACGCCATGTCTCCGCGACTCCCTTGTACCTGGCTCCCGTGGCCGGAAAAGCCTTTGCCGAGAAGATGCCCTGCTTCGATGCGTGGGGGCTACTGCCAGAGGGCATCTCTGGCCCTCATGACAATCCCCTGATTGTGGCGCCAGGGCTCACGAACCCAACTTTCCCTTCTGGGGCGGATACGTCAACTGGACCTCCTGACCTAGGGTCCACTCCGCCCCCGGAGCGAGCAGACGAAGTGCGGGCGCCTGCGGCTCCGGAGGTGGCCGAAGAGGCCGAGGTGCTACCGGCTCCTGAGGTGGCCGAAGATTGAGCACGGCAGCCCCCTCTTGGGGTGAGCCAGAGGACGCCATAGCGGGGAATGGGGCGCCAGTCGCGGGCATCCGTCGTGGCCATGCCCCAGCCCAAGGTGCGCCTGCCTCAAGCAGCCTCCTGCCGTCCTTCGCGGTGCTGGGCAAAAGGTGGAGGCTGAGGGGCAGCTATTGCCCTGCCCCGAGGGCTCTGAAGAGGACGAAGCTGACTGTACTGGGCAGGTGCGTGTTCCTCAACTTTTCCTATTCTTTCTGATACAATTCTCCTGACCTCTTGCTTTGCAGGGTTCCACCTGACTCATTCCTGAGCCGTCCGGCGAGGTTCGCGGACACTTCTGACCGTGCCCCTCCTCCGGACCATGCTGGGTCTTCGGTAGACCTCGTGTGGGTCCGCGGGGCCGTGCCTGGACCATGCCATGTGGACCGCGCTCCCAGCACTCGAGTGCTTCTGGGGCAAGGCGGCTCTTGGTGCGTCGGGGGCTCGTCTCATGCCCCGGGGCTTGTCTTCGTCATAGATCAGCAAGCTCTTGAGGTGGCCCGGGAGGCCGGCCACCCATTAGGACCACGCATGCCCCTCGCGCCAGAGGCAGCGCGCGCTCATGGGGTTAGCCCCGGGGCGCATGCCGAGGGAGAAGAAGATCCCCCCTTGGGCGGCCCGGACGTCGCAGACGAGCCCGGCCGCCTCCTGGAACTTGCGCTGCGCAGGAGTGTGGTTCTTCATGATCTTGTGCGGGGGCATCAGATGCCCTGAAGCACCTTGAGGTCGAGGGCCTGCTTTTGGCGAAGGGTTGTCACCAATTGCGGGCTGCTGTTAACTTGAGCCAGCTGCAGCATAAAATTGCCCTAAAGAAAACGGAAGCGTCTGTGGCCGCAGCTCAGGAGGCCCGCGACCGCGCCCTGAAAGAGGCTCGAGACGCAGACCGCCGCTGCACAGCAGCCGAGGAGCGTGAGCGCGAGCTTGAAGCCTCGAACGCCGCGCTCGAGCGTCAGGTTCGTACTCGAAGGGTTGCCCTCGTCGCGCCCGCGGCCGATGATGACAGCCCAGCGGGCCTCTCAGCGTGGGAGGAGGCGCTAGTACTCGAGATGATGGAGGTGAACATGGAGCGCGAGCGCCTGGAGACAATGGAGCGCCAGGTGGCCGAAGCCGAGGGCAACCTCGATGATCGAGAGGATGTCACGAGGAAGGCTGCCATGGAGGCCGAGCGCCTGTGGAAGGATTACCGCGAGAAGCGGGGGCTTCACGAGACTCGCTTTGCTGATAAGCGCAAGGAACTCCAGAAGAAGGTCACAGCTCTCAAGGGCAAGCTAGCGGATGTCGAGCATCGTCTACAGGTGTCAGAGAAAGCTCGCGCCGTGGCCGAGCATCGTGAGCGGGTGTCGAGGGAGGCCTGTGCCGCGGGAGAGCGCCGCGAGCGGGCGTCAGAGAAGGCTCGCGCCGTCGCCAGGGCAAAGTTGTCCTGCTTCCATAAGCAGGTGGAGGACATTTCCACTGTCGTGGCCTGGAACTCCGAGGAGGCTACGCCAGCTCGTGGAATGCAACACATCCGCTCGAAGATGTTCGAAGCTTTGGGGCACAGGGCCGGCCGAGCATTGAACGAGCTCCTTGACTCGAGGGTCGATGACCCTCTGGTTGATGATGATGCCGGATATCTCGGGTTCTTCACCAGAGTGGTGGACCGTCTTGAAGGCGAGGTCATGAGGGCATGGCAGCTCGTCGAGGAGCAGAGCCGCGACATCCTCAGGCGTACAGTCTCACGCATCTTCGGCAACTTGCTCCGTCCTGACCCGCGTATGGACTTCGGGGCCCTGTTAGAGCCGATGCCTGCGACGGTCGCCAACCCCGTGGAGGGGTGGGTGAGCGATCACGTGGACGTGTTGGTGACGGAGCTTGTTCTAGCCATCAACGATGCGCCGATGCTCGGGGGGCGACGCCGATGGTCCTGACGATGATGCCGATGCTTAGTCCAGCTCCTACTGTAGATTTGATTTTTTGGTTGTGGCTCCAGAGCCGGGTAAGATGAATATCGCGAAACTTAAGCTTTTGATGATGTAAGGATGGGTTTAAGCACTCCCTTGTGACGTTCGCTCCTGAGGCTGGGACCTCGGGCCCTTGTTGTGCTTCCGAGAGGGGCGTCTGCCAACCCCGTCTGAGCGCGTCTCACGAGTACCTGCAGCTGGTGCAAGAGTGATTGGCGGTCCGGCCGCGGGCCAGACAGAACGTGTGCCCACACCCCGGCCCTTGCTCGCGAGGGGCGATCGGGTGGGGCCGCAGCTGTAGTCAGGCTTAGCCGAGCGAGGCGAAGAATGGATTGGGCGAAAGAAAACTGAGTCCAAAACGTAAGACGCGGATAAAAAAACTCCCCCCCCCTTTTATTTCGAAGATAAGTCATGCAGCCGCGAGTTCGACTCGAGAAGGCAGATACAAAAGAGGAAAAGCGAATGGCAAAAAGGAGGGGCCGCGTCCGGCCCCTGAGCAGGTCTTCAGTCTTCTCCCCAGCGTGGAGCGTAGGGCTACCACCGGTGGATGTGGGCATAGCCATTGGGGGCAGTGTCGACGGCCAGCGCGGAGCATGGTGCAACCACTAGTACGTGGGAGGGAGCCCCCATGAGGCCCTAGGGCGGCGCTCAGGAGACTCTGGGGCATTTATGGCCCCACTCATTATTACGTGAGACTGTCACGAGCGGAGATCTTCTGACTTGCCCGCCCCTTCACTTGAGGACCCCGCCCCGCGCTAGTTCGCTCCCGCCATGAGCTCACCAGAAGGCGGCGTTCATGAGGTGGGACACTGCGCATAGTGGGGGGATGGGACCTTGGCTATAGGCCCCCCTGCCGGGCACTAGGCACACCGCTTACGCGACCTCCGGGCACGCTTCGCCCTGGGGGGCTAACATCGTCCAGAGGCATGGCGTCCTGAGGTGCGAGGGGGACCCCATCCCACTTACGCTCCTAATGAACTCTGATCAGGGCCGGGCCCAGAGGGTACGGGATTATGCGAGTGGGGGGACGGAGCCGTGGTCTTAGGCCCTCCTGGCGTGCGAAGGACGGGCTGCCGTACCGCCTCTAGACGTACCCTCCGCAGCCCGGGGGATAGTACGCCGGGAGGCGCGACGTCTTGAGCTTGAGTGGAGGGAGAGGAGGCCCCTCCCCACGCGTATCATAGCCACCGCCGTCGAGCCCCTGGTGAAATCCAGGGCTGGCTCATGCGCGACGGGTCACGCGTGAGGGGACGAGGGCCTGACCCGGGCCTTCCCTGCCTTTCTGTCTTGATGCGGCACCTAAGATGCTTCCTTGACCTGCTGAGGCTCGGGGCCAGGGACATTGTTGGCCCGAGGCCTACGGCTAGTGCCGCGAGTGCCGGCCTTCGCAGGCACCCGCGTGCATTTCATTCGTGTTCCATGGCCGTCGGTGGTGACGGCAGAGGGTCAAGGGCTAAGTGTGTGGGGTCGGCCTTCCGACCTTCTACCCCTAAGCCCCCTCGTGCCGGTGCCTGATCGCACCCAATGTCGGGCGTAGTCCTGCGGTCGCCTCCTGACGGTTCCCCGACAGGGGCGGTACTTGGGTACAAAGGGCTTCGAGGCAGAGGGGCGGCATCATACGCAGGGTTCAGGGGGTCATACCCCATGTCGTCCTCATAGGTCACCGTCGGTCTTGCCCACATAGGTGACCGGGCGCGGCCGGCGCAGCCTCTGGTTCCTGGCGTCGTCGTGCGGAAGCAGAATGGCTCGGCCCCGATGCTGGCGGCATCGAGGAGCTCGGCCACCCTGAGGAGCAGCGCGTCGTGGCCAGCGTCGAGCAACCGGCACCTTAGCAGCTCCCTTGCCACCAGCAGCGCAGCCCTCATGTTTGTGATTTCGCGCCGGTCCCGCGAGCTTGCTGCCGCATGCTCAGTGGCCCGCGCTGATGCGCGGCTTTGGCGTCGCGTGGGCGGTGGGTGCTGCCGGTCCCCAAGCGGCGGGTCGGCGATGCTCATCGTGCCGTCAGCCCCGAGCAAAGCCGGGTGACGGCGTGTCCCGTGGCCAAAGGGCGACGCTCGAGCGGTGCGAGCGCCGCGGGCTTCCGCGCGCGTCTGATGCGCCTCCGCCATCAGAGTGGCGATCCGTCGAGGCGGGGTGAAGTGAGGTCGACGGGCGAGAGCGGGACGAGGTTGTCGGAGAGGCGAGATTTCGACAAGCCCCCTACCTGGCACGCCAAATGTCGGATTATGGGCTCCGCAAACCCAAGAAGTTCGAACATAGGGGCATGAATGAAGATCTCTCCCACTCACGTCTACCTAGCGCCACGGCCTCACCCGGAGGTGAGATTCGAGCAAGCAACAAGCAAAAGCAAACACGAGTTTACCCAGGTTCAGGCCACCTTGCGGTGTAAAACCCTACGTCCTGCTTGAGTGGATTAGCCTCAGGAGGGCTTGAGTATGAACAAGTACAGTGGTTCTTAAGCTCAGGAGGAGAGCTCGAGAGGATAAGGAGGCAAGTGTTCTTGTCCCTTGAAGTGAAGTTGGGGTGTTTGAGATGAGGTCGATCCGGATCCAGATGTAGATGCCCATTCCCTCCATAGTGGAAACCCTACCTAGTTATATAGGCGGCCAGGGTCCTCTTCCCCCAAAATGTTTAGGCAGGAAGGGATCCCACAAAGACCATTTTGAGCGGGAACACAAGGACGCTCCTATCCTGACAAAAGCGGTCTTCGCCTGCAAAGAGATCAGACGATGACGCGGTGGTGGGCTCAGTGGTGACATCCTCCCTGTCGTCCTTGCGGTCTTCGGTCTTGTTGCACCGAAGGGGAAACCTTTGTCTCGCCCCTCGAGAACCTACGCCTACGTTGTCTCCTTTGCACCAAGACGGCAACTGCGCCGCTGGCATGCGCCGGCACCCGCTGGCGCGGTGTGTCACTGCTCGCGTCACTGCCTCCTCCTGAGGTAGGCTTGGCCTTGGGTTCTCCGCCCCTCCGGAGCAGCCTAGCCGAGGTCGCTCCTGAGGGGGTCTTGGTGTCGTTCTCCTCGCGAGGCCTAGCCCCCTCGCGAGGGTCTTGAGCAGCTGGTCGATCAGCTGGGCCGTACCAGACCGTAGTAGGAGCGCGTCGCGGCCCGCAGGCAGGCAAGTCTGGGTACCCTGGTTCCCAGGACGCGGACACCCGTGAGTTGCAGCTATGTGGAGCATCATACCGCCGCCACACATTGACCAAAATAGTCAATTTGCATGTCGCTGTACATGGGTTGTATCTTCAGTAAGCATGCATGTTGGCTAGATCAGGCAGATGTCGCGTCAAGCAGTCAACATATGAACACCGTAAGGGACACCACTAAATGAGTCAAGATCATTGAGCTGATCTTCACCATGGTCGTTAGCACATGATGCATGCTGATCGGAGTGCAAAGAGCTAATCAACCCTATTTGGATCAGGAGTACTCGGCAATTCACTCAAGATGTCCCAGTGCATGGGACACACCTTGTTCAAAAGTAGGGTGCAGCCTTACGCATGCTCCTTTAGAAATATACAAAGACTTTTTTGTGTATATGACATACTGTGTGTGTGTGTAAGTTCTCTTCTCCCGACATGCTATGTCTCCATTGGGAGAACCGTCACCTTGCTGAGAGTTGGCCTCCTTCCTGCACCTCAAATCCAACTGGGTTGAAATTCCATCTGAATATATGAAAACTCATCATCACATTTTCTGCCATTGTCAGCTATAAACATCCGAATATTGGAACTACGATAGAAAGATAACATGTATTACTAAAAACAAAGTAAGACATCATAGATTCCATGGTTACAATTACAGTAAATTTTATTATGAAGGTTTCGTATAAAAAGATCAGTATATCTAGATCTATTGCCAAATACAACAAATGAACCATATTTAATAGTGACATGCATGTATAAATCAATATGCCATACATCTATCTCAATTTTTGCACATGCAATAGTACTAAAATCTCAAAAATCCATCAAAACATATATTGTACAGTATTAGACATGATATTGACAAAACCAGGAAGTATGTAATGTATTAAATGTCAAATGTACATGATAATATTTGATGTGAAGGCATCATACTATTTTCTTAATCCTGAACATACAAATTATTTGTTCAACATGCAGATGATCTAAGATTTATCACATATTAGAATAAAAAAAATATACAACATCTAAATCACTTCCTTATGAAAAAAGTTGGTATACCTTCTATAAACTGGTTGACAGTGGTCAATTTCTAGATGTAGAGAATGTTACTTACCTAGCTTGTTGCAGGTTCACAAAAAATGTGGTTCAGATGCTTATGTACAATCCTTGTAACTTGCACTAAGATCAAAGCAATACATTTTTACATATCTTGAAGTTTGATAGAGCTGTCCAGCACACAATGATTGTCCACTACTACTTCTATTATATTCTCATAGACATGCTAAGAATGCTCTTGCTTTCGTACAAATATCACATCAGAGAACACACATTGCTAATTTGAATACTGTTTGTAGTTTTCACCCTCGTAAAGCTGATGAATGTAAATGAAGATTATGGTTTCTTCAGTGGCAAGGTATGTACTCTATACTGATACATCATGCAGCAGCACACTCTTTGTGGTGTTTTCTTGATGACATAGCCACGATATTACTTCATTTTACTAAACAATAAGCTAGTGACCTCATGTCTTCTCTTTACTTATACTTTTCTCAGGCCTACAAATTTCATAATGTAGGCAGGGGTTTGGAAGTGCATGTCGCAGTATATATGGTGGATTTGTGAAATGGTGTATGGGAAAAGTAAGTTTCCATATGCTGCCGAGGAATAAATCATATATAACTTATTGATTTACACGTAATAAGAAGTGTTGGTCTAACTCTCCTCCCACCTGATTATATACTATTAGAAAGTTTTCTTATGACTTTGGAATATTCCTTACCACCTCTCATTAATCATTTTTTAAGTGTTGCACAGTCTGATCAATAGAAGTGAAGTTCTGCAATGAAGAAATAAGTTATGTACATACATGCTAGATGAGTTTGAACCTTTGTGGTTCTTCTAAAGGTATGCAAGCCACTTGACAACAGGGACTTGAAAGCTACTATTGGACATGAAAGACGACAGATATGCATAACTTAGCTCAAAAGTGTAGGTAATGTATATTTGTGACTCCCCAACTTTGCCTTTTGTTCAAGATATTCAGTATTTATGCACATTTACGAAGCAAAAAACACAAGATACATGTGTGTGCTAAAAACTGATGTATTTAATGTATTAAAAAATCACTTCACTTATTTATTTATTTATAGAAATTTCAATGTTTCTTAGAGGAAAAAATATTGATAGTAGAATGACCTTACTAGCCTTTTTTCAATGTTTGAAGAACGGCGATGGGAACTTAAATCACAAAACAAATATTTACAAGCTAAGATTTTGTAGTTCTTTCATTGTTACAATTGCAGTAATATTTGTACGTGACTAATATCCTGCTGCTATCACTACTTGCATCATGTTAATGCCATATGTGTTAACGGTTCATTTTATTTTTATGTTTGTAGATTCAAAAGAAAAAACCGATTATAATGGTGCATGGAAAGTCTAGTGCAATGATGATGATGATGATGTTACTATTCATGATGAAGATGATGATGGATGCTTTCAGTATTAGTTAAGCTATTGGATGATGTTTAGTTATAGTTAAGTTATAGGGATGTTGATGGATGCTTTCAATTTAGGTTTCGTTGTCAAAAAAATATTTAGATTATGCATCACATTTGGATGAAGTTCCTCCTGTAATATCGAGTATTGTAATCCAACAATTTTATTAGATATACAATTTCTTCCTCCCGTGAGTACATTCTCTTTTTTTCGTCACTTGAAATACATAATTGTCACCATTATGTGGAGCATTAATTTAGTCGTTGGCAATAAATAAATAGGAAAAATAATATTATTCACATTATATATGTACCAACGCTTGAAGTGTTGCACGTTGTTCGTTGCCAAGCAATGGGATTTTGATTCATGTACATTAAGCACCAACATATATAAGCGTTGCATGATTTTGTTTTATGTGTTGCATTCTTGCAACGGTTCAATTTACCAACAGTGGTATAAGCGTTGCACTATGCTTAGCAACACTGGATAAGGCAACGCATCCCAAACCGTTGGTAAAGGCGCTAGTACGCATATATGAACTTGTAGATACGGATAGAAGCGTTGCTATAAGGGGGTTCATGTTGTAGTGTCCATGTTGAATTTGTTGAATTCTCCTCGTGCTTATAATCAAAATAAAGCTTTTACTAAACATATCGTTGATGCTATGATGCAATCTTTTAACGAAAAGCTTGAATTAGAAGTTTCTATCCCTAGAAAACTTTATGATGAGTGGGAACCTACTATGAAGATTATTAAGATTAAAGATTATGAATGTCATGCCTTGTGTCATTTGGGTGCTAGCATTTCTACGATTCCAAAAACTTTATGTGATGTGCTAGGTTTTCGCGAAATTGATGAGTGTTCTTTAAATTTGCATCTTGTGGATTCCACTATTAATAAACCTATGGGAAGGATTAATGATGTTCATATTATTGCAAATAGGAATTATGTGCCCGTAGATTTCATTGTTCTTGATATAGATTGCAATCCTACATGTCCTATTATTCTTGGTAGACCTTTCCTTAGAATAATTGGTGCAATTATAGATATGAAAGAAGGAAACATTAGAATTCAATTTCCATTAAGGAAGGGCATGGAACACTTTCCAAGAAAGAGAATAAAATTGCCTTATGAATCTATTATAAGAGCTACCTATGGATTGCATACCAAAGATGATAATAGCTAGATCTATTTGCGTTTGATGACTAGCTAAGGGCGTTAAACAATAGCGCTTGTTGGGAGGCAACCCAATTTTATTTTTGCTTTTTACTTTTTGATTCAGTTTTGCACGTTTTACACATTATTACTTCTGTAGTAATTGTGTTTTGGGGTTTTAATTAGTGTTTGATCCAGGTAAGACCTTTGTGATGGCTTACGGTGATCGTTGATTTGATTTTGCTGAAAAACAAAAACTTTTGCACCCAATGCAGAAAATTCAATAATTCACTGGAACATCGAAACCTTCTGAAATATTTACACAAAATATATATACAAATTCCCCACATCGTCCAATGTTTTAAGAATTTTTAGAGTTACAGAAGTATGCAAAATTTTCAGATTGCTACACATTGTTCTGTTTTTGACATATTCCATTTTCTATGTGTTGTTTGCTTATTTCGATGCATCTATGGCTAGTATCGGGGGGTATGAACCATGGAGAAGTTGGAATACAGTAGATATTACATCAATATAAAATTATAATAAGATCACAACAGTACCTTGAGTAGTTATTTGCTTTGTTTTACTAACGGAGCTCACGAGATTTTCTGTTGAGTTTTGTGTTGTGAAGTTTTCAAGTTTTGGGTAAGGATTTGATGGACTATGGAATAAAGAGTGGAAAAAGCATAAGCTTGGGGATGCCCAAGGCACCCCAAGGTAAAATTAAAGGACAGCCAAGAGCCTAAGCTTGGGGATGCCCAGGGAAGGCATCCCCTCTTTCGTCTTCATCTATAGGTAACTTTACTTGAGGCTATATTTTTATTCGCTATGTGATAAGTGTTTTGCTTGGAGCATCTTGTATTATTTGAGTATTTGATTTTTAGTTTTCCACAATCATCCTTGTTGTACACACCTTTTGAGAGGGACACGCTTCAATCGTGATTTATTAGAATACTCTATGTGCTTCACTTATATCTTTTGAGCTAGGCAATTTTGCTCTAGTGCTTCACTTATATCTTTTTAGAGCACGGTGGTGGTTTTATTTTGTATAAATTGTTGAACTATCTTGCTTCACTTGTATTATTTTGAGAGTCTTAAAGAATAGCATGGTAATTTACTTGGGTTATGAATTTAGTCCTAATATGATAGATATCCAAAGTAACACAATGAAAACTTTCATATACAGAGCATTGAATATTATGTGAAGTTTGATTCCTTATAATTGTTTTGAGATGTTAAGATGGCAATATTAGAGTCATGCTAGTGGTAGTTTGTGAGGATAAAGAAATAATTGTGTTAAAGTTTGTGATTCCTGTAGCATGCACATATGGTCTCTTAACTATGTAGCCAAACTGGAGCACTTTGGATTTAGAGTGTTTGTCTTTGCGTGAAGGTCGGGGGCACGCGATGGTTAACTCCTACCAACCTCCCCCCTAGGGCATGCGGCGTAGTATTTTGCTTTGAGAGCTAATAAATGTTTTCGCAATAAGTATGTGAGTTCTGTATGACTAATGTTGAGTCCATGGATTATACGCACTCTCACCCTTCCACCTTGTTAGCCACTCTAGTGTCGTGCAACTTTCGCCGGTGCA
The DNA here is from genome assembly GCA_902687465.1 of Secale cereale. Classification (NCBI taxonomy): domain Eukaryota; kingdom Viridiplantae; phylum Streptophyta; class Magnoliopsida; order Poales; family Poaceae; genus Secale; species Secale cereale. The sequence continues at coordinate 264,570,907 of LR738714.1, read as the reverse complement.
TAAACCCTCCTTATACATTCCTCAAAACAGCCACCATACCTACCTATTATGGCATTTCCATAGCCATTCTGAGATATATTGCCATGTAACTCCATCGCTCCGTTTATCATGACACGCATCATCATTTTCATATTGCTTTGCTTGATCATGTAGTTGACATAGTATTTGTGGCAAAGCCACCGTTCATATTTTTCATACATGTCACTCTTGGTCATTGCACATTCCGGTACACCGCCGGAGGCATTCATATAGAGTCATATGTTTGTTCTAATATCGAGTTGTAATATCGAGTTGTAAGTAAATAAAAGTGTGATGATCATTGTTATTAGAACATTGTCCCATGTGAGGTTATTAATAAAGAGGCCAAATGAGTCTCCAAAAAAAGAGAAAAGGGTCTCCAAAAAAAAAGGAGACTACAAAAAAATGAGAGAAAAAGAGAGAAGAGACAATGTTACTATCCTTTTTCCACACTTGTGCTTCAAAGTAGCACCATGTTCTTCATGATAGAGAGTCTCCTATGTTGTAATTTTCATATATCACTAGTGGGAATTTTTCATTATAGAACTTGGCCTATATATTCCAATGATGGGCTTCCTCAAATGCCCTACGTCTTCATGAGCAAGCAAGTTGATGCACACCCACTAGTTGTCTTTTTGAGCTTTCATACACTTATAGCTCTAGTGCATCCGTTACATGGCAATCCCTGCTCACTCACATTGATATCTATTAATGGACATCTCCATAGTCCGTTGATTTGACTATTCGATGTGAGACTTTCTCCCTCATTTTGTCTACTACCACCTTCTATTCCACCCATACAGCTATATCCATGGCTCACGCTCATGTATTGCGTGAAGAGTTGAAAAGGTTTAAGAATGTTAAAGTATGAAAACAATTGATTGATTGACACCGGGATAGGCATGATTTTTACTTTATATTAAGAAGAGGGGGCATAAATGACTATATGATTTTGTAGGGATAACTTTCTTTAGCCATGTTATTTTTGAAGCTTCGTAGATTACTTTCGAGTATGCTTGAAGTATTATTGTTTTGATATTGATAAACTTTTGTTTTAAGTCTTATGGATCTGAACATTCATGCCACAATAAAGAATATTACATTGATAAATATGTTGGGTAGCATTCCACATGAACAATTCTGTTTTTATCATTTACCTACTCGAGGACGAGCAGGAATTAAGATTGGGGATGCTTGATACGTCTCCAACGTATCTATAATTTGTGATTGTTCCATGCTATTATATTATCTGTCTTGGATCTTTTATATGTTGTTTTATATGATTTTTGGGACTAACCTATTAACCCAGAGCCCAGTGCCAGTTTTTGTTTTTCCTTGTTTTTGAGTTTCATAGAAAAGGAATATCAAACAGAGTCCAAACGGAACGAAACATTACGGAGATTTTTCTTGGACCAGAAGACACCAGATGGACTTGGTGTACACGCTAGGGGACCCTCGAGGCGGCCACAAGGGTGGAGTGCGTGCCCTGGGGGTAGGGCACGCCCCCTACCTTGTGCCCCCCCCCC
>LR738714.1:264536622-264569289 GCA_902687465.1 Secale cereale | reverse complement strand
GCCTCCCCTGACCTACTTCTTCTGCCTATAAATTCACATATATTACAAAAACATCAGAACATCCATTGAAACCACTTTTTCGCTGTCGTAACCTTCTGTTCTCGCGAGATCCCATCTGGAGGCCTTTTCCGGTACTCTGCCGAAGGGGGAATCAACCACGGAGGGCATCTACATCAACCCTATTACCCTTCCGATGAAGTGTGAGTAGTTTACCACAGACCTACGTGTCCATAGCTGGTAGCTAGATGGCTTCTTCTCTCTCTTTGATCTTCCATACCATGTTCTCCTCGTAGTTCTTGGAGATCTATCCGATGTGATCTTCTTTTGCGGTGTGTTTGTCAAGATCTGATGAATTGTGGGTTTATGATCAGGTTAGCTATGAATAATATTTGAGTTTCATCTGAATTCTTTTATGCATGATCTAATATCTTAGTAATTCTCTTTGAACTATTGGTTTGGTTTGGCCAACTAGATTGGTTTTTCTTGCAATGGGATAAGTGCTTTGCTTTGGGTTCAATCTTGCGGTGCTCAATCCCAGTGACAGAAAGGGACATGACACGTATTGTATTGTTGCCATCGAGGATAACAAAATGGGGTTTTCATCATGTAGCTTGAGTTAATTCCACTACATCATGTCATCTTGGTTAAGGCGTTACTCTGTTCTTATGAACTTAATACTCTAGATGCAGAACCGTTTCGATCGATGTGTGGAGTAATAGTAGTAGATGCACGCAGGAGTCGGTCTACTTGTCACGGACGTGATGCCTATTGATACATCTCCAACATATCTACAATTTTTGATTGTTCCATCCTATTATATTATCTGTTTTGGATGTTTAATGGGCTTTATTATACACTTTTATATTATTTTTGGGACTAACCTACTAACCCAAGGCCCAGTGTAAATTGTTGTTTTTTGCCTATTTCGGTGTTTCGCGGAAAAGGAATATCAAATGGAGTCCAAAGGGAATGAAACCTTCGCGAGGATCGTTTTTGGACAAACGCAACCCATAAGACTTATAGCACATGCCAGGGAAGCCACAAGGTCGCCACGAGGCAGGAGGGTGCGCTCAGGGGGGTAGGCGCGCCCCCCACCCTCGTGGGCCCCTCGTAGCTCCACCAACATACTTTTTCATCCTATATATACTCATATACCCTGAAAACATCCGAGAGCACCATGAAACCCTAATTCCGCCGCCACAACCTTCTATACCCGTGAGATCCCATCTTGGGGCCTGTTCTGGAGGTCCACCGGAGGGGGCATCGATCACGGAGGGCTTCTACATCAACACCATAGACTCTCCGATGAGTTGTGAGTAGTTTACCACATACCTTCGGGGCCATAGTGATTAGCTAGATGACTTCTTCTCTCTCTTTGGATCTCAATACAAAGTTCTCCTCGATCTTCTTGGAGATCTATTCGATGTAATTCTTTTTGCGGTGTGTTTGTCGAGATCCGATGAATTGTGGGTTTATGATCAAGATGATCTATGAACAATATTTGATTCTTTTCTGAATTCTTTTATGCTTGATTTATAAAATCTTTGCAAGTCTCTTTGAATTATCAGTTTGGTTTGGCCTACTAGATTGATCGTTCTTGCAATGGGAGAAGTGCTTAGCTTTGGGTTCAATCTTCCGGTGTCCTTTCCCAGTGATAGCAGGGGCAGCAAGGCACGTATTGTATTGTTGCCATCCAGGATAAAAAGATGGGGTTTACATCATATTGCATGAGTTTATCCCTCTACATCGTGTCATCTTGCTTAAGGCGTTACTCTGTTCTTATGAACTTAATACTCTAGATGCATGCGAGATAGCGGTCGATGTGTGGAGTAATAGTAGTAGATGCAGAATCGTTTCGTTCTACTTGTCACGGACGTGATGCCTATATACATGATCATGCCTAGATATTCTCATAACTATGCGCTTTTCTATCAATTGCTCGACAGTAATTTGTTCACCCACCGTAGAATCAGCTATCTTGAGACAAGCCACTAGTGAAACCTATGGTCCCCGGGTCTATCTTTCATCATATTAATCTTCCATCAACTAGTTATCTTTACTGTTCTTTTATTTTGCAATCTTTACTTTCAATCTAGACAACAAAAATACCAAAAATATTTATCCTATTATCTCTATCAGATCTCACTTTTGCAAGTGGCCGAGAAGGGATTGACAACCCCTTTATCGCGTTGGTTGCAAGGTTCTTATTTGTTTGTGCAGGTACGAGGAACTTGCGTGTAGTCTCCTACTGGATTGATACCTTGGTTCTCAAAAACTGAGGGAAATACTTACGCTACTTTGCTGTATCACCATTTCCTCTTCAAGGGAAAAACAACGTATGCTCGAGAGGTAGCAAGAAGAATTTCTGGAGTTGTTGTCGGGGAGATCTACGCACAAGTCAAGACATACCAAGTACCCATCACAAACTCTTATCCCTCGCATTACATTATTTGCCATTTGCCTCTCGTTTTCCTCTCCCCACTTCACCTTTGCTGTTTTATTCACCCCTCTTCCGTTCACCTTTCTATTTGCTTTTGTTGCCATGTGCCCTCTATTTGCTTGCATCTTTGCTTGCTAAAAATCTATTAATATGGATCCACTTAAAGTGTTCTATTTGTATCATCTTCGATCCTTATGTGCTCGTGCTGAAACCCCAACTAGCCTAGTTGATGGGAAATCTTTAGATGAGCATGCTCATTTTGTGCGTCGCCATTTGTCTAAAAAAGGGAGACTCCCATGGGATCAAATAAACAGATTGATGTGTTATGCTTGGAATCTTTGTGAAATTTATGATTTTACTTGTTGCTCTAAGAACCCTAAAAACCCCTCCCCTACCTATGTTAGGTTAATGATAATGAAATCTTATCTTCTTATGCAAAGGGTGTTTATAGTTACTACGTATCGCACAAATTGAAGAATTTGTTGCTTTTAAGGGTGCTTGTGAAGTTGATTCTTTGATTGAAAAATATGATATTACTCTCTACGAATCTGAAAATTTTGACATACTTAAATATTGCTTTGAAAACTATGTTCATAATGTCTATGTCAAAGAATTTATTGAAAGAATGACCGCTGCTTTGAAAGAAAATAATGATATGCATGAATCTATGGATAACTATGATTCTGATGATTTGATTGAAATATCCCTTGATGAAAATGACGCTTGCTATTCTTGTGGCCATGATGCCAATATTTATGAAGATGAATTTGCTATAGTTCCTTATGTTAAACATGAAATCGTTGCTATTGCACCCATACTTGATAGATCCTTCGATGAAAAGCATGATTGCAATGATGTTATTATAAATTATCCTAATGTCGATTGTGTTAATGATAGGCAAAACCACAAGCTTGCGGATGCTAGTTTTGTTATGACTAATATTTGTTGCAATGATCATGATTGGGGTGGTTCTTCTTATGATCTTAAAAATTTATTTAATACCTATGATAGCCTGGCTCATTAGGGATGATAGACTACTCATATCAATAAGGAATTCCTTCTTTTCCGGGAGCCCATTTGTAAAGAACTCCAAAGTTAAGTGTGCTCGGCTTGGAGTAGTTTCAGGATGGGTGACCGACCGGGAAGTTGCTCCCGGGTGCGCACGAGTGAGGACAAAGTGCACAGAAAAGACTAGTATTTGTGGAGCCAGTCTAGATCCCGCCAGGAGTAACGGACACCGGTGGGTGTGTCCAGGGCATTACAAGTTGGTATCAAAGCCAACCCTTGTGGTTACACGGATGTTTGCGGACAGGTGCTCGGTCATGTTGTTCATGACGTTTGTGACCCGTCGTGGCACACGGCATGGCACATGTATCGGACTGGATGCACAACGTCTGTGTCAAGAGGGAACGTTCCTATGCACCGACGAGGACGTCGGTTCCTCTGAGTGGGGGTGTATGTGATAGCCTGGCTTATTAGGGATGATAGACTACTCATATCAATAAGGAATTCCTTCTTTTCCGGGAGCCCATTCGGAAAGAACTCCAAAGTTAAGTGTGCTCGGCTTGGAGTAGTTTCAGGATGGGTGACCGACTGGGAAGTTGCTCCCGGGTGCGCACGAGTGAGGACAAGTGTGCAGAAAAGACTAGTATTGATCCGTGGGGCCAGTCTAGATCCCGCCAGGAGTAACGGCCACCGGCGGGTGTGTCCAGGGCATTACAATCCCCTTGATGAATGTAAGATTGATAATGTTTGCAATAATATTGAAAGTGGGTTTGGAAGATTGTCAACTTTAGATTCCACATATTTGGAGAATGTTCAATCTTATGAAAATTTTGATAAAAGTGGGTATGGAGAGGTCATGACTTTAGTTAATGTTGATCCCACTATTTTGGAAGAGTGTCAACTTCATATGCATGTGGATCGTATTGAGAATATGATTTGTGATAGCTATATTGTTGAATTTTCTTATGATCCTACTTGCAATTATTATTAGAGAGGAAAATATGGTTGTAGAAATCTTCATGTTACTAAATTACCTCTCTTCATGTTGAGATTGATCTTGTTTGTTTCTTCTTCCTTGCATACGTTAGATCTTGCTTGTCTTGCTAATTTGTTTTCCTATAAAATGCCTATGCATAGGAAGTATGTTAGACTTAGATGTGATTTTCACATGCTATATGATGCTCTTTTTGTGCTTCAAGTCTTGTCTTTCATGTGAGCATCATTGAATTCTCAAGCCTATCTTAATGGCTATAAAGAAAGAGCTTGTTGGGAGGCAACCCAATTTTCTTTTCTTTGCTTTTACTTCTGTTTAGTAATAAATAAGTCATCTAGCTTCTGTTTAGATGTGTTTTTGTGTTTTAATTAGTGTTTGTGCCAAGTAGAACCTTTTGGAAGACTTGGGTGAAATCTTTGTGATCTTGCTGTAAAAAATAGAAACTTTTATGCTCACGATATTAGCTGCCATTTTCTACTGGAGAGTGCTTATAAGTTGATTCTTTTTGCAGATGATTAATAGACAAATTCCTCACGTCCACCAATTTAGTTCAGAATTTTTAGAGTTACAGAAGTATTCGAAAGTTATAGATTTCTACAGATTGTTCTGTTTTTTACAGATCCTGTTTTTCCTGTGGTGTTTGCTTATTTTGATGAATCTATGAGTAGTATCAGGGGATATGGATCATAGAGAAGTTGGAATACAGTAGGTTTAACACCAATATAAATAAATAATGTGTTCAATATAGTACCTTAAAGTGGTAGTCTGTTTTCTTATACTAACGGAGCTCACAAGATTTTCTGCTAAGTTTTGTGTTGCGAAGTTTTCAAGTTTTTGGGTAAGGATTTGATAGACTATGGAACAAAGAGTGGCAAGAGCCAAAGATTGGGGATGCCCAAGGCACCCCACGGTAAAATTTAAGGACAACCAAAAGCCTAAGCTTGGGGATGCCCCGGGAAGGCATCCCCTCTTTCGTCTTCGTCTATCGGTAACTTTACTTGAGACTATATTTTTATTCACCACATGATATGTGTTTTGCTTCGAGTGTCTTGTATGATTTGAGTCTTTGATTTTTAGTTTAACACAATCATCCTTGATGTACGCACCTTTTGAGAGAGAGACGCATGAATCCGAATTTATTAGAATACTCTTTGTGCTTCACTTATATCTTTTGAGCTAGATAGTTTTGCTCTAGTGCTTCACTTATATTTTTTAGAGCACGGTGGTGGTTTTATTTTATAGAAATTATTGATCTCTCATGCTTCACTTAGATCATTTTGAGAGTCCTTTAGAACAGCATGGTAATTTTCTTTGGTTATAAAATTAGTCCTAATATGATAGGCATCCAAGATGGGTATAATAAAAACTTTCATATAAAGTGCATTGAATATTATGAGAAGTTTGATACTTGATGATTGTTTTGAGATATGAGGATGGTGATATTAGAGCCATGCTAGTAGAGTAGTTGTGAATTTTAGAAATACTTGTGTTGAGGTTTGCAAGTCCCGTAGCATGCACGTATGGTAACCGTTGTGTGAAAAATTTGAAGCATGAGGTATTTCATTGATTGTCATCCTTTGTGTGGAGGTCGGGATCGCGCGATGGTTAACTCCTACCAACCCTTCCCCTAGGAGCATGTGTGTAGTACTTTCTTTTGATGACTTGTAGATTTTTGCAATAAGTATGTGAGTTCTTTATGACTAATGTTGAGTCCATGGATTATACGCATTCTCATCCATCCACCATTGCTAGCCTCTCTAGTACCGCGCAACTTTCGCCGGTACCATACACCCACCATATACTTTCCTCAAAACAGCCACCATACCTACTATCATGGCATTTACATAGCCATTCTGATATATATTGCCATGCAACTTTCCATCGTTCCGTTTATTATGAAATGCTTCATCATTGCATATTGCCATGCATGATCATGTAGTTGACATCGTATTTGTGGCAAGGCCACCATGCATAATTTTTGATACATGTCACTCTTGATTCATTGCACATCCCGGTACACCACCGGAGGCATTCATATAGAGTCATATTTTGTTCTAGTATCGAGTTGTAATCCTTGAGTTGTAAATAAAAAGAAATGTTGTGATCATCATTATTAGAGCATTGTCCCGGTAAAAAAAGGAGAAAGGCCAAAAAAAGGAAGGCCTAAAAAAGAAAAAGAAAAGTGGGGGACAATGCTACTATCTTTTTTCCACACTTGTGCTTCAAAGTAGCACCATGGTCTTCATGATAGAGAGTCTCTTGTTTTGTCACTTTCATATACTAGTGGGAATTTTCATTATAGAACTTGGCTTGTATATTCCAACGATGGGCTTCCTCAAATGCCCTAGGTCTTCGTGAGCAAGCAAGTTGGATGCACACCCACTTAGTTTCTTTTGTTGAGCTTTCATACATGTATAGCTCTAGTGCATCCGTTCCATGGCAATCCCTACTCACTCACATCGATATCTATTCATGGGCATCTCCATAGCCCATTGATACGCCTATTTGATGTGAGACCATCTTCCTCCTTTTTGTCTTCTCCACAACCACCACTCTATTCCACCTATAGTGCTATATCCATGGCTCACGCTCATGTATTGCGTGAAAGTTGAAAAAGTTTGAAAAACAATAAAGTATGAAACAATTTCTTGGATGAAACCGGGGTTGTGCATGATTTGGGTATTTTGTGTGACGGAGATGGAGCATAGCCAAACTATATGTAGGGATGAACTTTCTTTGGCCGTGTTATTTTGAGAAGACATAATTGCGTTTTTAGTATGCTTGAAGTATTATTATTCTTATGTCAATATTAAACTTTTCTCTTGAATCTTTCGGATCTGAACATTCATGCCACAATAAATAAAATTACATTGAGAATTATGTTGGGTAGCATTCCACATCAAAAAATCTGTTTTTAGCATTCACCTACTCGAGGACGAGCAGGAATTAAGCTTGGGGATGCTTGATACGTCTCCAACGTATCTATAAATTTTTATTGGTCCATGCTATTATATTATCTGTTTGGATGTTTAATGGGCTTTATTGTGCACTTTTATATTATTTTTGGGACTAACCTACTAACCCAAGGCCTAGTGCAAATTGCTATTTTTTGCCTATTTCAGTGTTTCGCAGAAAAGGAATATCAAACGGAGTCCAAATGGAATGAAACCTTCGTGAGGATCATTTTTGGAACAAACGCAACCCATAAGACTTGGAGTACACGCCAGCGAAGCCACGAGGTGGCCACGAGGCAGGAGGGCGCGCCCCCCACCCTCGTGGGCCCCTCGTAGCTCCACTGACATACTTCTTCGTCCTATATATACTCATATACCCTGAAAACATCCGAGAGCACCACGAAACCCTAATTCCACCGCCGCAACCTTCTGTACCCGTGAGATCCCATCTTGGGGCCTGTTCCGGAGCTCCACTGGAAGGGGCATCGATCATAGAGGGCTTCTACATCAACACCATAGCCTCTCCGATGAGTTGTGAGTAGTTTACCACAGACCTTCAGGTCCATAGTTATTAGCTAGATGGCTTCTTCTCTCTCTTTGGATCTCAATACAAAGTTCTCCTCGATCTTCTTGGAGATATATTCGATGTAATTCTTTTTGCGGAGTGTTTGTCGAGATTCGATGAATTATGGGTTTATGATCAAGATTATCTATGAACAATATTTGATTGTTCTCTGAATTCTTTTATGCGTGATTTATAAAATCTTTGCTAGTCTCTTCGAATTATCAGTTTGGTTTGGCCTACTAGATTGATCATTCTTGCAATGGGAGAAGTGCTTAGCTTTGGGTTCAATCTTGCGGTGTCCTTTCCTAGTGACAGTAGGGGCGGGAAGGCAGGTATTGTATTGTTGCCATCAAGGATAAAAAATGGGGTTTATATCATATTGCATGAGTTTATCCCTCTACATCATGTCATCTTGCTTAAGGCGTTACTCTGTTCTTATGAACTTAATACTCTATATGCATGCCGGATAGCAGTCAATGTGTGGAGTAATAGTAGTAGATGTAGAATCGTTTCGGTCTACTTGTCACGTACGTGATGCCTATATACATGATCATGCGTAGATATTCTCATAACTATGCGCTTTTCTATCAATTGCTCGACAGTAATTTGTTCACCCACCATAGAATCTACTATATTGAGAGAAGCCACTAGTGAAACATATGGTCCTCGGGTCTATCTTTCATCATATTAATCTTCCATCAACTAGTTATCTTTATTGTTCTTTTGTTTTGCAATCTTTACTTTCAATCTATACAACGAAAATACCAAAAATATTTATCCTATTATCTCTATCAGATCTCACTTTTGCAAGTGGATGAGAAGGGATTGACAACCCCTTTATTGTGTTGGTTGCAAGGTTCTTATTTGTTTCTGCAGGTACGAGGAACTTGCGTGTAGTCTCCTACTGGATTGATACCTTGGTTCTCAAAAACTGAGGGAAATACTTACGCTACTTTGCTGCATCACCCTTTCCTCTTCAAGGGAAAAACAACGCATGCTCGAGAGGTAGCACCTATATTCATGATCATTGCCATAGATGTTGTTATAATTATTCGCTCTTCTATCAATTGCTTGACAGTAATTTGTGAATTTTAGAAATACTTGCTATCATGAGAGAAGCCTCTAGTGAAACCTATGGCCCCTGGGTCTACTTTACATCTTATAAGTTTTAGATCTACTACTTTGCAATATTTTACTTTTCAATCTATAAACCAAAAACCCAAAATTATTTATTTTCCTAGTTCATCTATCTCTATCTGATCTCACTTTCGCAAATAACCTAGAAGGGATTGACAACCCCTTTATAGCGTTGGGTGCAAGTTTGTTGTTTGTTTATGTAGGTATTTGGCAACTTGTGTGTAATCTCCTACTGGATTGATACGTTGGTTCTCAAAACTAAAGGAAATACTTACTCTACTTTGCTGCATCACCCTTTCCTCTCCAAGGGAAAAACCAACGCAAGCTCAAGAGGTAGCAGATACTATTCGATATGTATTAGTGATACTATTCGACGATGTACGGACGCAAGAAATAATTTAGTTTTGCTTATTGAATGCATGCTAATTTGAATACTAATTTATATTATGATTTAGTTTTGCTTATTGAATGCTCAAATTGAAGAACTACTCCTATTTTGAATGCTCAAACTGGAGAGCACTATGCAAGCCATATGCATTTGATTAGTTGATAGCTTATAGGTTTTTGTTTTTGCAGAAATCAAGGAGCCCCTCCATCATCCCCGTCGTCGCCCCCGTCACTGCCCCCCTCCGACCTCGAGTTGAGACCAACCAAATCTCCATGTCAATTTTAGTCCTATAAGATATTTTGAAATGTTTGTGTTCATATTTTCAACCATTGAAATGAAATGACCATCAAGTTTGAATGCTCATATGATGTAGATAGAAACATGTATATCTTGTGTTGGTCAAATAGGATATGTGCTTGCCCAAGTGGCCGACCATGTTTGTAGGTATAACACCTCCGGGTGGCCTATGTTTTGCCAGAGTGTTGATTAATATCCGTTCCGGCAAATTTTAGGCGCTTGATATGTCCTTTTTTAGCAAAGGTCGTGCCGGATTTTTCCATGAATTTTGGCATGACTTGTGCTAGAATATGTAGGAAATATCGAGTGGCCTGGATTTTCTAGAAAAATAATTAAATGACATTTCAGGTTGACTCTAAGTCTGTCGAGGCTCCATACATGACAGTCAACAAATGGGTGAAGAAGAATCCCGACTGTTGTCATGGGGGTCGTTTTTTCCTTCTTCTCCATGTGCTAGACCTTTGTTATGCACTAGGGGAAGGAGGAATAACGACCATCATGGATAGTCAAAATTCAGTGAGGGAGTGTGTCCACCATATATGAGAGAGGACGAAGAATCCCGACTGTTGTCGTGGGTGTCTTTTCTCCTTTTTCTCCTTATGCTAGACCTTTGTTATGCACTAGGGGAAGAAGGAGTAGCGACCATCACCGACGGTCGCAAATGTCAGAGAGGAATCAGTGAGGGAAAGTCTCCACCATATATGAAAGGAGGAGCGACCATCACCAACGGTCGAATGTATACACCACGTGAGCTGAGAGCTTTCAAGAAAAGACTCGACAGACCGATAGTCAACCCATGATGAATAATAATGATCTAATTTAGTTTTTGTAGTACATATATTTAATTGTACAAGTTTAATCTTTCAATTATGCACATAGGAAATGTCGTCGATGTCGTCGTTGGACGACGGAAGTCTCCCGGTGGAGTGCGACTGGTGCGGCAACGAACGGGGTTAGTGCGACAGGCCTCACCTGGTAGAAGGTCGGCGCCTTCAGCATTAAGCTCCAGAAGACTTTCGATGTTGAAATGGTACACAACGACGACAAGTGTTTTTCTGTAAGTAAGCACGACTTCTGCTTCTTCAACGTGTAATTTTCGTCTTTTACAATTCGACTAGCTTATCCCATGCCATGCAAAATGGTATGTCTTGGATAGGATGGATTTCGAAGAGCATGAAAGTATGGAAACAGAGGTAATTCGGCTAAGGTCCCATCATGGTATTGATTTTGATGTAAATCTATACAATTCTGAGAGCGTAACCCATTTTGGTTGCTCGAATTGGGAAGCACTTTGCAAGACGTATGCGTTTCATGAGGGTATGCTTGTCACCATCGATCTTGGTGATCCTGACATAAAGCAAGATAATATGTGACGGAGTCCTGTATTTAGGGGTTCTCAGGCGTCCGGGCCATTGATGTTGGGCCGAATTGATGGGCCATGAAGATAGAAGCAGAAGGCCCTCCCCCATATTCGGTTAGGACTCCTATGTATGTAGTAAGGCAACAGAGTTGTCCGGATGTAATGATTCCTTCCTTCCCAAGTCACCTTTGTAACCCTAAGCCCCCTCTAGCGTGTATATAAGCCGAGGGGTTTAGTCAGTAGAGACAACAGAATCATATCACATAGTCTAGACTTATAAGGTTTAGCCATTACGATCTCGAGGTAGATCAACTCTTGTAACCCCATATTCATCAAGATCAATCAAGTAGGAAGTAGGGTATTACCTCGATCGAGGGGGCCTGAACCTGGGTAAACATCGTGTCCCCTGTCTCATGTTACCATCGATCCTTAGACGTACAGCTTGGGCACCCCTACCCGAGATCTGCCGTTTTTTACACCGACAATGGTGCTTTCATTGAGAGCTCTGTTGTGCCCTCGCGAAAGGCGTTCGATGGCTTGTCTCGTCATCAATGACGAGATCACCCTCAAAAACAACCTGGCCATGGGCCAGATCCTCCAGCTCGGTGGGGTTTGTTGTATGCACCCGCATGGCCGCTAGGCCGGCCGCTCTCCCTGCAGCGATCGAGCACCCCTCTTACATTGGCTCCGACCACTTCGATGACGCGACTTCGGCGGATTCCTCGTCTTTAAACGAGATGCTAGATCACATCGCCGCCTTGGGACATATGTGATCTCACGTGTATGCGGCAGCAGCCCCAAGAGAAAGTTCATCACTTCTGAGCCCGATTCCTACTTGCTAATAACAAGATTAAGGACTGCTGCGACGACGGCACGGTATCCATATTTCACCGTAATTGCACAGACGAGGGAGTCTTGAACGTCCTCAACCGCCGTCGAATATGGAGCTTCGCAGAATTATCGCACTTGGTGTGAAAGTACTGTGCTATGGAAAACACTTGGAAAGCCCAGAATACACCTCTGGAGTAGTCCATCTTCGGACGATACGCCGCTAACGCGAAATGGACATACCCTGGCAGGGCTTCCGATAACATACACAATGGCAAGAAAAACAGACCTTTCACACGATACAGGTCCGTTCTGGACGAACTGTTGGATAAACCTTGCCAAATATATGCCACCCCGGACAATATCCTGACCCACTGCCTTAGGGCATGCTGGGTAATCCAGTAGGTAGCAAAGAGCGGTGATGCAATCCTTGCCACCGCAACGTCAGGGGAGAAAGACCTCGATGTCTTCACCGTCTTCGAGACGTTCTCCTCAAACAACCGGCGCAAGAGAGCGAATCGCGAACTTGCCGAAGTCCATCAAATCAACACTGCAAGCCCATGGAACGGCACGGCAATCACCTTTTGCCAAAGACGAACCACGAGTTCGGCCGGTCCGAGCCACTGCCGCTCTCGTACTAAATCTAATAGTAGAAGGCTTTATCCTCACTAAAGTACTCATAGACGTAGGCAACGGACTCAACCTCATATATGAGGACACGCTTGCAAAAATGCAGGTCGATAAATTCCACATTGAACAAACTAATACAACCTTTCGAGGAAATATTCCCAACCAAGAACCCTGGTGTTTGGGTAGTATTAAGTTCGACGTAGTATTCGGTACACCCAAGAACTATAGGTCGGAGGAACTGCTCTTCCACATTGTCCCCTTCAACAGCGGATACCACGCCCTTCTAAGGCGGGGCGCTTTCTCACGCTTTCAGGCTATACCCCATTACGGGTACATGAAGCTCAAAATGCCAGGGCCCAATGGAATAATCACAATTACAAGTGATCCGGATAGAGCACTGTGTGCCGAGAACACAACCGCATCTTTAGCCCTAGAGGCACTATCCAAAGCCCTCATGGCCGAAGAATTAACCACCTTACGATCTACGGTGGACAGGGACGACATAGTCCTTGACAAAAGATCGAAATCTACCTCTTTCAAGCCAGCAGATGAAATTGTAAAATTCCAAGTGCACCCGACTGACCCCAATAAAACGACATTCATTGCGGCACAGCTGGACCCGGCGGTAGATAGCGCTTTGCGCGCCTTCCTTCACGAAAACTGGGACATATTCACTTGGCATCCTTCAGATATGCCAAGGATCCCACGCAGGCTGGCCGAACATAGCCTCAACATCATCAAAGGGTTCAAGCTAGTCAATCAGTCACTACGACGATTTTCCGAACCCAAAAGACAAGCTATCGGGGAAGAGCTAGCCAAACTACTGGAAGTCGGTTCATAAGGGAAATCAAACACCCAGACTAGCTAGCCAACTTAGTCATGGTACCAAAGAAGGGCAAATCATGGCGCCTTTGTGTCGACTTCACGGACCTAAACAAGGATTGCCCTAAGGACCCCTTTCCACTGCCCCGCATTGATCAAATTATCGATGCAACCGCAGGACATGACTCGTTGTGTTTCCTCGATGCTTACTTCGGATACCATCAAATTAAAATGACGGAATCTGATCAGGCTGCTACGCCATTCATCACTCCATACGGCCCCTTTTGCTTTAACACCATGCCATTTGGACTCAAAAATGTTGGTGCCACATATCAACGCATGATTCAAACATGCTTAGAAAAACAAATAGGCAAGATAGTGGAGGCATATGTTGACGGCGTAGTCATCAAGACTAAACACGTCTAAACTTTGGTGGATGATCTCCGCCTCATGTTCGATAACCTACAAACATATTACATACGGCTCAATCCGGAAAAATGTGTCTTCGGCGTTCCGGCCGGTGAAAGAACATGCGGTGCCCCCATGTTTGGTTTTGGTAATTGATGACAATCTCTATGGACTAATGGTTGCCTTGAGTTATATTTGAAGAGTTTGTCCATAGGCTTTTCTTAGAGTCCATTTGTTGGTTTCAAGGAGAGTTTGTGATGACCAAGGTGCTATTAAGGAATTATCCAAAGATTGGTCTTGTGAGTGTTGAGATTATTGCAAGCATGTCATGAAGAAGAAGAGTGTGTGATCATTCATGTTTACCTTTAAGACATCATCGAAATGAAAAGAGTTGGAAAAGATTCAAGGTTGATCAAGACTAATTCAAAGGGTGAATCAAGTTGATCAACACACAAAGCATAGACGATGTACCGAGAGGGATTAAGCGATCCCATGGTATGGTAAGCATTGTCAATTACGCTTTGTGTACTAACCCATGGTCTTCGTGAGAGTTCTTTGTGGGGTTAGGTTGCGGTGTGCAAGTTCAAGTAGGATCATCACGAAGAGATCATATGCTTGAAGCTTGTTGTCCATTGTGGTGGCAATGGACTTGTGAAGATGTGCCGAAGAGTGGCTCACCCATAGTGGAGTATGGTGGAGCAATCTACTAGTCTTCACCGAGCCAACGCAATCAAGGAAGGTGGCCCAACTTGAGGGAGTCAAGTTCGTCTTCATCCAGCTCAAGTGGACTATGAGCAAGGCAAAGGTTTGCCCTTGATAGGTTTTCTATTTTACCGGTCTCATGGTGGTTGTTGGGAGACCGGGTTATAGGATTGATTGCCGTACTATCAAGGGGGGCTCTCGATGCGTAGCTTGATCGTATCGTTCGTAGAGAGATCAAACCATTGCATCCTTGCATCATCTTTATTGGTTCTTGTTTGGTTCTTCTCCTTGTGAGATTTGGATCTTTTGGTCATCTTGATGACAAGCTCGAGTTCATCCAAAATGGAGTTCACTCATGCTTCTTCTATGATGTTTTCGATGTTGGAGGTTATGTCGGTTCTTTTCTCATGGAGGGTTCATTCCTCTATATCCTAGGCATACCTCCCCTGCCTCTTCTTACTATAACCATCCATTGATTTGATGCTACTAGTCTTCCTCCATCCAACAAGCTTGAGTTTGCTCAATTCGGAGCTCATTTGCAGAAGTTATGGCAGCTCTGGGCTTTCTTGTTGCTCCTGCGGTAGTACCGTTCGGCCAGAGCGGTTGTACTGCTTATAGCCACAAGCGGTAGTACCGCTGGTTCACAGCGGTAGTACCGCTGGTTCACAGCGGTAGTACCGCCAATGGCTATAAGCGGTAGTACGCCTCCGGTTCCGCGCTAGTGCCGCCACGATTCGAGACCGTCACTTCTCGTGTCAGGTTGGGCGGCAGTAGGAGCGGCAGTGGGAGCGGTAGTACCGCTTATAAGCGGTAGTACCGCCCCACCACCGCTACTAGTGTCGCTCCGGGGCTTTCTCTCTCTGTTCTTTTATCTTTGGCGCTGTGTGAGGTCCCAGCGCTAGTACCGCTCGACCGAGCGGAGCGGTAGTACCGCTCGCTGCGGGCTGGTTAGTGGGGATAATGGTTGGATTTTCTCCCCCCTATAAAAGGCGGTCTTATTCCCCATTGAGCCTTATCCTTTTGAGCTCGTGTTCTTCCCCCATTGTTAACCTTCTTCGAGCTTGCTATCTCTCAGTCCCTCCATGGATTCTTGCTAGTTTTGGGGGGAAAAGAGAGCGGAAATCTAGATCTATGTTTCCACCAATCAATTTCTCCTCTATGTTAGGGGAACCCATTGGATCTAGATCTTGGAGTTCTTCGTGTTCTCTTCTTCGTTCTTCCTCTCATTTCCCTCCCTAGCATTAGTTGCTTTGGTGGGATTTGGGAGAGAAGGACTTGGGCACTCCGTGTGCCCTTGCCATTGCATTTGTTGCATAGGTTTGAGTTATCCACAGTGATACGTGGAATTGAAGTTGAGAAGCTTATTACTCTTGGGTGCTTGGTACCCTTGAGCTTGTTCCTCTTGGGTGATTGTGCGCCCTAGACGGTTGTGGTCACCTCAGAGCCATATTCCATTGTGGTGAAGCTTCGTGGTGTCATTGGGGAGATAGCCCCAACCTTTGTGGTGTTCGGAGCTCAATCATCGTGGTGTAAAGCTCCAGGCAAGCGTCAGGGTCTCCAATTAGGCTGTGGAGATTGCCCCAAGCAATTTGACGGGTTCCAGTGACCGCCCCCAAGGGTTGCCAAAGTGTATGAGTTTGGTGACCATGCCCAAGGGTTGCCATTTGTACGGGTTCCGCTGACCGCCCTCAAGGGTCCCTTAGTGGAATCACGGCATCTTGCATTGTGCAAGGGCGTGAGGAGATTACGGTGGCCCTAGTGGCTTCTTGGGAGCATTGTGCCTCCACACTGCTCCAAACGGAGATTAAGGGTGTGAACTTTGGGATACATCGTCATCTCTGCGTGCCTCGGTTATCTCTTACCCGAGCCCTTTACTTATGCACTTTACTTTGTGATAGCCATATTGTTTCTTGTCATATATCTTGCTATCACATAGTTGTTTATCTTGCTTAGCATAAGTTGTTGGTGCACATAGGTGAGCCTAGTTGTTTTAGATTTTGTGCTTGTCAAATTAACCGCTAGGTTTATTCCGCATTTATTCAAGCCTAAACCGTAATTATTTTAAAGCGCCTATTCACCCCCCCCCCCTCTAGGCGACATCCATGGTCTTTCAGCCAGAAAGCTATTAGGGTTCATCATATCCCATAAAGGAATTGAAGCGAACCCAGCTAAAATTCGGGCCCTGTCACAGCTAACTACGGCAATCGATCTAAAACAAGTGCAAAAGCTAGCAGGTTGCATAGTGGCCTTGAGACGCTTTATCTCTAGATTAGGAGAGAAAGCACTACCGCTTTATAGACTGTTGAGGCGCACAGACAACTTTGAATGGATGGACGCGGCCACAGCCAGACTAGAGGAAATAAAAACCCTATTAGCAGGTAACCCAATCCTAGCCGCTCCAGGTGTTGGCGAGCCAATGCTGCTTTATATCTCCGCCACTCATCAGGTAGTGAGTGGGGTGCTCGTCGTCGAACGAGATGAAGAGGGACATAAATTCCTCGTTCAAAGACCCGTATACTATGTATCCGAGGTTCTCACACCGTGCAAATCACGGTACCCCATTACCAGAAAATTGCCTATGTGGTATTCATGGCATCTCAAAAGCTCTGACACTACTTTCAAGAGTGCTCGATCACAGTGGCATCTGAAGTACCACTAAACGATATCATAAACAATAAAGACACCAATGGACGCATAGCCAAATGGGCCATCGAGCTCTTACCCTTCGAAATAACATACAAACCACGCTGGACTATTAAGTCCCAGGTGTTGGCCGACTTCATCGCGGAATGGACTGAAGTCGAGCTCCCTAAAGAGTACGGATCATACTCCCACTGGACCATGTATTTCGACGATTCCAAATGCTAGCCGGATTAGGGGCTAGCATCATCCTGATATCCCCAACAGGGGATACAGTCCGCTACATGCTGCAGATCATGTACACGGACTCAAACAACACGGCCGAATACGAGGCACTACTGCACAGTCTCCGCATGGCCGTATCCATGGGTATACAATGCCTCGAAGTACGCAGAGACTCAAACCTCGCCATATCTCAGGTAAACGGAGAATTTAATGCGACGGATTCAAAGATGGCGGCTTATCGAAACGCCATATTAAAAATATCGGCTCGATTTGAGGGGTTGGAATTTCACCATGTAGCTCGGGACAGGAACCAGGCAGCGGATATACTTGCTCGTATGGGCGCTAAACGCGACCTAATCCCGCCTAACACCTTTGTGGAACGGTTGTTCAAGCCATCAGTAACATGGCAGGACGGGAGCAGTGACGGCAATCTGGACCCGAACACGCCCCCAGCCGAAATCAATACAGATGTCATCAGGGACCCCGATATGGAGATCACATCTCGGCTCACGAGATCATGGTTGTTGTAGCCCCCTGGACCGAGCCTTTCCTAGCCTACCTTAATAGGCAAGAGCTCCCCGATGACCAAAATGAGGCCCGTCGCACAATTCGGCGTTCTAAAGCCTATAAGGTTCACGAAGGTGAACTATATAAGAAAAGCACTACTGGTATTCTCCAACGGTGCATCTCTGAAGAGGAGGGATGGAAACTTCTAGGCGAAATACACGCTGGCATGGGTGGCCATCATGCCGCGGCCCGAGCTCTTGTAAGCAAGGCCTTCCGAACCAGTTTCTTCTGGCCAAGTGCGTGCAGACGCACAGACCCTAGTCCAACATTGTGTTGGATGCCAGCTTTTCGCAAATCAAAGGCATATGCCTCCCACCGCTCTTAGAACCATCCCCATTACCTGGCCCTTTGCGGTCTGGGGGTTGGATATGGTCGGACCTCTTAAAGGGGGAAGCCATAAAAAGAAATATTTACTGGTCATGGTGGACAAATTTACTAAATGGATAGAAGCCAAGCCAGTCCGAACAGCTGAGGCAGGGCGAGTGGTAGATTTTATATCCGGCGTAGTACACCGTTATGGTGTCCCGCACAGTATTATCACAGATAACGACTCCAACTTCACAGCTGACGAGGTGAAAAATTGGTGCACTAAGTTAGGCATTAAACTTGACTATGCCTCTGTGTACCATCCTCAAACAAACGGTCGGGTAGAACGAGCCAATGGCTTGATAATGTGCGGCATTAAACCCAGACTAGTGCGCTCCCTTCAGGAGTTAGATAAACACTGGGTTGAGGAGCTCGACTCCGTACTCTGGGGCCTGCGAACTACACCTAACCGGACAACCGGATACACACCTTCTTTCATGGTGTACGGCGTAGAGGTTGTCTTGCCCTGCGATATTATTCACGACTCACCTCGAGTGCGCATGTATGAAGAGAGAGAGGTCGAGCTCGATCGACAGGATGACCTAGACGGCCTTGAAGAGGAGCGCGATATCGCGCAGGCCCGTTCAGCATTTTATCAACAACAGGCCAGGCGATACCAAAGCAAAGAAGTGCGGACCAAAACATACAATGTTCGCGAACTCGTCTTACGCCTCCCAGAGAAGAAAAAGGACAAGCTCAAACCAAGATGGGAGGGCCCCTTCATTATTGACGAAGTACTCACTGGTGGAGCCTACGGCCTTCGAAATGCATCAGACAATCGCCTTGAGCTGAACCCATGGAACGCTGCCAGGCTCCAACGATTCTACGGATAGTTTGCTAGCACATGTTTTCCTTTCAGTCTAGGTCTTATTCCATGTATTTATTTTTAACAGTTCTCCTTTTCTTTTTCTTATTTTTTCCTGTCGATAAGTTTTCGATTCAACCGAACTATCATACGGTAGAACATCTTCAAATGTATATACCTCAAAAAATACTTGGGGGCTTCTATAATGAAGCCCATTATTAAACAACATATTGCTCAAAATATTCATGTCGTCTGTTTCATACAGTCTCCTTGACATTATATGCACCTCTATGACTTAAGTTTTTTCCAAGCTAGGTTGCCTGGCTCCTGTGTTTATACCCTACGTTCCCGATTGTTCGGCTAGGGTGTAAAGGGAGCACTTCTGCGATTGTTACAACCGGGTAATCCGGACCTGTACCTCAGATGGGTGAAGCCAAAAGCTAGCGTTCTTAAGGGAATAATTGGTCGGCGAATACACGACATTCTGCTTTTAAAAGCGCATAAACTTTAAAATCTCATAGGATACGGCATCCTACAATCCTTTTTACAGGATCAAAGCCTAGGCACGTGTATATATACATGCTGACCCAGGGAAAGGAACCCTTAACGAAACTATTCTCTACGGAAGATGTTTCTTACATTAAATAGTATTATAACGTAACTCCCCGAACATGGTTTGTCTATTCAAGCAATTATGACCGGATTGCCTGGTTATCGAACATACCACGTGTTCACCACAGGTATAGTATTCGGAAACACTCCGGCCATTGGGTTCGGAGGTTAAAGCGGAAGGTCTGCCATGACAATCTTTCAATTAAATTCGGCAGGAGATAAGTTTGATGATACCTGTGGTGAACACGTGGTATGTTCGGTAACCAGGTCACGGCGAAGTGCACGGCGTCGCCGTTCGCATTGCTTGTCGTGTGTGGGCTGGTACCTCACGGGAATATGATGAAAGCGGGTTAGTGAAGAGCGGAGTGAAGTGTACAGAAGGCGCGAGGGAGAGCCGCCAGCAATGTTTGCCTGCTCCTTCGGTGGCACTGCACGCCGTGTGCATCGGTGGACTGAGACAAACGCTTTGCGAGACACACAAACATCAGTAGGAGAGCTGCAAGAAATGAGCCAATGAGCTGCACTGGGTCATCCTGAGCCCGTCGCCAGTCGTTCTCTCCGTGGGCGGAAGAGGCCATGTTGTCGGCTACTAGGAGCTCAGCGCCCCCCCCCCCCTTTTGTGCATATCCGGATTCGGCCACACCAACACCTCCGGCGGTGGCTCCCCTCCTGCTGCCCGACGTTGCTCTTAGACCAAATCATGGCGGCAGGGCTCGCTGGTCAAACTGAGCGGTCATGGCGACAGAGTGGAGTTTGGACAGATTTGCCTGGAAGGGAGGAAAAGCCACCGGGGGAAGCGCAAGGGGGACGGCGGCGCTGAGTTCTGTCGGAGGGGAGCGGGGTTGCTGTCGGAGCTGAGACCACAGACTGGAGAGCCCAACCGCGGGACTGACACAGGCAGCGAGGCAAGGCAGGGCTGCGGCGGATCTGGAGGTTTGGAAGGATGGATCCAGTCGCAGCGACCAGTAAGAGATCGGAGGAGGACGGGGGTCGAGCCATGGCGCAGGGTATGGATCTGGCGACGAGGGCAGGGTCAGGAGGCGGCCGAGCGCACGGTGATGCTGGCCATTACCGGCGGCGGCATAGAGAAAACAACAGGCATGATTCAGAGAGAAGACAAGCAACCTGCAGCTCCCTAGGGTTAAACCTCATCAATGATAGCCTCAAACACCGTAAACTCTATTCTGTCAAAGATCCCGACATTGTGTTCAAGCTCTGTTTTCTTGAGAAAACAGAATTGGAATTTACAAGTCGTAATTTTACTATTTCAAAAAAAAGACGTAAGTTTACGACAATGAGTAGGCAGGCGTTACTCATATTTTTTTTAATAGAATAACACCGTGCTATGGAACCATTGCCGTAAGAAATAGTAGGCTTGCAAGGCAATTTACCTCGCGCATGCAAACTACATATATCTGCACAAACTGCATCGCATGACCTCTTCTTTTCGTGTCAGGCTTATTTCCTTAAAAATATTTTCATGTCAGGCTTATTTCCTTAGAAATCTTCTAAAACTCCCAGAGAAACGAGACAGAGTGGAGGGCGAAAGCATGTTCACAGCTCCTTCAGATCACAAGAAATCTTATTTATGATTCTTTTTTGAGGTAGTTGTGATTGCATCCTCAATCATTCCAAAGATTTTATTTGACCGTTGACCGGAATTTCTAGCAGGTTGGTATGGCCACAAAACTTACATTCCTGAAAAAGACTGAACGGATATCATATAAACACGACATCATTCTTTTTGCGGGAAAAAACTATTCTTTTGACACAAAAATTCATTAAAAATACGACAAAGAATTTACAAGGTCAGTTCTAAGAAAACAGAATTGGAATTTACAAGGTTAGCTCTCAAGAAAACAGAGCTTGAACAGAATTGGAATTTATAAGGTTAGCTCTCAAGAAAACAGAATTGGAATTTACAAGGTTAGCTCTCAAGATTACACTACCCACATACTCACCCTCAGCACAGAGAAAACAACAGGCATGATTCAGAGAGAAGACAAGCAACCTGCAGCTCCCTAGGGTTAAACATCATTAATGATAGCCTCAAACACCGTAAACTCTATTCTGTCAAAGATCCCGACATTGTGTTCTTTCCAAATTTCCCAATGTATTAATATCACCGTAATGTCAGCCTGCTATTATCATGGGACTTGTAGACAGCTACCTACAGTGTAAATAAAACTGATTAGTATAAAGCAAACCTGCAACTATTCTGCTCTTTATTCTTATAACGCAGCTACTCTGATGCATCACACATATGTTCTCTTCCAAAGACCTTTACATAAACCCAAATCATGAGTACTATGAATGAAAATAACAACAAGTGTTATCAAAGAAATGGTGAATGGTGTGAACGCTATGGTATAAATGATATGTTCTCTGGCATGTACCACTAGCTATAGTAGTGTAGGTGGTAGTAAATGAGCAGATAGTTCATTTCTTTCAAAATAATTTTGTTTTCAGACCAATAGTTCAATTGGGTTGCAGAAGAACAGATTGATATAAAACACAAAGCATGCAAGGAGCAGTGAATAGGGGGTGTTTGTATCTAGATGAGGTGAATACAACTGCAAATAAAATAGACAGTGGTAAGATTAGAGCTTAGTGAATCACTATTGTTGTAATCGAGGAGCGGCAAAACTCTCATATATATATATATATATATATATATATATATATATATATATATATATATATATATAATGTTACTGACAAAAGATAGTAGATTACTTAGAAGGCAAGTAGATTTAAAGAATATATAAGAGAATTGACTGAACCAAACACAAATCTTCTCTCAAGAGGTGGACAGATAAATTAGTTAATCAAAATTATCATAGAGGCCTCAGCCAAATGCTAGAAGAACAGATGATAGAAAGATTATTCACATAAAGCTTGTATGCACATGGAAATTATGCCTTCTCAAAATTATCTACATCCAGAACATGGTTAATCAAACAATTACAACTTGTAGTACATAGTGCAATATAGCAAATTTAACATGCATACTATCCTAGAGATAATTATTACATCTACTACTTGCCAGAATATATTTTGGGTCTATAGGATAGCCAATCAAGGTTCTGGAGATGTTGCACAATTGTCGAAGCCTGACTGCTTTGTTCTCTGCCTTTGAGAGATGTTGAACTGCAACATCAGATGGAAGAAATCCTCTGGAAAGTCACGTATTGCAATTAAAATAGGAACAAAAACATTCTGCCTAGAACAAACTCAAGGAAAGGATCTCGAAGCAAAATCATTTCTTTACTAACTAATTTTAGTCTAGGCAAGTGAACATTCAAGCCAAACAATTGTTTTTTTTCTTTCTATTTTCTCCATTAGCCCTTGGTTGGCATGTCTACATGAACCAACAAACAACACACACGAAACAGGGCTACTAGTGCGTGGTTACTAAAGAATGCACAGCACCATTCTATTATCATGGGACTTGTAGACAGCTACCTACAATGTAAATAAAACTGATTAGTATAAAGCAAACCTGCAACTATTCTGCTCTTTATTCTTATAACGCAGCTACTCTGATGCATCACACATATGTTCTCTTCCAAAGACCTTTACATAAACCCAAATCATGAATACTATGAATGAAAATAACAACAAGTGTTATCAAAGAAATGGTGAATGGTGTGAACGCTATGGTATAAATGATATGTTCTCTGGCATGTACCACTAGCTATAGTAGTGTAGGTGGTAGTAAATGAGCAGATAGTTCATTTCTTTCAAAATAATTTTGTTTTCAGACCAATAGTTCAATTGGGTTGCAGAAGAACAGATTGATATAAAACACAAAGCATGCAAGGAGCAGTGAATAGGGGGTGTTTGTATCTAGATGAGGTGAATACAACTGCAAATAAAATAGACAGTGGTAAGATTAGAGCTTAGTGAATCACTATTGTTGTAATCGAGGAGCGGCAAAACTCTCATATATATATATATATATATATATATATATATATATATATATATATATATATATATATATATATATATATATATATATATATATATATATATATATATGTGTGTGTGTGTGTGTGTGTGTGTGTGTGTGTGTTAGAATGTTACTGACAAAAGATAGTAGATTACTTAGAAGGCAAGTAGATTTAAAGAATATATAAGAGAATTGACTGAACCAAACACAAATCTTCTCTCAAAAGGTGGACAGATAAATTAGTTAATCAAAATTATCATAGAGGCCTCAGCCAAATGCTAGAAGAACAGATGATAGAAAGATTATTCACATAAAGCCTGTATGCACATGGAAATTATGCCTTCTCAAAATTATCTACATCCAGAACATGGTTAATCAAACAATTACAACTTGTAGTACATAGTGCAATATAGCAAATTTAACATGCATACTATCATAGAGATAATTATTACATCTACTACTTGCCAGAATATATTTTGGGTCTATAGGATAGCCAATCAAGGTTCTGGAGATGTTGCACATCTGGTCGAAGCCTAGCTGCTTTGTTCTCTGCCTTTGAGAGATGTTGAACTGCAACATCAGATGGAAGAAATCCTCTGGAAAGTCACGTATTGCAATTAAAATAGGAACAAAAACATTCTGGCTAGAACAAACTCAAGGAAAGGATCTCGAAGCAAAATCATTTCTTTACTAACTAATTTTAGTCTAGGCAAGTGAACATTCAAGCCAAACAATTGTTTTTTTCTTTCTATTTTCTCCATTAGCCCTTGGTTGGCATGTCTACATGAACCAACAAACAACACACCCGAAACAGGGCTACTAGTGCGTGGTTACTAAAGAATGCACAGCACCATTCAGAAGCAAATTAACTTTTTTTCATTACTCTATAAACCTTAATTCTACAGCATGGAAGAGTTGCAAACTCTGCCACACCTGGCTAGAGTTCGTGAGTCACCTTTTCTTCGCATGTCCGTTTGCGGTTGATTTTGGGCCGCGTCTGGGTAAAAGGTGCCTTCCGCGACCTCTATCCGCAATCTGCCAGATGCTGCTCGCCTCGGTGTTGATGTTATATCAAGCTGCACAGAACAGGGTACAGTTTTTTAGTGTAAAGAGAGGCATAGCCAATAACAGGATTACAATCAAGAAATAAATGTACAGATAGGGACTGCAGTGGCTGCAGAACCATCATGGCATTCAGTCATCCTACTGAAATACATCAAGGCGTCTAGAGCTTTCTTGTCACTAACCCACTGGTATTTGGCAAAACATGAAAAACAAAGTTCATTTAATTGGATCCGAGTAGAATCGCTAAAAGACAACATCATATGAAATCATGGTGGAATAGGAAACCATACATTTTAACAGCTTGCACAACAGAGGAATTGCAGCACGCAGCATGAAGGCTAATTCTTGGCACACCAGCAACATAAAATTTTCAAAACATTCATTGAAATAGCACAAAACTAAGCACAAGTTTCCCTAATTTTATTGTTGTATCGACACCAAAGATAACTTATTCTGCTTAGACTCGATGAAAACCCATAAGTAAATAAACAATGCCACATGTTCTGTTAGTAAATGCTACTACAATTACGACCAACTGTAGGTGAACTTTTAAGGGAACTACAATTGATAATGCTTTCATTGTCCAATCCAAGGAGGCTAGCTATAAAGACAACCACGAGAAACAAGTACCAATATAGACGTTGGCATCCCAAAAATTGTTGTAAGTTTTTTTTAGAAACAAAGTTGTTGTAAGTTGTAACAATAGCCTTAGCTCACAAATCGGACGCTGAACATTTAACATATCTAATCTTCATACGTTGCAAGACAAAGAACATCGAAACTCCCCATCTACATGCATAACTGCCACCCAAGAATTTACCACAAGACCTGGCAGACACAGCTATGAACAATAAGTACCCCCAACAAATAAGGCAAGCAAACCAAGATCTAATATTTCTGGAGGACCAAGCCGACCTGACCAGACTAGCAGGCACATCGACAGGGGTGAGGTTGTGAGGAGGGGGTGGGGAGTATGAACCGTACGTGTGTTGACCGGCTAATGCACCTACGGTTCTGGATGGTGTTGAAGGTGATGTCCTGTCGCTGGACGATGGATCCAATGCGAAGGGCACCGTCCATGGCAAGGCAGTGGCGAGCATGGACTACCAATGCCAGGAGTGGATGTCGTCATAGAGCAACTTGCGGAACCGCTTTGATTGCTGCCCCGCCGTGTTTTTGGAGTCGACGTAGCGCCGCCGTGACCGACTGAGAGTACGAAGAGGCCACGACGACCACCACCTGCAGAGTGCAGATCCGTCGCAGGCACCACCCGCCGTGTCGCTCGAACCACTCGCGGTCGCGTCCAATTAGGGGAAAGGGATAACGGCAGAAAAAAAGGTACTTCCTCCGTAAACTAATATAAGAGCGTTTAGAATACTAAAGTAGTAATCTAAACGCTCTTATATTAGTTTACAGAGGGAGAATTTATTTTAGATGCAGGGACGTCCGTTTTCAGATCGACATGGGGCAGTGCAATCCACGCTCGATGGTGGATGGACTCGGGTGAGGAATAAGTTATATATGACTCATATTTTATACTCCTGGGAGTATGTACTCTCATCCTCAATATACCTCATATACGCATTAATTATACCTCTTTATCATTCTCAATATACTTCATTTAATATTCTAAGATACCCCAATACGAGTTTTGTTGAAAAAGTATCATCTACGACGTACTTTTTGTAATATACCTTTTTCACGTACAAACGCATCAGTATATACGTAAACATTTAAAATATGTAGACTCGCATGAATTTTTTCATGAAAATCATTTTGGGTATCTAATAATGACTAATGAAGTATATTAAACTGTCGCAAAAAAATGAAGTATATTAAAACAATAATGAGGTATAAAAGATTCATCTATATGGTATATGAGGAGCGGGAGTACGTACTCTCAGGAGTACACAGTCATTTTCCTATATATATATATATATATATATATATATATATATATATATATATATATATATATATATATATATATATATATATATATATACACACACACACATCTGGACTATTCTGTTTCGCGTAACAGAATAATATTCTGTTACCATACTTGAACTGATGGTTTTAGGAGGTTGTACTAATGATTTTCATCTCGTCGAATTGGTCGCCTTTTCATTGGAATGGGGCGTGTAATATATTTTTGGAAAGCTCTAGACATATACATTACAAAATTATAGGAAATTTTTTGCAAAATCATCACCGTTTAAGAACAGTTTTGAAAAAATCGATTTTAATCAAAAATGTGAATCGTATTTTGGACTCAATTTTCAAACGGTTTGTCGGAATTGAGCAAATAAGATGGCGTTGGAAATCTGGTAAAAATCCGCATCTTCCATACATCTACAGTTTTTTCAAATTATATACATTTTAAAAGTAATTTGAAAAACAGTGAAATTCTGGGCGAAACGTATTTTCGCATATATTTTTTTCAAACGGTTTGTCGGATTGATGCAAATGATACGGCGTTGGAAAGCTATGAAAAATGCGCAGCTTTTTCGTATAGAAATGTTTTTCTAATTCTTACGATTTAAAAATGAATTTGAATACTGTCAAATTCGATTTTGAACGCGATTTTTCTAAAATGTTTGTCGAAATGGGGCAAATAATATACCGTTGGATAGCTATCGAAAATGCGAAACTTATTCATGTTGAACATTTTTCTCTACTTCGCACTGTTTAAGAGTAATTTTGAATATGGTGAAACCCATCGTGTTGTTTTTCCTATCTACTCCCTCCGTTCCTAAATATAAGTCTTTCTAGAGATTTCAACAAATGACTACATACAGAGCAAAATGAGTGAATCTACACTCTAAAATATGTCTACATACATCTGTATGTTATAGTTCATTTGAAATATCTAAAAAGACTTAAATTTAGGAACGGAGGGAGTAAAAAACAGAGTACTTGTACCGGTGTATGTACGTGTTTGTACTGAGGTATTTTTTATAATACTTTTGAATGGTTCGAAAAAAGAGTACTTGAACGGATGCACGTATGGTTTTGTACTGAGCGTGTTTTTCATATATTAGACTTTACTCTATTTTTGCGATATCATTTTCGTTGTAACTTTTCAACGGTCTACGATATTATCGCCCTCAAACTTGCATGGTTTTATATCGTTGAACTGAACGAAATTTTATTTTAAGAAAAATATTGTGTGTCAAGTCTAACATTTTCAACGTTGTTCTGGACTTCTTTCATCCCACGACTTAAACGTTACCATTTGAATTTCTTTGGGTTTTGTTTGTGTTTCAGCTTTTTCCAAAAACTTATCTAGGACGTCGTGTTGAACTTACAACTTTTTTAATTGTGAACTTATTGTGTTTTTACAATTCCAAAGCTAGCAAGTAGTAGGATATTCACCCAACAAAGGGGCTAATTACATGGAGCAGTGGAAGTAATACCACAGTCTGATCGATAGCTAGCAGTAATAGCACTGACCGCCAATACACATACACATGAACTGATAACAAACTTGCACACAACCTGACAAACAAGAAAATACATTAACCGACAAAAAGAACACAATACACATGAACTGATAATCCCCACGGCTAATGGCAAAGCTTTGTTGCATCTAGGTTCACCCATTTACTGAAAGTAGAACTTATCAGTTTTATTTAATTCGGGCTGATGTTTAAATGCTCACCATTTTGGCCTACATCAGAATACTCAGAACACATCAGTATTTGCTAAAGGTCCTGCAAATACATAGTTACAGAACAAAATCTTTCTCCAATGACAACGCAAGAGTCACGACCAGTATCACCAAACAATACTAGCTCGACCGCCCGGCATGTGTGCGCGGCAAGGGGAGAAGATACTCTGATGCTAGATGTGTAGAGACAACAAGCTCACGCATAGAAGACGATGGACGACTCACGCAGGAGGCCTCAGACTGCTCCCTGTTGCCACTGATGGCTATGGAATCATGCAAAATCCTGACGAAAAGATCACATTTATTTTCACGAAACTAATCTCTTGAACTTGCTCCACGATAATCTTCAAACCTCCTACAAGAATAGTCATTATTTAAAGTCAACATGAATACCTACAAGAAATGATCACAAACATTTACGGAACATTCTTTTAAAGGGGTATGCAGCAATAATTAGAACCAAAAAATACGATGAAACTATGGTATCTACATTAAATATCATCTAGATTCTAGCAACAACCGTTTTGCATGATCATTGGCATTTGGAATATCATCCAACAACTATCAGAGTTCCATAAGACCACATTTTCACTTACTATGACGATGTACTTGTGTTGCCCAAAAACATACACGGAAGCACAAAATAAAATTTTAAATACATTGGTGCTCACTGGAATAGTCACAAACACCTAAAGAGCATGTTCTTTTCACATCTTCCCAACTACTCAGTTAGCAGAATACCACATCTATGCATTTTAATAGCAGGAGCAAAGAAAGAGAGAGATATTTTTGTGAGAGTGCCATTGACGCACACAGAGGACTACCATCAGTGCTCACAAGGGATCCAGGCACATGAGCAAGAAGTGGTAGCTTGCCAAAGTGTGAGGAGGGGCTCATCCAGTGGCGTATCAAGGAGAGACTGCAGTAGAACGGTGAGACCGTGATGCGGGCATCCCTAAACTGATGTGAATTTTGTTGCCAAACTGCTGTGCAATCATGCAATGAGTGAGCTACCATATAATATAAAGTCGATCTCTCTCTAACACACATCAAAATATTTTTTACGGTTTTTCTGTATGAACTAATGACAAATTATACATTGAACTAATAATAATATATTGTTTTTTTCATATAGGAAACATGTTCTTCTCCACATGAACTGATACGCTAACACACATAGAATTGTTTCCATGCTTTTCTAAGAACCGAGGATAAAATATAGGGTCGGACAATAGGGGATTAAAGTTTGTAGCAGTAGTGCTCATGGCAATATAGGGCTCTCCCAGGACAAGCCCTCGTGTATAAAAAAGCTAGTGGTTTAAGTTCAAAATGTGGACAACGCCACCAAGCATTTCATTAGTATATATTCTCACCTTTTCCTCCAATGCCTATTTTGTGTTATATGAATATGGAAAACATAAAGGCAATTGTACTTACGATTTGGAATTAGATGTACTGAATAGCATACAAAAGATGGACTGAAAAAAATGAACTAGCACAACCATTCTGCCTTTTGACAATCTTTTGAACTAGCTCTACGACAATTTTTTGAACTTACGTATGTAGATGAAGTGAACTTTTCGACACATATCTTTGGTTTGTAACCATACCCAACTCACACCATCCTTGATATTGTGTTTAACTACTGTTGCATTTTTTTTATGCGGTGAACTTTTTTATAAAAAAATACTGACTATTGTTTTCTAATTTACAACAATACTTCACTGTTTTTTGTATAAATTGTTTTGTATAATGCAAATTTGAAATATTGTTTTCTTTTCATTAACCAATTACATCACACTAATTTAGAGAATGTACTTCTTGGCAGCGACACAATGAACCTCCAGGAAAATAAGATTTGTACCACTTTCTCTCCATTGTCACTAGCCATGATAACAAAAAACAGAATTCATGGGAAAAAATCTTCTCTTTTCAAACATTAACACAAAAATGTCTTGATTGTAAAGGCATCACAGGAAGTGTAAAAGTTTTTTTCCAAATGACCTTAATCACTAAATACACGCAGTTGGCTTGATCAGTGTCACAGTAATGCCCGCCAAGTAGTTGAACTGATCATCAAGTAGTTGAACAGAACATGGAAACACAGATGAAATTGGACTTATGACCGGCAAATAGTTGAACTAAACAAAACTGTCATTGCGCAATAAGAAACTACAATTAATTAGCCTGTGATGCTCTAGTTCAGCAACACTGCAAGAATTCATTGTTTTATGTATACCACCATGAACCGTGGCACTGGCATTTAGCATCTAAAAACACACAGTGGAATCAACAAACAACTAGTAAAACTGCGGATAGCATGCATGTATGCATCCGCACTGCGGCATGGGCCTATGGATTACCGCTTTTCCTAGATTTTCAACATATGCTTTTTCTCTTTCATGAACTTACCCATGTTTTCTAAGCAAGATGTGCACTCCCCAAAACATAGTGTACTTACTAAGCATCAGTAATTGAACTTCAAGCATTTTGTGTGTGTGAAATATACTTTTTTAACCCAAGTGAACCCTAGTTTATAGGCGAACCTTTCCATGTAGATGTACAGACATGAAAAGGCTATGATGACAGAAGTGTTGTATAAAACACCACAAAGAACAAGAATCTTTTTTGCCAGAAGAATTATACAAAATATTAACCAAAAATCATTTGTATGCATATTACCCAGATATCTCATAAGCCATTTTGTGTACAACATCATTATCAAGCACAAGTGCTATCGGAAGAAGATTGAAACACAAAATAAATTGGACTTACCAATGGGAAGTCGATGAATTGAAAAGCACATAGAAGATAAATTTGTGAATCTGGCTTTTTGATTCATCCTGCAAGAAAATAAGAACAAATATGAGACATGAGGTTTTCTAGGGGGCCTGTCGATGGAAGGAGTAGTCGAGCGAAGGAATAGGGTAGCCTCTTAGAGATGGTTGGCGCAGACGCATACGAAGGAGGGAACCGAAGCCATGCTGCAGGGAGGCCGGCGGCGGCACTCGGGACAGAGAAGCCAGCCGAGGTCCATGTGTGAGGTCGGAGGTTGCGGATCCCAAGTGTGCGGCACGGGTGGAGGTCGGAGCCAGTGGATGCTCGAGCATGGAAAAATTCTTGAACTTGTCATACACCAGTACTAGCACTTACTGGTTCTCCGCCACCTAAAATGCAGAACACATGGAAAATAAGAATTGCACTGATCAAAAGTTAGATTCTGAACTGAATGTGTCACTTGTGTGTGATGATTCCTTGTGAATATTCCATTAAACATGTTTGGAGTCACTTGATGCAAGAACACAAAACAAGCATACGAAAAGCTACAGTTCTTTCATTCAGCTATTTTCTGAACTAAGCAGTGCATTTCTCCCTCTTAATATCTGAAAAATTCCAATTATCTGACTGTAACTATATTTGAACTCTGAACTACTATTGTAACTATTTTTTGAACTATTTTAGTTACTGTAGTTTTTGTGGTCTAGGCCCTAAACCACACTATGTGTTTCTATTTTTTTTAACAAACTATAGAACTTTTTTGAACCGAACTGCTACTGCGGTGTATACATATCTAAGTGAATTATTTTCCATCAACTAACTGATTTCACTTTTTATGTTGAACTACTACAAATCTATTTTTGCTAGCAACTGAAAAAGCCTACAAAGGTGTACACAGTTATAGCAAATCCTATGAGAGGCATTTCGATCATACCCATTTTGATGATACGTTGTGTCAACATGTGCATAGGAAAACCACCACTGCATAATGATCAATTGATCAATTTCTCATTTTTCTCACTTCTTTGTCCCTGCCTCAAGCGAAACCAGATTTGACATTAGCTACAAACGAACATGAACATATCAAAACTAGTAGGCGAGTGCACTGAGACATTTTAGCAAACACATGGCATGCACTCAGCAAAAGCTTATGCAGTGAAGAACAAACAAGGGGGTGGGCAGGGACCTGGGAGCTGCGACGAGTGAACGGCCTGGGGCGGCCGGGTTGGACTGCTGGTCGTAGCGGCGGCGAACCAAACGCCCTGGCCACACCGGGATGAGAGGCAACCAGAAGGAGGTAGAGGGGCGTGTCCACGGCGGAGACATTGAACGGCATGTGGTCGCACGTTGAACTGCCTGCACGCGGTGGGGAAGAGGGCCGGACAACGCGCGCTGGGGAGGGAGGTCGTGGCGGCGGCACGCTGGGGGAGGGGGGTGTGGCGGCGGCGCGT
>LR738714.1:264449830-264527864 GCA_902687465.1 Secale cereale | reverse complement strand
ATAGCACCTCAAGGAGCCAGAATAAAATAAACCGTAGAGCTCGATGAGCCAAAGTCAAGCATATTCAGTAAGTCTTCTTAGCAAGTTCTGTTCTTTCCCTCTCATAATTTTTTATCTACATGTCACATGGAGGTGCTCTTAGGTGTATGGACTGTTGGGTATCTTTGCCTTTCTTCCTTGTTGCATATTGAGATTTATATGCAGCTGTCAACATTGCCTTCTTCAAATTCAGTGACCGTTCCTGTAAAAAACAATGGCCAATTGCATTGTCTTCTAGAATGTAAATATGCACCGCGTAGTACTAGCATATGATAGATCTATTGGTAGTAGACCATAATGAAAAACATTAAGGACAACCCGGTGCATGTAGCTCCGCTTGCGCATGATCTGGAGAAGAGTCCGGCCACTTTGGGTGAAAAGCATTATGAATTAAAATTTACAGGTGTGAGTAATCTGATTCAAAATAATTACCATCCATTCCACATATTTCTACTATTTGGAACGGTTGATTTGTAAGTGTCCAAAATGCATATACTTTTATTTTGTACGCTCGACCTAGATATTACTAGCTTTTTATAATTAAATGGAACTACATAGTGATTTCAGCTTCTAAGCAATATATTTATGTGCCTATCTAACTAATTCCCCTTCTATTTGAATCACATGAAACAGAGAGTTTACCGGGATTGTGGGAGAAAATCTACATGGCATCATGAGAAAAGAGGGATTGACGTACGGTATGGGATACCACAGAGTGTAAATTGTACTTCTATTTTCTTTTTCAATCAGATCTTTCTCTATGAATCAATTTATGTCGTATACTGAAATCATGTTATATTAAGAAGTGATAGAGTTAGCTTGTCCAATGAATAGATATGTTTGACAATGGAAATTTGGAGGATTAATTAGTTGAATTAAAATTCTTCTTTTACAACCTATTAGAGATCAAATGGATGAAATGATATATTATTGTCTTTATTACGTGGCAACATGATTCCACGCTGTTCATTTTTAATTATACATAGTTATCGTAAACATTGTGTATTTAGTTAATATATATGTTTTAAAAAACTATTACTTATTTTCGTACGTGCGTTGCACGTGCAAGCTTACTAGTATTATTATGTTACTAATAGGACGTGGAGTAACTGAGCCCGAGCACAAATGCTCTCGTTATCCACAGCGTTCATTGGCGTCTCTGGATCTGTGCCATTGTTTTATGCGAGAGTTGGAGGTCCTCCAGAAATCGGCCACTGTGCCGAAATACGTACGCGGCAGCGCGTCGTGGTGGGCCAACGAGACGGGGCATGGTGACCAGAAGTAACGGCAGTTTGCCACCGACGAGTGTTCCCAGGATCAGAATCGGGGCCGCCGTCTGATCCATGGATCGGAAAGTTAGCTTTGCCGTCTTGCCGCTGTAGAGTCGAATTGAATGCAGGGTCCAGCGTCTTCTCTTGCAGAAGCGAGTGGCGAGGTGAAGACTGCCAGGTCGATGTCAGGAGCGGCAGCGGCGATCCACCATGGAGTTTTTGATGCAACCTATTGACAGGTTCGTAGATCCTTACCTAGCTGGCGATCTTGTCTGCATTTTTAGGGCGTTTTGTCTAGCTACTATTTGAGTACGTTCGTTCTCCCCCATGTTTTAGATCTGCTCTGCTTGAGGAGGTGGGTGAGACCGTGAGAGTTTTGTGCCCGGCCCTCAAGTTGGGATTAGTGGTGCGCTGGCGGAGACTGTCGTGCCGCAGCAGCATTAGCCGGCCATGCCACAGCAGCACGGGTCGGCTGCGAGCGGAGAAGCGCAGATCTGGTCGGCCAAGGAGGACGGAGCGGCAAGAAGGGAGAGCTCTCCTCGGATGTCTAAGCTGTCGATGAGGAAGATGAATCCGCAGGCTCTCGGATGGAATAAGAGGTTAGTGAAAAATCTGCATTATATCTTCAGAGATGCAGAAGATTGATTACTGAAAAAAATTAAGAGTGCAAAATGTTCCTTATGTGTTCAGAGATTCAAAAAATTTAGTAGGGAAAAATTGATTAGTGGAAAATCTGACTTACATCTTCAGAGATGCTAAAGATTTGGTAATGAAAATTGAGAGGTGCTAGGAACCAGGGAAGTACATTAGTACTGTAAAATTGCAATGTTCCTTATGTGTTCAGAGATTCGAACTATTTTGTAATGTGAAAATGATCAGTAAAAATCTGTCTTACGTCTTCAGAGGTGCTAAATATTTAGTAACCAGAAATTGACATCAGCTATAAGAATCAGGGGGACTACACTAGTACTGAAAAAATTGAGGAGTAGTAAATGTTCCGTATGTGTTTATAGAATCAAACTATAAAATGATCTGTGGAAAAACTTCCTTACGCCTTCAGAGATGTAGAAGATTTTAGTAATAAAAAAACTGACAGCACTATACGAATCAGAGGACTGCAGCAATCTGAGTTGGGAGCAGTCATTAAAATGCATTCAGATAATTCATGTTTGTAGTATTTGGTGTTTGCAGGCTGAGAAGTGGTGCTACTGCAGCAAGCAGAGCACCGTGCCCGACTCGAGTCAGTGTGTTTGAGAAAGTTGTTAGGTGTTTTGCAAAGAAGCCGACTAAACACATGATCATGCCTATTCTTGGCACTACATTCGACTCGTCGGGTGAGGCCTATGACTTCTACAATCTATATTCATGGGAAAGGGTTTTGGCATAAAGTACGTAAAGAGCCGGCCAAATGTGGAGAGAAATGGGCTAAGCCATATTTCAATGGTGTGTTCTGTGCGACGATGATCAGCACACAGAGGAGTGAGAGCGCGAACCATATGTTAAAGAATTATGTGCATCCTGCGTGTCCCATGCATATGTTTGTGCAGAAGTATATGACGCTCCTTTTTGACAGAGAATCCAATGAGAACTATGAGGAGAAACGGTCGAGAATTGTACGGATGTTATATGTTCATTCGTGCGCATTTTTTTCCATGTTTTTCCAGAATGCTTGGCTGCACATTGGTGCATACAAAAGTAGAATCTTGTTGATGCTGTTTGAGAAAATTGCAGGGGAGACTGTTGATGGGGGCGAACCATGCAGTGGAGAGGCATGCCAGCAAAATATACACTAGGGCTATGTTTGAGCAATTCGGACACATACTGTACGAGTGCGGGGCTTATCAGGTTGAAGAAGTTGAAAAACATAAGACATACATCACGATCCATAGTGAAGCAAAGAAAAGGGAGAAGTGGTCGAAAATCTTGTACAAGGTTACAATGCTTGATGGGGGCAACTGAGTTCGGCTGCGAGTGTGCGCAATTTGCACACAAGGGGCTGTTGTGTAGCCATGTACTGAAGGTCTGTGATAATGTTTGGGGAGTAACTAATTTATCATTTTAAAACTCCAGCCCATTTGAAGCTTATGCATGACAACAGTAAATGTTTTTCTTGCAGGTGCTAGATTTCATTGGAGCTAAAGAAATACCAGCAAAGCATGTAGTGAAGAGATGGATGAGGGATGCTCGTGATGTTCTTCCTCCTCATTTGACCCAATACCAAAAAGACAGCATGCAGAACAACCCTTTCTCATATAGACACTTCACGATGTACATGCACAGAATGGAATTTGTCAGGCTCGGTGACACCAGTGTTGCCCACAATCGGTTGATGGAACTTTTCTAGTCAAATTTGGCGGTGATGTTACTCTATGCAGAAGTTAGTGATGGTCTTGGCCTTGAGGATACACTTGCAGACAGGGGCGCTATGGTGTGTCAGACACCTGTGGTAGTGGTTTCAGCGGAACAACAGACGAATGTCCAGCAAGCTGTTGCTGAATATGCTGATAATGATTCTGTCTCAAGGACAAGCAATAGGTTGGAAGGATTAATGTCTTCGGCGAAAAGGAAGGAGATGGGACGGCCAACGACCAGTTGGGAGAAAGCTCCATATGAGGGTCTGAGCAGGAGGACTAGGTTTTGCACGATATGCCGTAGACAGGGGAACTACATGCCTGGACCACGGTGATGTTCCTAAGCAACCTCGGAAGCCCGCCAGATGCAATAACTGTGGCATTGAGGGGCACAGGCGAAATAATTGTAACAAAGCAATGGAATTTAGGTTAGCAAATGGAATGTAGTTGTGAAATGTCTTCGCATATGAAATGATGAGACCCATGATGGGCTCATGATGGCTTCTCTAAAACTTCAATGCCAACAGGTATGTGGTCAATATTCAGGTGCTGTATGCTTTTGCTAACTCTGGAACTTGGCTGCTGGCTGAGTAATGTAACATGTCAAATCATGTTTTAGCTTCTCATGTCAGATTTAGTTTGAAGCGCTGTCTGATGATTAATTCTGTGTTGGCAATTGTGGATTGCAAACCTCTTGTCATTTGCTGCAACCCTAGCTGTTGAATTGTTTTTCATACATTATGTGATAAAACTTTAGGATACCTAGATCCTGAAACAGATTTTCATTTGCTGAAACTTATTTGAATTGTATTGTAAACTAGCACGTGTATATGCTTGACAGCAAGACAACAGTAAGGTATGATGTCTCCTATGTCTTGCACCGGTAAGGTACGACAGCTTGGCCGGCGAATAAAATAAATGGGTGGGTTTGGATGGGCACCGCACAAGTCGTGCAGCCCCATCTGATCCGCCTCGCTGTGAGTGACGGCGTAGGAATTAAAGAATTGGTTGAGTGGGCCATGGTCTCTGAAATAGCAGCATATACTAGTTGGAATACGCAAAGCTAAACAGTGGACGGCGCGAATCTAAGAGTGAGAGGATGGCTGAGATAAAGAGCTCATCGGAGCTCGTGCTAAGAATAGTACTTTCGGTTACTACTATATATATTTTGGCTTTATATTTTGGTTTTATATTTTGCAGACATACCTCTATCAAGTGGTATGAGTTTTCAGGTTGCTCGGTGAGAATTTCTAGTTATTCCTAAATTAGATTTATTTTCTTACCTATTGTCCAAGAAAAAGTCCAAAAAAAAGTTAGATCTATTCATCCTTTGTCCAAGCGAGTCTGAGCCTTTGCAATTTTCTTTTCATTGTTTGCATTATTGAATTATCGGTTGCATCGTCGTGTCGAGTTGCTGGTCTTAGTGTCTAGCCACGTCGCCGCTGCATCGTTATCCCTTCCGCTATCCACCACCTCATCCATCAATTTCCACCTCGTGCTACCCATCGTTCATTGTCACAATCATAGTTGAAGTCGTTCGCATCTTTGTTTGATCCAATCTGGATCTTATCTAGTTTGTCTTGGAAAGAGGGAGAAAGAAAAAAAAAGACAGAGAAAAAAAAAGTAAAAAAAAAGAGGAGAGAAAGAAAAGGAAAAAAAGTGTGAGAAAAAAGAAAAAGAAAAAGAAGGAAAAGAAATTTGGAGAGAGAGTTGTTGTATATTCTGCTTGGCAGTTGTTTTCATCATTATCTTTACTGCCGTTGTGATCTTCACTTATATCTTGCTGTCCAGAGCTACTTCGTATCCTTTATTGATGCTAGTTGTGCTACACCGTGACATCATTAGTGTTCTAGGCTCGCGTCTCTAGTCTGGTCTAGCCTAGGACCAGCACAGTACCGTCGTTGAGCGTTTATTCAACATTGCATCTCTGAATTGATTATTGTTAATCTTTTGCTACCATATATAAAGCCAACCCAGCTCCATATATTTCTACACCGTGATTACGTACGTTCACCTGGCAATCGCTTTACTCAATCTTTGGAGTTATTTGACACCGCTGGTTGCCTATCACCACGTGCTGCATGGTAAGAACTTGTAAGATATTGATATTTGCTTTACTGTGAGCGCTTTACCACCACATCCTAGTAGTTCATAGGAACATTATTTTTGAATTTTGTTTCTTGTTTCTACTAATCATGGCAGGTTCAAGAGTCGGTTG
This sequence comes from Secale cereale, assembly GCA_902687465.1. Lineage (NCBI taxonomy): Eukaryota > Viridiplantae > Streptophyta > Magnoliopsida > Poales > Poaceae > Secale > Secale cereale. Next base: position 264,521,985 of record LR738714.1, on the reverse strand, counting down.
GGCTTCATCGATGATGGGAGACGTGTCATCACCTCAGAAAATACAACCACCATCACAAGAGGTATAAAGACATCAGAATGCGCACAAACAAGTTCTTATTTCCATGCCACCTTTTCATGGTCGTTTTAAACCTGATTTATATATTGAATGGGAGTTCAACATCAACAATATATTAGGTTCCCATAGTTTTGATGAACGTAAAAAAGTTAAGGTTGCGGTTGGTTCTTTCACTGGTTTATTTGCATCGCGGCTACGAGATTTCCGCACTTTGAAGCCACCATGATGACATACAAGAAGATGGACGAAATATACAGCATGTCTTTCATAAATTTCGTCCATAGCTTATTACTGGTGCTGTGTCACCTTAGTTTTGGGCTAGGCCCATGTATTTTCGAAATACCTCTCATTTGTTTTTTTAGAGCCCATATTGTAGGGGAAACAACTTAGGAGGTGTTTTAGTCTCACCTTGCCAAGGAAGGACAAAATACCCTCTCTTTTCCCCTATAAATACAGCCCTTAAGGCACCGTTTAGACTGGGGTTTTATTTAGTTAAAAGTTAGCCATCGTTGCAACTTCGTGTACTTCGTTTGTGTCCAACGACCAGACCAAGACCGCTTATGAAACCCCATTTTTATCAATACTTCATCCATATTCGCAATATTCAGATTGCTTATTCATATTCTTGCTTCCTCTTCGATTGCTTGCAGGAATAGACCTTCGTGGTCAGGTTGATCGTGCTCCGGCGTGGTCAATAACCTCTTGGAGTTGGTTTAGCGATTGCTAAGGCGCAACGTCGTTGCACGTTTGTAGTCGGATCATCAAAGGCATCTTCACCAAATCCTGTTGGGGAACGTAGTATTTTAAAATTTTCCTACGATCACGCAAGATCTATCTACCAGATGCATAGCAACGAGAGGGAAGAGTGTGTCTACGTACCTTCGTAGACCGGAAGCGGAAGCGTCAAGTGACGCGGTTGATGTAGTCGAACTTCTTCGCGATTCAACCGATCAAGCACCGAACGTACGGCACCTCCGCGTTCAGCACACGTTCAGCTTGATGACGTCCCACGAGCTCTTGATCCAGTTGAGCTTCACGGGAGAGTTTCGTCAGCACGACGGCGTGGTGACGGATATGATGTATTCACCGGCGCAGGGCTTCGCCTAAGCACCGCGACGGTATGACCGAGGTGTGTTTCTGTGGAGGGGGGCACCGCACACGGCTGAAACAATTCAACTTGTGTGTCTTTGGGTGCCCCCTGCCCCCGTATATAAAGGAGCAAGGGGGAGGCCGGCCGGCCCTTGTTTGGTGCGGCTAGGGGTGCAATCCTACTAGGAATAGGATTGCAATCCTATTCCTAGTAGGAACCACCAAAGAAGGAAGAGAGGGAATAGGAAAAGAAGAAGAGGTGGCGCCCCCCAACTCCTAGTCCAACTAGGAACCCTAGGTGGGGCGCCGGCCAGCCCTATGGGCTGCCTCTCTCTTTTCCATAAGGCCCACTATGGACCATCCCCCTTCGTAGGGGGTTCCGGTAACCCCCTCCGGCAATCCAGTTAAATCCGAAACTTTTCCGGAACACTTCCGGTGTCCGAATATAGTCGTCCAATATATCAATCTTTATGTCTCGGACATTCCAAGACTCCTCGTCATGTCCGTGATCTCATCCGGGACTCCGAACTACCTTCGGTACATCAAAACTCATAAACTCATAATACCGATCATCATCAAACGTTAAGCGTGCGGACCCTACGGGTTCAAGAACTATGTAGACATGACCGAGACTCATCTCCGGTCAATAACCAATAGCGGAACCTGGATGTTCATATTGGCTCCTACATATTCTACGAAGATCTTTTATCGGTCAAAACCGCATAACAACATATGTTGTTCCTTTTGTCATCGGTATGTTACTTGCCCGAGATTCGATCGTCGGTATCTCTATACCTAGTTCAATCTCGTTACCGGCAAGTCTCTTTACTCGTTCCGTAACACATCATCTCGTGACTAACTCATTAGTCTTTTGCTTGCAAGGCTTATTATGATGTGTGTTACCGAGAGGGCCCAGAGATACCTCTCCGACACTCGGAGTGACAAATCCTAATCTTGATCTATGCCAACACCACGAATACTTTCGGAGACACCTGCAGAGCATCTTTATGATCACCCAGTTACGTTGTGACGTTTGATAGCACACAAGGTGTTCCTACGGTATTCGGGAGTTGCATAATCTCATAGTCATAGGAACATGTATAAGTCATGAAGAAAGCAATAGCAGTAAAACTAAACGATCATAGTGCTATGCTAACGGATGGGTCTTGTCCATCACATCATTCTCCTAATGATGTGATCCCGTTGATCAAATGACAACTCATGTCTATGGCTAGGAAACATAACCATCTTTGATCAATGAGCTAGTCTAGTAGAGGCATACTAGGGACTTACTGTTTTGTCTATGTATCCACACATGTACTAAGTTTCCGGTTAATACAATTCTAGCATGAATAAAAGACATTTATCATGATATAAGGAAATACAAATAACAACGTTATTATTGCCTCTAGGGCATATTTCCTTCACGTGCTTGGTCGACGCTACATATATACTACACATACGTATATGGAGGACTAGAGTCACGCTAGCTAGCTAGCTAGCTGCTAGCTATACTAAGCAAACGAAGGAACAGAAGATCTCGTATATATAATCAACATATATATATATATATATGCATACAGAGAGATGTAATATCGACCACCTCTCCTTCTCCGAGAGATTGGTCGAACAACAAGTTCTCGTATATCGTCTATCCCGACACTACCGGGCACATATATACAATAATTATCTCTTACAAAAATAATCTCCTAACACATGGATGCATGGTCCACATAGTATTCTCCGTCTTCAGCGATCACGTGTTCAAGGAAGAATGCCGCCAATTCCTCTTGAATTGCTCGCAGACGATCTGGTGTTAGGAGTTCATCCCGCATCCGAAACATCTAATTTGAAGTAGGGGGTCAATACATGAAATGATGCTATAAATTTGTGAATATTATTGATTGCTTACGCACTTCAAATTGTTCATCAGTGTAGCCCCGCTCACAGGTCGTGTGGCGGATGGACTCGCAAATGTAGTATCCACAATAATCATTCCCGGGTTCCTGCCACAACCACTTTACAAGAAATAGAGCTCAATCAAACTGATAAGCAAGAATGCCAAATTGGTATTGATGAAACTAGCGCTTGAATCAAGATATAGGAGATGCGCGTGCGGAACATGCTACTATATAGTACTTACTTTCGGGTATCTTCAATTGTAGCTTCTTCGGCAGTCCCGGAGCTTTTTTGATGAATTTTTTCCAAGCCCTGCCAGACAAAGGAAACAATTGTTGGGGAACGTAGTATTTTAAAATTTTCCTACGATCACGCAAGATCTATCTACCAGATGCATAGCAACGAGAAGGGAGAGTGTGTCTACGTACCCTCGTAGACCGGGAGCGGAAGCGTCAAGTGACGCGGTTGATGTTGTCGAACTTCTTCGCGATTCAACCGATCAAGCACCGAACGTACGGCACCTCCGCGTTCAGCACACGTTCAGCTTGATGACGTCCCACGAGCTCTTGATCCAGTTGAGCTTCACGGGGGAGTTTCGTCAGCACGACGGCGTGGTGACGGATATGATGTGAACACCGGCGCAGGGCTTCTCCTAAGCTTCGCGACGGTACGACCGAGGTGTGATTCTGTGGAGGGGGGCACCGCACACGGCTAAAACAATTCAACTTGTGTGTCTTTGGGTGCCCCCCTGCCCCCGTATATCAAGGAGCAAGGGAGGAGGGGCCGGCCACCTCCTATGGTGCGGCTAGGGAGGGGACTCCTACTAGGAATAGGATTGCAATCCTATTCCTAGTAGGATTCACCGAAAGGAAGAAGGGGGAAAGGAATAGGAGAGGTGGCGCCCCCCCAATCCTAGTCCAACTAGGATTCCTAGGTGGGGGCGCCGGCCAGCCCTATGGGCTGCCTCTCTCTCACCCTTTAGGCCCACTATGGACCATCCCCTCTCGTAGGGGGTTCCGGTAACCCCCTCCGGCATTCCCGATAAATCCGAAACTTTTCCGGTATACTTCCGGTGTCCGAATATAGCCGTCCAATATATCAATCTTTATGTCTCGGACATTCCGAGACTCCTCTTCATGTCCGTGATCTCATCCGGGACTCCGAACTACCTTCGGTACATCAATACTCAAAAACTCATAATACCGATCGTCATCAAACGTTAAGCGTGCGGACCCTACGGGTTCGAGAACTATGTAGACATGACCGAGACTCATCTCCGGTCAATAACCAATAGCGGAACCTGGATGTTCATATTGGCTCCTACATATTCTACGAAGATCTTTTATCAGTCAGAACCGCATAACAACATACGTTGTTCCTTTTGTCAAACGGTATGTTACTTGCCCGAGATTCGATCGTCGGTATCTCTATACCTAGTTCAATCTCGTTACCGGCAAGTCTCTTTACTCGTTCCGTAACACATCATCTCGTGACTAACTCATTAGTCTTTTGCTTGCAAGGCTTATTGTGATGTGTGTTACCGAGAGGGCCCATAGATACCTCTCCGACACTCGGAGTGACAAATCCTAATCTTGATCTATGCCAACACCACGAATACTTTCGGAGACACCTGTAGAGCATCTTTATGATCACCCAGTTACGTTGTGACGTTTGATAGCACACAAGGTGTTCCTACGGTATTCGGGAGTTGCATAATCTCATAGTCATAGGAACATGTATAAGTCATGAAGAAAGCAATAGCAGTAAAACTAAATGATCAAAGTGCTATGCTAACGGATGGGTCTAGTCCATCACATCATTCTCCTAATGATGTGATCCCGTTGATCAAATGACAACTCATGTCTATGGTTAGGAAACATAACCATCTTTGATCAATGAGCTAGTCTAGTAGAGGCATACTAGGGACACTCTGTTTTGTCTATGTATTCACACATGTACTAAGTTTCCGGTTAATACAATTCTAGCATGAATAATAAATATTTATCATGATATAAGGAAATATAAATAACAACTTTATTATTGCCTCTAGGGCATATTTCCTTCAGTCTCCCACTTGCACTAGAGTCAATAATCTAGCTCACATCGCCATGTGATTTAATACCGATAGTTCACATCGTTATGTGAATAACACCCATAGTTCACATCGTCATGTGACCAACACCCAAAGGGTTTACTAGAGTCAATAATCTAGTTCACATCGCTATGTGATTAATACCCAAGAGTAATAAGGTGTGATCATGTTTTGCTTGTGAGAGAAGTTTAGTCAACGGGTCTGTCACATTCAGATCCGTATGTATTTCGCAAATTTCTATGTCTACAATGCTCTGCATAGAGCTAATCTAGCTAATTGCTCCCACTTTCAATACGCATCCAGATTGATACTTAGAGTCATCTGGATTTAGTGTCAAAGCTTGCATCGGCGTAACCCTTAACGACGAACTCTTTATCACCTCCATAATCGAGAAATATTTCCTTAGTCATCCAATTACTAAGGATAATTTTGACCGTTGTACAGTGATCTACTCCTGGATCACTATTGTACCTCCCTGTCAAACTCATGGCAAGGTACACAACGTGTTTTGTACACAGCATGGCATACTTTATAGAACCTATGGCTGAGGCATAGGGAATGACTTTCATTCTCTCTATATTTTTCTGCCGTGGTCTGGCTTTGAGTCTTACTCAACTTCACACCTTACAAGTCAGGCAAGAACTCCTTCTTTGACTGATCCATTTTGAACTACTTCAAAATCTTATCAAGGTATGTACTCATCGAAAGTCTTATCAAGCGTCTTGATCTATCTCTATAGATCTTGATGCCCAATATGTAAGCAACTTCACCAAGGTCTTTCTTTGAAAAAACTCCTTTCAAACACTCCTTTATGCTTTCCAGAAAATTCTACATAATTTCCGATCGACAATATGTCATTCACATATACTTATCAGAAAGGTTGTAGTGCTCCCACTCACTTCTTGTAAATACAGGCTTCACCGCAAGTCTGTATAAATCTATATGCTTTGATCAACTTATCAAAGCGTATATTCCAACTCCGAGATGCTTGCACCAGTCCATAGATGGATCGCTGGAGCTTGCACATTTTGTTAGCACCTTTAGGATTGACAAAACCTTCTGGTTGCATCATATACAAGTCTTCTTTAATAAATCCATTAAAGAATACAGTTTTGTTAACCATTTGCCAGATTTCTTAAAATGCAGCAACTACTAACATGATTCGGACAGACTTAAGCATCGCTACGGGTGAGAAAGTCTCATCGTAGTCAACTCCTTGAACTTGTCGAAACCCTTTCGCAATAAGTCGAGCTTTGTAAACAATAACATTACCGTTTGCGTCGGTCTTCCTCTTGAAGATCCATTTATTTTCGATGGCTTGCCGATCATCGGGCAAGTCAACCAAAGTCCATACTTTGTTCTAATACATGGATCCCATCTCATATTTCATGGTCTCAAGCCATTTTGCGGAATCTGGGCTCATCATCGCTTCCTCATAGTTCGTAGGTTCATCATGGTCTAGTAACATGACTTCCAGAACTGAGTTGCCGTACCACTCTGGTGCGGAACGAACTCTGGTTGATCTACGAAGTTCAGCAGAAACTTGATCTGAAGTTTCATGATCATCATCATTAGCTTCCTCACTAATTGGTGTAGGAATCACTGGAACGAGTTTCTGTGATGTACTACCTTCCAATTCGGGAGAAGGTACAATTACCTCATCAAGTTCTACTTTCCTCCCACTCACTTCTTTCGAGAAAAACTCCTTCTCTAGAAAGGATCCACTCTTAGCAACAAAGACCTTGCCTTCGGATCTGTGATAGAAGGTGTACCCAATAGTTTCTTTTGGGTATCCTATGAAGATTTACTTCTCCGATTTGGGTTCGAGCTTATCATGTTGAAACTTTTTCACATAAGCATCGCAGTCCCAAACTTAAAGAAATGACAGCTTAGGTTTCTCGTCAAACCACAGTTCATACGGTGTCATCTCCACGGATTTAGATGGTGCCCTATTTAACGTGAATGTAGCTGTCTCTAATGCATAACCCCAAAAGCGATAGTGGTAGATCGGCAAGAGACATCATCGATCGCACCATATCTAATAAAGTACGGTTATGATGTTCGGACACACCATTACACTGTGGTGTTCCAGGTGGCGTGAGTAGTGAAACTATTTCACATTGTTTTTACTGAAGGCAAAACTCGCTAACTCAAATATTTTACCTCTACGATCATATCGTAGAAACTCTTATTTTTCTTGTTACAATGATTCTCCACTTCACTCTGAAATTCTTTGAACTTTTCAAATGTTTCAGACTTGTGCTTCATTAAGTAGATATACCCATATCTGCTCAAATCATCAGTGAAGGTCAGAAAATAACGATACCCGCCGCGAGCTTCAACACTCATTGGTCCACATACATCTGTATGTATGATCTCCAACAAATCTGTTGCTCGCTCCATTGTTCCGGAGAACGGAGTTTTAGTCATCTTGCCCATGAGGCATGGTTCGCAAGCACCAAGTGATTCATAATCAAGTGATTCCAAAAGTCCATCACTATGGAGTTTCTTCATGCGCTTTACACCATTATGACCTAAACGGCAGTGCCACAAATAAGTTGCACTATCATTATTAACCTTGCATCTTTTGGCTTCAATATTATGAATATGAGTATCACCACGATCGAGATCCAACAAACTATTTTCATTGGGTGTATGACCATCGAAGGTTTTATTCATGTAAACAGAACAACAATTATTCTCTAACTTACATGAATAACCGTATTGCAATAAACATGATCAAATCATATTCATGCTCAACACAAACACCAAATAACACTTATTTAGGTTCAACACTAATCCCGAAAGTATAGGGAGTGTGCGATGATGATCATATCAATCTTGGAACTACTTCCAATACACATCGTCACTTCATCCTTTAACTAGTTTCTATTCATTATGCAACTCCCATTTCGAGTTACTACTCTTTAGCAACTGAACCAGTATCAAATACCGAGGGGTTGCTATGAACACTAGTAAAATACACATCAATAATCTGTATATCAAATATACCTTTGTTCACTTTGCCATCCTTCTTATCCGCCAAATATCTAGGGCAGTTCCACTTCTAGTGACCATTTCTTTTGCAGTACAAGCACTTAGTTTCAGGCTTGAGTTTAGCTTTGGGTTTCTTCACGGGAGTGACAACATGCTTGTCATTCTTCTTGAATTTCCCCTTCTATTCCTTTTGCCTTTTACTTGAAACAAGTGGTCTCATCAACACTTGATGCTCTTTCTTGATTTCTACCTTCGCCGATTTCAACATCGCGAAGAGCTCAGGAATTCCTTTCGTCATCCCTTGCATATTATAGTTCATCACGAAGTTCTACTAACTTGGTGATAGTGACTAGAGAACTTTGTCAATTACTATCTTATCTGGAAGATTAAATCCCACTTGATTCAAGTAATTGTAGTACCCAGACAATCTGAGCACATGCTCATTGGTTGAGCTATTCTCCTCCATCTTGTAGGCAAAGTATTGTGAGAAGTCTTATACCTCTCGACACGGGCATGAGTATGAAATACTAATTTCAACTCTTGGAACATCTTATATGCTCCGTGGCGTTCAAAACGGTTTTGAAGTCCCGGTTCTAAGCCGTAAAGCATGGTGCACTTAAACTATCAAGTAGTCATCATACCGAGCTTTTGTCATAACGTCTACATCTGCTCCTGCAATAGGTCTGTCACCTAGCGGTGCATCAAGGACATAATTCTCTCTGCAGCATTGAGGATAATCCTCAGATCACGGAACAATTCCGTATCATTGCTACTAACATCTTTCAACTCAGTTTTCTCTAGGAACATATAAAAATAAACGGGGAGCAACATCGCGAGCTATTGATCTACACCATAGATATGCTAATACCACCAGGACTAAGTTCATGATAAATTAAAGTTCAATTTAATCATATTAATTTAAAGAACTCCCACTTAGATAGACATCCCTCCGGTCATCTAAATGATCACGTGATTCAAATCAACTAAACCATGTCCGATCATCACGTGAGATGGAGTAGTTTCAATGGTGAACATCTTATGTTGATCATATCTACTATATGATTCATGCTCGACCTTTCGGTCTCCAGTGTTTCGAGGCCATATCTGCATATGATAGGCTCGTCAAGTTTAACCCGAGTATTCTGCGTGTGCAAAACTGGCTTACACCCGTTGTATTTGAACGTAGAGCTTATCACACCCGATCATCACGTGGTGTCTCGGCACGACGAACTTTCGCAACAGTGCATACTCAGGGAGAACACTTATACCTTGAAATTTAGTAAGGGATCATCTTATAATGCTACCGTCGTTCTAAGTAAAATAAGAAGCATAATAAGATAAACATCACATGCAATCAAAAATATGTGACATGATATGGCCATCATCATCTTGTGCTTTTGATCTCCATCTCCAAAGCACCTTCATGATCACCTTCGTCACCGGCGCGACACCTTGATCTCCATCGTAGCATCGTTGTCGTCTTGCCAACTATTGCTTCTACGACTATCGCTACCGCTTAGTGATAAAGTAAAGCAATTACATGGCGATTGCATTTCATACAATAAAGCGACAACCATATGGCTCCTGCCAGTTGCCGATAACATTACAAAACATGATCATCTCATACAAAACCGTATAACTCATCATGTCTTGACCATATCACATCACAACATGCCCTGCAAAAACAAGTTAGACGTCCTCTACTTTGTTGTTGCAAGTTTTACGTGGCTGCTACGGGCTTAGCAAGAACCGTTCTTACCTACGCATACAAAACCACAACGATGTTTCGTCAAGTATGTGCTGTTTTAACCTTCACAAGGACCGGGCGTAGCCACACTTGATTCAGCTAAAGTGAGAGAGACAGAGACCCGCCAGTCACCTTTAAGCAACGAGTGCTCGTAACGGTGAAACCAGTCTCGCGTAAGCGTACGCGTAATGTCGGTCCGGGCCGCTTCATCTCACAGTACCGCCGAAGCAAAGTATGACATGCTGGTAAGCAGTATGACTAGTATCGCCCACAACTCATTGTGTTCTACTCGTGCATATCATCTACGCATAGACCTGGCTCATGATGCCACTGTTGGGGAACGTAGTATTTTAAAATTTTCCTACGATCACGCAAGATCTATCTACCAGATGCATAGCAACGAGAGGGAAGAGTGTGTCTACGTACCCTCGTAGACCGGAAGCGGAAGCGTCAAGTGACGCGGTTGATGTAGTCGAACTTCTTCGCAATTCAACCGATCAAGCACCGAACGTACGGCACCTCCGCGTTCAGCACACGTTCAGCTTGATGACGTCCCACGAGCTCTTGATCCAGTTGAGCTTCACGGGAGAGTTTCGTCAGCACGACGGCGTGGTGACGGATATGATGTATTCACCGGCGCAGGGCTTCGCCTAAGCACCGCGACGGTATGACCGAGGTGTGTTTCTGTGGAGGGGGGCACCGCACACGGCTGGAACAATTCAACTTGTGTGTCTTTGGGTGCCCCCCTGCCCCCGTATATAAAGGAGCAAGGGGGAGGCCGGCCGGCCCTTGTTTGGTGCGGCTAGGGGTGCAATCCTACTAGGAATAGGATTGCAATCCTATTCCTAGTAGGAACCACCAAAGAAGGAAGAGAGGGAATAGGAAAAGAAGAAGAGGTGGCGCCCCCCAACTCCTAGTCCAACTAGGAACCCTAGGTGGGGCGCCGGCCAGCCCTATGGGCTGCCTCTCTCTTTTCCATAAGGCCCACTATGGACCATCCCCCTTCGTAGGGGGTTCCGGTAACCCCCTCCGGCAATCCAGTTAAATCCGAAACTTTTCCGGAACACTTCCGGTGTCCGAATATAGTCGTCCAATATATCAATCTTTATGTCTCTGACATTCCAAGACTCCTCGTCATGTCCGTGATCTCATCCGGGACTCTGAACTACCTTCGGTACATCAAAACTCATAAACTCATAATACCGATCGTCATCAAACGTTAAGCGTGCGGACCCTACGGGTTCAAGAACTATGTAGACATGACCGAGACTCATCTCCGGTCAATAACCAATAGCGGAACCTGGATGTTCATATTGGCTCCTACATATTCTACGAAGATCTTTTATCGGTCAAAACCGCATAACAACATACGTTGTTCCTTTTGTCATCGGTATGTTACTTGCCCGAGATTCGATCGTCGGTATCTCTATACCTAGTTCAATCTCGTTACCGGCAAGTCTCTTTACTCGTTCCGTAACACATCATCTCGTGACTAACTCATTAGTTTTTTGCTTGCAAGGCTTATTATGATGTGTGTTACCGAGAGGGCCCAGAGATACCTCTCCGACACTCGGAGTGAGAAATCCTAATCTTGATCTATGCCAACACCACGAATACTTTCGGAGACACCTGTAGAGCATCTTTATGATCACCCAGTTACGTTGTGACGTTTGATAGCACACAAGGTGTTCCTACGGTATTCGGGAGTTGCATAATCTCATAGTCATAGGAACATGTATAAGTCATGAAGAAAGCAATAGCAGTAAAACTAAACGATCAAAGTGCTATGCTAACGGATGGGTCTAGTCCATCACATCATTCTCCTAATGATGTGATCCCGTTGATCAAATGACAACTCATGTCTATGGTTAGGAAACATAACCATCTTTGATCAATGAGCTAGTCTAGTAGAGGCATACTAGGGACACTCTGTTTTGTCTATGTATTCACACATGTACTAAGTTTCCGGTTAATACAATTCTAGCATGAATAATAAACATTTATCATGATATAAGGAAATATAAATAACAACTTTATTATTGCCTAGGGCATATTTCCTTCAAATCCTTCGTGGTCAGGTTATTTGGAATAGTTATTTGGATCACTGCCAGCCCTATAAGGGCCCGACAGGGCCCTTCTGATCTTCCCGAACTGCACGGCCCCAACAAGATCCCACCTGGGTCCCGATCCCAATGTCGAGCCGCCCCAGCCCCCTTCTCGCCGCTCCTCCCCTCGATCCTCGAGCTCCACCCATGGTTCGCCGCCAAACTTCACTGGATCCGGCGCCTCCCTCCCCGTCTCCAGCTCCTAGATGACCAGATCCAGCACCTCCCCTTTGTCTCCAGCTCCTGGCCGACAGGATCCGGCGCCACCCCTCAGTCGCGACCTCCTGGCCTACCACCGGCACGGGGGAGCGAGCGACGGCGGACGCCAGCGCGAAGGAGCCCGCGTCGCCTGGACGCGGTGAAGCCGCCAGACTTTCTGTATCTAACCGCCATTGACTACTGGAAGCCTCCTCCTCCTTCCATCTTCATCGCCCGACAGCTTAGCAGAGCTCATGACGGCCAAGGCACAAGCTACGGCGAACGACGTGGCCAAGGGAGCATCTCAGCAGTGGAGGACGCATCGGCGGCGCCTTCAAATCTAGCAACGGTAGATGAACTTCCTCCATCTTCTTGCCTACTCCTTCAATCTTGCCTTGCCTAACCTTCTTGCTTCATGCAGATGAACTTCGCGCCCTCTGCAAGACATGAATTGCCATGGAATTCCTCTCCTAGCTCTCCGATGAATTGCTCTCAAGGTGGCCTATCTACTGCTGGAAAAAGGTTGGTCGAACTTCTATCCAAGGTAAGGTTGAACTTCCTGTTGTCTATTATTTGCTTTCAGCCATGTGAAGTTCTGGTTGTAGTATAATGTTTGGTTACAAAACATTAAAAAAATATGCCTGCATTCATATGCAAAAAATCATGTGAAGTTCAACTAGCAAGTCTGCTAGAGTTCAGGTTGGTATGTATCTGGTTGTGTGCAAAAAAAGGAAATTAAAACATACATGTGATCACATGAAGGTCAGGTTGGTATGCACTAGTGGTTCAACAATTCAAACTCATGAAGGTCAGGTTTTTTAACTATAGACAATATTTCCAATTTGCAAGCAAGAAGTTTAGTTTGTGGAGAGTGCTTAGTTCAGGTACATATAAGAAATCAAATAGTGTAGAATTCAAGAATATGAGGTTTCATTCTGTGAATAGTGCTCAGTTCATGTACACAAGTATTGGCAGATGCTCAGCTCAGTGCAGAGTGTGATGTGTGTCCTAGGGAGCAATATGTACATGAAGAACACTTTTATATGAGAAGTTCAGGCTGTGAATAATGCTAAGTTCAGTTACACCAGTATAGGCACATGTAAACTTGTGTGCTAACACATTCTATTTTTTATGCGAGCAGGACGAGAGACGCAGAAAGAAGCTTAAAAGTTACCAGCATCAAGTACACAACCCTAAGCTTGTATGTGTTGCGCCACCCCCTGAATGGGTCACACCTCAAACGCACCAACATCATTACCAATCTGATCCAGACCAAAATTGGATGACACCCAAAACACATGCAGACTTCCAAGATGCTGGGTCAATGCCCTATCCGCACCACTTTGCGCCTCCACCTAATTGGGTGACGCTGGAAATCCTCCACAGATTCTTTGTATCCACCAGCAGACTTGCAAGCACACCGATTGAGGAGGGGGTTAGCTCAAGTCGTGCGTGTAACTCTGGAGGTTATTCTGGTGTGGCTCGTCAATGCCAAAGGCCAACAACTAAACCATATCCCAGGACAAATCCAACAGGAACACACATGGAGGAGAGTGCTGTGCACACTACCACCGTTGGATGATGTTGTTGCTACAACTCAGAATTGTACGTGACATAAGGTAGATGGATTGCTTCACAAAACAAAAGAGCAAACCAAAACCAGGAATACAATACCTCCACAGCCACCACAAGCAAAAAGGATGCAAACAAGAGAGAGGCCATCTTCAGCCCTCCTTCCTCCTCGTGATCCACTCGTGCATCCTGCTATGATAACTCCATCGTGCCCCATCCCAGAGGGCCAGCAGCAGACTCCGGTGGAGTTGCGATCATACACGCACGTAAGTGAACAAAAATTTAGGTATTTATATATGCATCTTGTATGATCTGCATATTTTCTGCCCCCTCCAGGATAACAAGTTTATAAACTACATTTTAACGTGTCGTTTGGATTATTTTTTCTTTTTCTACAGATGTCGGATCTCCCGGATTATCTAATACCGAGACTAAAGATGCGATTCCAGAATGTAGAGAAAGAAGGGAATTTTATAACAGATACGCTGGTTTTGGAATCAGGAAGATGGGAGGGAATGACAATCACAAGTATTTTGTTTGCGTGTTCCAAGGGAAATACACAACTTATGTTTCAGAGGCTGACAGGAAGCGAAACAAAATTGTAGAGGACGGTCTGCAATGCAAAAATGAGGGTGAAGGTGCGGGAGGATAACACATGTGTGGTAGTGGACATTGAGTACAATCATAATCACCACCTCTTGGAAACTGATGACATGCTGGTATTCTTGCACTCACACAAGAATCATGACCCCACTATTTTGGAGTACGTAAAGCTCCTGCAGTACCATGATGTCAAGCACACAACAATTATGTCCATGCTATCTGAAAATGAAGATGGAATCTACTTCCTAAGCATGACCGGACGAGACCTACTAAACCAGTAAGTATTCAAAAATGCACATACTGCAATGTACATAGCATCCTAAGTCACAACCCTTTGCTAGCAAAAATAACAAATGCATATTTGCATATAATTTTCAGGAAAGCCATGAATGCAAGGAAAGATGATTTGGATGATGTATTGAAACTTGTATCTTTCTTTAAAGACATGAAGGCAATCAATGATGAGTTTTTCTATGACATACAAGTAGACAGCGACAAATCAGTTAAAAACATTTTTTGGTCCAATGCAAGTTGTCGAGGAGCGTATCAAGACTTTTGCGATTATGTAACATTTGACACAACTTCCAAGACCAATAGATTTCATATGCCTCTGGGAGTGTTTGTTGGAACAAACCATCACTTACAGTCAATGATATTTGCCATTGCCCTGATCAGAGACGAAGACGCAAAGTCATTCAAGTGGTTGTTCGATACATTTGTACGGTGCATGAACAATAAACACCCAACTTGCATTCTAATAGGTAAGTTAAAAAAACTCTACAAGTTTCATCAATTTTTCAGTCTATGGGTCTGTATTTGGGTACACTGGTATTATCTGCAAATAATGCAAAGCAAGTAGTTCAACCACCGTTAGCACAGAAGTCCAACAAAACAGTACAAGAAAGCAAAATATATGTCACATGTTTAGAAAAATATAGTTATGGGTGTGAAGTTCAAATACAGGAATCATAGAAGTTCAGGGACACTGTTGTGAGAAAAAAATATGTCACATGTTCAGAAAAAATATAGTTTTGTATGTGAAGTTCAAGCACTGGTACCAGAGAAGTTCAACAATACTGTTGTAAGGACAAATATATGTGACATTATTAGTTAGTAATACTGCTACCTATGAAGTTCAAGCACTGGTACAACAGAAGTTCAACAACACTACTGTGAGGAAAAAAATATTTGACATTATTAGATAGTCCTACTGCTACATGTGAAGTTCAAGTACTTGTACAACATAAGTTCACCATCAATGCAAAGAAGAAAGTTTCATATTTTTAATTCATGCACACCAGTGCCCGTCGATGGAGAAAGCTATACCACAATCATTCCCAAACACCATCCACAAGCTATGTCGTTGGCACATTCTGAAGAAGTTCAAGGAATACGTCGCGTTACTGTACAAAAAGTATAAAGCATTCAAAAAGAAGTTCACATCAATCTTGAACTGTCCGCTAATGTCAACTGAGTTTGAAGCTGCCTGGGCTGCACTCGTGCAAAAGTACAACTTGTAAAACGACCAGATGATGATGCAGTTGTGGAGTGATAGGAAAATGTGGATATCAACATATTACAAGAACATTTTCTATGCTAGAATGACTTCTACACAATGAAGCGAGAGCATGAATCACGTGCTCAAGAGAGGGTTTGTCAATGGGACGCAGAACCTACACAAGTTTGCTAGGCAGGTAAATGCTTGCATACAAACCCGGATGTAAAAGGAGAACGAGCAAACAATGACCAGCATGGTATTAAGACAAAAAAACACCCCCCATCATATTGTGACTTCCTTCAACATGTGCACTTTGTGTTTAAAAAATGAAACCCATGACTCTGCTTGGACTAATATCATATTTTTTGACATGTGCAGGCCAATCCTGTGACAAAAACAACTTACGACTACGAGGAAGACATGGCTATCAAGTACACGAGAGTCGTGTACAGCGAGATGAGGACTAGGATGAGAAAAGCCACGCTATTTAGTGCAAAGCCTACAGTGAGCCCACTAAGTACCTTGTGTACTACCACAACAAGGCTGGCCATGACGATGAAGAAAGATTTGCCTGGTCAAAGCATGAATTCTAGGTTGTAGCTGACCTAGACAATGAAATATACAAGTGTGAATGGAAGCTTTGGACACACACAAGTGAGCGGAAAAACAAACTCATTAAATAGCTAAACTAGTAGTATCATATCAAATATATGAAACTCATTGCTGGCTCACAAACTATGTATTCTGCATTCATCACAAAATGCAGGCGTGTTCTGCCTTCACATCATGAACATACTGGGCTACCTGAAGCCTGACAAATTTCCAGACAAGTATGTCCTAAAAAGGTACACAAAGACTGCAAAATCACAACCAACATTTGATACAAGGGACTACAACACAACTACATCGGATGGCAGCTGAAGACTATTGAAGCAAGACATCTTGTTGCAGCTAAATTTGATGGTTAACAAGAAAGCGATGAGATGTGACCAACAATATGACAGAGCCTTCTATGCTATCAAGAGGCTCGTGGAAGAGCTTGATGCGATACATTCAACAAATCGAGTGGATGCTAACGAAAGGATGACTGAAGAGGATGTTGAAATTGAAGATGACCTTCATTATTATGCAGCCGAAACGCTCCAGACCACTGCTCAAGCCAAAAAATGCAAGCACGATGTTGACCAATTATTGGAGCAGCGACAACAAGAGACAATGAAACTGCCACTGTACTCTGAAACAAAGGGTAGGAAGAAAATTTCTACAGTAAAGAAAAGTGACAAGAGAGCTCAAATAAAGGCACCATCTGCAGAAAGAGTCATCGTGCTCGATGAGAACAGAGTGCCACTTGGACACAGGCAATGTAGTGTGTGCAAACAGGTTGCAGGACACAACAAACTCACTTGTCCAACACTCTTAGAAAGAAACAATACCGAGGAGGTCAAGCAATCCAAAGTTCAAAAACAGCAGCCCAAAGTTCTTGAACAAAACAAGGGATCACACCCACAGAAAGCAAGCAGCAGGTTTTATAGCATATGCAATGAGTATGAACCACAAAATGCAAGAACATGCCCGAAGCATGCAGATGCTGAAAAGACAAGCCAAAAGCCAGAAAAGAAAAAGAAAGCAAAAACTAGAGCCAGCAACAAGAAAGTAGTGGAAGAAGAAGAGGAGTGAAGAGGAAGACAAAGACAAAGACATCATCGAAGAAGAGGAAGAGGAAGAGGAAGATGTAGAGGAAGAGGTACATGTCAAGCAAAAACCACTACAACCAAAGCCTAGGAGGAGCGCAAGGCTGATGGACAGTTAGAATAGGTCAATTAAACAAAGGAAACTTATGTCATGCCAATGTACGTAATGTTATTCCACTTTTAAAATAGTATTTTAGGAGAAGCTTGTTTGAACTTCTGTTGTTGACGTTTCAATGAAATTATACATTGTGAAGTTCAAGTAAGCTTACTGTAGAAGTCCTGGTATATTATGAGAGTTGGTGTTGTGCTGGTGACGTGCTGCATGAAAGAACAAGCAGGAATAAAATGAACATATACACTATGAATTTCATGTAAGCTTACAGTAGAAGTCCTGGTATATTATGAGAGGACGCGATGTTGATGTATTCCATAAAAGAGCATGCAACAATAAAATGAAAAAAATACAGATTGAAGTCCAGGTCGGCTTATAGAAGAAGTTTTGGTATATAAATCGATGTAGGGAAAAAATATGCTTGACAATAATAAGTATTGCCGTACAAACTAAGGTTAGCAAGTCTAAGGGAACGCGTTCAGATATGAAGTACTATTTGGACACGTGGAGAAGTTCACGTAGAATGCCGACAATAGATAAAGAAACATAAAGGAGTGTATGAGAATATTTTTACACAAAGTTATAGTTGAAACCCATTCGCGGTTAAAAATAACAAAAAAGTACTGGTTGGGTTGAAAACCATTCACATATAGATTCTATGAAAAAGGCTACATCTTGGTTGAGTTGAAAAATAACAATACATTAAACACCACAGAAAATCCTCTCCATCTGAAACCAACAGCCCAGCTAGATCTCAAGCAGAAGTTCAAGTCAAAGAACATATGTTGGGGCCAAAAAATTAAACAACACAAAAAAACCAGCAGTTCAACCATAACCCAGACAAAAGTTCAAGTACATATGCTGGGAAAAAAACATGCAACACATGAATAGCGAAAACAACGCAGTACATTCAAATTCACAAGCCAATCATTCTTCATAGCAAATACATTTGTCCTCAATAACATAAATAACAGTGCTGCAGCTATAAAACAAATTACTAAACCAGTCTTAAAACAAAATCTTTACAAAATCGTTCCAATCATTATCAAACCTAAATATTTATGAAATCATATCATGGGCCCAATGACTGGATCTCGGCAGGAAGCTACAATTTCATTCTTCTCGCTAAAGACTAGAGTGTGCATGAACTCGGCCTTCCAGTCATCTACAGTAGCCTACAAACAAAAATGAAAAGGATTGTTTAGTAAAGCATAACTAAGACCACAGCAGGAGCGTCTCGGAAAAAACACACAAGAAAAATGAAAGGATGATGAGACAAGAACAAGGACAAAACATACTTGCACATCACTAAAATCTTCAACAAGCTCATCGCCATCATATGTAGAGCAGAACTTCACGGCAAAGAAACCACAATCACTACTCACTTGCTTTGGAACATCAATAAAAGTAGGCTCTTTGCAATAGTCACCCAGTTAGGCCGCTTGCTCGCTTTGTACGCAGCCTTGTCGTACACCTCCTCGAGCAACCCAACAAATCTCTTGATCTGCCAGAAATGACAAATAAGATGAAATCAAAAACATGTTAACCAAATATAGTTAAGTTCACATACATAAAGCTACACTTGAATAAAATCCAGCTAAACGATACCCGAAGCCAGAAGTTCAACTTTCAAATGATAGTTAGTTCAAGCAGTATTACCAAAACAGAGACAAAAAATATTTTGTCAATAGAAGGCATAATAAACTTCATGTCAAAAATAGAATATGACTGGAGGTTTAGGCAAAGAAACAATCATGATATTTTGGCAGTCTCGGTGGAAACGTGTTCGTGACATTCCCTTATTAGTGTAAGGAAGTGAATCAAGGATGTCAATGCTCCCACGATATTTATTCAGCACATACACACTGTAGTGCACTATTTTGTCAACTGGCTTGAAAAGTGTCAAAAAACTGCCAACAATGAAAGAAATGGTCAACACAAACTACAAAGCATAAGTATTGAACAACCGAGGTGAACAAAAACTTCTTGGCAAACTCAGCAAAAGGATGTACATAAAACTAAAAAAAGCAATAGTTATGAAAACCTAACCAGCTTTGAGTTAAGAAGGTCTTCTTACCTTGCGAAAAAACATTGGGAGGAGTTCAGCCGAATGTTTTGCATCAAATTTAGGAACTGATGCAGCGAAAAAATCATACTCCATGCAGTACTTCATTCACAAAAAAAGAATTAAAACACCTCCCAAATGTCACTACACCAAAACTAGAGCAAAAAAAGGAGAGATAGGGTTACAAAGAACTAAAACATGTATGAAGTTGGGACTCAGTACAACCCTGTCAGCACAAGAGTAGATATCAGAGGTCTCGGGCTTATCCTTCCACAAGCTTATGAGGAGAATGAATAGAAGTTCGGATACTATAACATCCGAAGTTCACAAAAAGTAGTATGTCTGGCAGCAGCAAAATATAAGAAGAAATATTCACTCAGAATACTTCTCCAGACCATCTTCACTAAGGACATACTGTTTCAACCTCCAGTCCTCGGTTAGATGAGGGTAATTGTATTTATTTAGGGGAGCGACAATAGAACGCCACTTCATAGGCAATCTTGATGCTCTCTTCGAGGAAGTTATGTTGCCAGACTCAACTGTCGATTTCCTCCTAGTGATGATAGCATTCTTCCCACCTCTCCCAACAACAGCACCAGCAACAGATTTACCATTCTTCAGGTAAGCAATCTTCTCAAAATCATCATCCGATGAAATCACCTCTGTTTGGACTTCTTCGACTGCACCAACCTTCTTGGAGCAAGGGGTGTTTGGAGCAGCACAAATACCGACAACCTGCTTCCCCAACCTGGAAGGAGTAAGGGTTCGAGAGCTACCATCTTGTCTTGGAGTTGTACTCATCGATTCCTCCATATGTTGGTATTCCTGTGACCCGAGGTACGGGCAGTGGTAATCGGTCAACTCCAATGGCTCCACTGTCAAGAAAAAGGAAAAAGACCATTAAATATAACTGAAGTTCAAGTACACCACAATGTACAGTCCAACAAATATAGATGACATGCTTACTACTCAAGTTGACCTAAAAATGTGTTGCATTTCAAAACTAATGAAGTTCAGGCACAACCCAAGGCACAATTCAAGATAAATTGATGAATTGAAAAACATTCAACTACAGATAACAAAAGCATAAAAAGGTATCATCTCTGAAGTTCAAGTAGAATAAAAGTTGTTGTCCAAGTAAGCAATGTCAGGAAAAAAATACTGAAACAAAATACACAAGCAAATTAAAGACAAATGAAGTTCATGTAGAATAAAAGTTGTTGTCCAAGTTTCAAGACTTACATGAATAGTAGCCAAACAGACCATGGAAGTATGTGTCAAACAAGTTAGAAGATGTAATTGAGTACAACCATGTCTTCCTGATATCCGCGATATCTTCATGGGAATAGTTTGCAAGAACCCCTTCATGAAACGAATTAACGTTCGTAAGCATGAAGAATCCGCGGTCGATACTGTCATCAAACAAAAAAAATGAACAGTGTTAAAACAAAAAAGAAAGAAAAGAATAAAATACGTTGCAGCTTACGTATAACTACAATTAAACAGAAGTGATAGAGAGAAAGTGGAACTCATACTTGTTAGTCTGTTAGGGGACATCAACCCAATCCAAAGCAAAATGGTCAATAGAAAGTGGACTGAATGGTGCCTCCCTATCATTGCTGGCATCACTCCAAAGCTTCTTGATGTTATCAGTCATCCGCCGAAACAGGCGTACGACACAGTCATCACTTGGTCCATAGTAGGAGTGAAGAAGCTGGAACCTTGAATTCTCCAGGTCAAGAAAAATGGAAACCCAATGACCAACACCACCCATGTGAGCAGGAAGTTCAGGTGGGTCAAAAGTGGGGAAAACAACCTGAAGCAAGATAAACACACAAATCATTAAAACTGAAAATTAATACAGACAGAGTGGATCACAGTGGGAGGCTAATACAGAGACAAAGAACAAGATATTGCTTACAGAATCATGTGCATCCATGCTATCTGGACCAGTCACCAAGAAGTACCTCCTCACACGGGAATCAAACTTCCCTCTAAAAATCGTGTCCTAAAACAATGCAGACAACAACAACATATGAAATACAATGAGACCAAAGAGTTTTAACTAATATGGTAAAGAACAAAACAGAAAAGAAATTACTATAGTGTTGACTTACACAAACCCAATATGGCAGGATGAGTTTATCTGATCCCTAGTATTTGGCACATAGACAATACAAAGCAATCTCAGCTACATTAGATCGAAACATTCCGCGAGGAGAAAAAGATATCACGACATCTTCAACAGTAGCTTCACACTCGTTGTTTTGGAACATAATCTTTGATCTAAAACAATTAGTAGAAAGTAAAAGAAGTTTAGCATCAGGAACGCAAGAAGTTCATCACACTTATAAGCACATAAGTTTAGCTACATCATAACAAGAAGTACCAAAAAGCTAGATGTTAAGCCCCGGAAAAGTAGAGTAAGTTCAGCAACGGCGAGTGAAGAAGTTCAGGTATAAAACCACATGCAGTTCATAAGGTAGATGGATATAAATTCTGGTCAGCTGCACTCACCTCTTGGAACGATCATTATTAAGCCTAGTTACACTGGGTAAAAGTCATCAACCTTCTTTCGGACGACAGCAAGTTCACTCTCTGCTCAGCAAAAACAATAGAATTTAAGAGCAACATATAAACACATAGATCACAACAGGAGCAATAAACAAACACAAGCACACCTCAACTGCTACACCACAAAGATAAAACCACAAGATTATAAACATCACAACCCATGCATTACAAACCTTCCCCCACATATAATCAGGTTCACTTTTATGTACAAAACACAAGACAAAGCACAAAGAAGAAGTTCAACTTGCACCACACAGATAGTACACAGGGATATCATGGACCAAAACAAACAACAAAAGGGATGGGGATGGGGAAAGAGATAGAAGCATGATCTTCTCTTTATGGATTCTTGCCTAGACCAGTGGCAGCACTAGAATGATCAATCTCCTCTCCCGAGTTATCGCTTTTAGTTTCTTCATCGTCATCTCCAGTAGACATTGCAGTGTCGTCGGCAAGGACAGCAGCAGCATCTAGAGCAGCTGGAGAATCTGAAACAACAAAAAATCGTTGGTTGTGCTGCAGTAGGAAGAGATGGAGAACCAGCATGAACAGCAACTGATGGCTCTGCTGCAGGAGACTTGTCCGGGCCTGCAGCGGCACTACCACCAGTCTCAACAACAGCCTCGATGGGATCTTTCTCGGAAGTGATACCTCCAGCTGTCTTGCCCTGCTCAGCAACAGAAACCCTAGCGCCTATGGACGACTGACCTTCAGTTGGGTCCACCCCATCGGGGCAGCCAGTGCCTAACACAGCCTTGTCTGCAACCTTCTCTGAAGGAACACTAGAATCGTCATTCTGTAGCAAGAACAAAAAGTCATTACAAATGGGCACATAGTGACGATTCTAGTGTTCCTTCTCTAAAATGTACAAGAAGTAAAATAAAAAACTAAACAAATGGATAAGAAAAATGGTACTTTATCATCAGTGCCATGAACTGTAATGCCCCAGATGTAACACTTTCCAATTATGGCAATATATGAAACTTTGACTTCATCAATTCCATTCCGGGCACTTCTTTCGTTTCGGGTTTCTTCGTTTTGTCGTGTGCGTGTGTGCATTTCATCCATGTCATGTCATCATGTGCATTGCATTGCATTCGTGTTGTCACTTGCACCCGGTCCCACTCGTCTCTTTCCGTTGTCCATTTCGAGTTCCGACACTCACACACGTGCCCGTGGCACCCCCGAGTCCTTCTTTCATGTGTGGCCATGTAACTTTTCCGGAATGACGTGAGACTTGTCGTGCGATGTTGTTTTGGTACGTGTAGACCGCCTGTCAAGTTTCATCGCGTTTCGAGTTTGTTTGGTACTCCAACGGTTAACCTAGTGGGCTAAAAGTACCTCTTCTTTAAGGCCCAAGACCCCCTCCACAAACCCAGCACAACCACTCCCATCCTGTCGGTCGTCGGATCGTGATCGCGTGGCCGAAAACCGCGCCCCATTTGGACCTTCCTAGCTCCCAGAATCTATAAATTACCCCCTCCCTCGAAATTTTCTAGAAAAACCCTAGCCTCCTTCTAGCTCTAGCCGCCGCCTCGTTTTCCGTGCCGGGCGGACGTGTCCGCTCCGCGCCAGACACGCTGCGCCCGCCAGCCCCGCCGTCCGCCGCACCGTGGGCCCGCGGGCCCGTAGCCAGCCCGCTGGCCCGGCCAGCCTCCGTGCCCCTCCGCTTCGAGCTGCGACGCGTTCCCGCGCCCGCCGACGCCAGTCACCGCCGCTGCCGCGGTTCGCCGCCCCGCCGCCGGCCGCGCCTCTCGCCGGGGCCACCCCGGCCACCACCGCCGCCGTCGCCGGCCGGCCTCCGAGCCGCCGCCCTGGTCATCTTCCCCGACTCCGGCGCCCGATCCCGATCCGGATCCCGTGGGTGGATCAGATCCACCCACGCGCCCAACCAAACGCGTCCCCGCGCCCGGATCCACTCCGTCCCGGGACATCCCCGTCCTGGGTTGACTTCTTCGTGAGGTATAAAACCACTAAGTCCCAGATCTGCAATATTTTGTTGCCTCCTTTGCATGGCTGTAACTTTGTGCTCGTAGATCCGTTTTGGGCGTGTGATATATCAAAATGATCGTGGTGATGTGCTCTACATTTTTGTTCCATTGTGGCATGCTTGTTTGAGTTCATCTAGAGGTCCTAATCATCGTGAAAAGAGTGCTACTTGTTATAAACTGCTGAAACTTGTTATTTTTATGCCATGTTTGAGATGTGATAACTTGGTGCATGTTTATCCAAATGGAGCATATGATATGTCAAAATGTTCATTGTGAAGTGCTCTACATGATGGTTGCTGTAGCATTCATGTAAGGTGTCATATTGCCATGTTAATCTCTGTTGCAAAAGTGCATGTGGCTGTTAAGTGCTGAAACTTGTTATGATATGTTGTTTTGACATGCTCTTTGCTATTGATGTGTTTGTCCCCATGCCACATGTCAATATGTTTTAGAAGCACCATCATATGGTCTTTGCTGTGGTGCAAACCATTTTCCATGATATGCCAGGAGGTGACTTAAATAAGCTTGTAAACATGCCATGCCAATGTTACTGTTTTATACTCAGTGAAAATTCTGCTAAGTCTGTAATCTGTTTTAACCTGATGCTATGTTTGCTTGATGCCTCACTCAAATCCATGCTTGTTTTGGAGTGGCCAATGATCATTCCTTGTTGTCCATGTTATTTTCTATCCATCCATGCCCTTACTTGCACATATGGCTTGCTGTAGCTTATTTATTTCTTGCCCTCAAGTTGCTATAAATTATGCCTGTCAGGTTTTTAACAACCTGGTCAATTTGGTGTAGCTTGTTGCTATTGATCCATGCCTCCTATGCAGTTGCTCCAATGGAGTTGTTTGCTGTAGAACATGTCTACTTCATGTCCATGCTTATTGTCATCATGTTTGGGTGCTTTAGCTTATATATTTCTTGCTCCAGAGTTGCTATGTGGCTGTTAATTTCAGCTTTGCATTGTATCTTGTTTCGTGTGTATGTGTTGAACCGTTGCTCCGTTTTGAGCGTGCCCTATATGAAACTTGTGTGATTTTGCATGTAGAATCATACTATCATGTTGTTTACATGTTTGGAGAGTGTTTGCTTGATGTTTGGGTGCATCTTTCATCGTTGCCATGCTTGTCTTGTTTTGCTCATATCTTCTAGACCGTAGCTCCGAATTAAACAAACTTTATATGAAACTTGACTAGAATTTCGTGTAGATCATCATGGTGCATGTTAACTTGCTGTTTAACAACTTTAACTTATGGTTTGTTCAGATCTGGACCAATTTCAAAATATGCATATGAGGGCTTACCGGATTTGCTATATGTTGATTTCGGCCTCATTTAAACTTGTTGTGTTGTGTTGTTCTTGTGTGCTTCATCCCTTGCCATGAAATGCATCATACTTACATCATGTTGATTGTGCATTGCACCTTGTTTGATATCGTGCCACGTTGTGTTCTTGTGTTGAGTAGAGCCGGGAGTCGACACCGAGAACTAGGTTCCTACCAAGGTTGAGTACGAGGAGCCGTCTTACGATCCCAACGACAACTCGACAGGCAAGATGACCTGACCCAGATATCATTACTATCTTTGCCAATTGCTAGATGACTCGCTCTTTAGCTCATTGCCTCAATGCCATGTTTGTTTGTCAGCCTCCTATTGTAACCATGAATCTGTCTAACCACCCAACCTAGCAAACCTTTGTTTGGCTACGTAAGCTTCGCTCAGCCCCTCTTATAGCATTGCTAGTTGCAGGAGAAGATTCGAAGATTCTTGCTTCATGTTGAAGTTATTGTTGGGATATCACAATATACATATAATCTGTTAGCCAAATCATCTATATATTGGTAATGGGTGGAAGGCTAAACCTCTTCCTTGGTGTTTTGTTCCACTCATGCCGCCCTAGGAACCGTATAAACCGGTGTTATGTTCCTTGATTATGCGTCCCTAACACGGTTGGGGTTTATGGGCCCCCCTCGATAACCCGCTTAGCGCTAAAGCTTTTCCAGCAAGTCCCAACATTGGTTCTACATTTGCCTAACAACTAAAACTTGCACAGGGAGTTATAAACCCTCTTCTTAATCAACAACCCGGGCCAGTGCTCCACATGAGTGTTGGTCCAAACTGGGCGTGCTGCGGGGCCACCTCGAGGAAACTCAAGGGCTGGTAAAAACCTGTAGCTTGTCCCATCCGGTCGTGGCCTGAGACGAGATACGCGCGGCTGCTATCAGGGTGTCAGCACGCTGGGAGGATTTGCTGGATTAGTTTTACCTTAGTCGGAATATCTTGAGCATGGGATTCCGAGAATACTCGAGTCTTCCCACCTTGGAGTTGCGACTCCGCAGATCGTGAGCTTGTGATGGGCTAAGTTGGGACACCCCTGCAGGGTTTAATCTTTCAAAAGCCGTGCCCGCGGTTATGTGGCAGATGGGAATTTGTTAATATCCGGTTGTAGAAAACTTGACACCATGTTCAGAATACACTACCAGCGTGAGTAGCCGTGACGGTCATTTTCCGAAGGGGTCCGGGAAATGAACACGGTGGGGTTATGATTGACGTGCTTAGATAGGATCACTTAGTGATCACTTTGACGCTCGTGGCACTTCTCTTCTCGCTCTAAACACGTAAGCTAGTGCTAGTGCAGCTGCAACCTTTATTCTTCAGTCTTGTTCCACACCCAAGGCTTAGATAGTTTTGCTACCCGGGAACGGGATTGCTGAGTCCTCCGTGGCTCATAGATTTTACACAACACCAGATGCAGGTACTATGGTGAACTACACAGGAGACGGCACTGAGCTGTACTGGGAGTTTGCTGAAGAACGTGGGCGATACTACGTGTACTATCCCGATGATCAGTAGTGGCTTCTACTAGGGGCGATCGGACCTTGTGGCTTTATTTATTTGGTATCTTCATTTGGATCTTCGACCGTAGTCGGACTGTGATATTATTTGGATGATGATTGCTTATGTAATGAATTGTGTGACGTGGCGAGTGTAAGCCAACTACTCTTTTGCAATTTCATCCCTTTTTTTACATGAGTCGTGCAAAGATACCATACTTGAGATCATTCTAGTATGAGCTTATACCTTTAAGTCGTGCCTCGACACGTAGGAGGTATAATCTCATACTGGGCATTACAAGTTGGTATCAGAGCCGACCCTCATGGTTACACGGATGTTTGCGGACAGTTTGTGGTCATGTTATGCATGACATTTGTGACCCGTCATGGCACACGGCATGGCACATGTGCTGCACTGGAAGCACAGACGTATGTGCCAAGAGGGAACGTTCCTGTGGCCCGACAAGGACGTCGGTTCCTCTGAGTGAGGGTGTATGTGATAGCCTGGCTTATTAGGGATGATAGACTACTCATATCAATAAGGAATTCCTTCTTTTCTGGGAGCCCATTCGGATAGAACTCCAAAGTTAAGCGTGCTCAGCTTGGAGTAATTTCAGGATGGGTGACCAACCGAGAAGTTTCTCCCAGGTGCGCTCGAGTGAGGACAAAGTGCGCGGAAAAGACTAGTATTGATATGTGGGGCCAGTCTAGATCCCGCCAGGAGTAACGACTACCGGCGGGTGTGTCCGGGGCGTTACAAGTTGGTAATCAGAGCCTTCTCCGACCTAGAAGCCCCCACTATTTGATCGAATCGTTGACGATTGAGTCTAGGCACACACTTGAAATATTTTGAGTCCTATATATATCGGAGAGTAGGATTTATTTTGATCCTCATCTCTTTTCACTCTGGTGAGGACTCCTGACGATTACTTGTCTCTTCTACTCTCAAAATTTCACAAAAAAAATTTTTAGGATCACGCGGGTATTGTTTGGATTGTTCCGATGTCTTTGTGACGAGAACATTGTTCTCGATGCCTCCTGTCATTTAGGGGTTGTGGCAGTGTCCCGGGGAGTTGCGCTCCGAGGTGTTGTCGTCACAAATATATCGCGGCAGTTCTGGAATACTTAAGATGGCCGACATCGAAAACTCTCCTATGCGGTTAGTGGCAAGATAACCCCGACATCAACCAGTACTGGGGAGGTAGTTCGGGAGTATTGCCGTAGCTTGTATAGCAGATGCGTTTCGAAGGTCCGAGGTAAACGGTTTCCGTAAATAACTAGTTATGTGTTGAAGGATGGATACAGCTGGATGTAGGATTAGAGTTGAGTGCGTGATGCTTCCCCTGTATCCCCAACACCTAATTGCATAACTGGAATCTTTCGGAAATTAATAGGTGGGTTCATCTAGTAGCTGGTAGGCATTCTTCCAACGAATGCATGATATGGAGTTCGGGGTTCTACATTGAGTGAAGTGGTTTTATGTGCGTTGTTCCGATCGGGAGTTGCATCTTAAAGGGTCCTTGGCTATGCTGATCCGGGGATTGCAAAACCCTTTTGTAACACATTCCATAAGCTTTCAGCACGAAGATGTCGAACGAAGCTTCTATCTTGTATTTGTTCTATCTGCTCCTTGTTGTTTTATTTACCTTTTGTTCTCCCAAGTGGCTTCTCGAGAAGATGGTTGTACCATTAAACTCTGGATTACATTCGTTCATTTTGTTCGAATGTTCTTGTGAAGACTTATGTTGCAATTTCTAGCCGTTGATT
The DNA here is from genome assembly GCA_902687465.1 of Secale cereale. NCBI lineage: Eukaryota > Viridiplantae > Streptophyta > Magnoliopsida > Poales > Poaceae > Secale > Secale cereale. The sequence goes on along the minus strand of LR738714.1, from coordinate 264,493,089 downwards.
CAGCTTATATATTTTCAATCAATGGCTAATAGTTCTCATCTCATTCAGGATGGCTCCTAAAAGAGTTCCCAACGCTAACCCAGAGGGTGAAGAAGTTCCTGATCGTCCTCCTTCCCCTCCTCCTCCGTCTGAGGCCTGGAGAGCAATTATGCAAGCGACGAACCAGAACACCCAGATGCTTATGCAAATGATGCAAAACTTTCAAGCAAATCAAGCAAATCAAGGTGGTCATGGGAACCAAGGCCAAGGCAATTTGTTCAACCAACCTCACTTTGCTACTATCAACCAATTCCTGGCAAACCAACCGAAGGCATTCAGTTACTGTGTGGATCCGCTAGATGTTGAAGACTGGATAACAGATATCAAGAAGCATTTCGAGTGCAGTAACGTGAGACCTGAGGATTATGTCAAGTTTGCCGCCTTCCAACTCAAGGACCAAGCCGCTGATTGGTGGCAGCAGTACAAAGATTCCATAGAAGGATGTGAAATCTCGTGGACTGACTTCTGCAAGGATTTCCGCTCTCACCACATTCTAACTAGTGTCATTGAAGGTATGCGTGAGCAATTCCGCAACCTAAAGCAAGGCACCATGTCTGTTTATCAATACAATGTCAAGTTCCAGAACCTTGCTCGCTATGCCAAGCAAGACATCCTAGATTCCAAGAGCAATATTTATCAGTTCCGTGGTGGTCTGAAGGATGAACTCCAGCTAGCTCTCACCTTGTTTGAGCCGGATGAATTTGATCAATTCTATAACATGACACTTAAGCAACAGGCAGCCCAGCTCAAGATGGAAGCTTCCAAAAAGAGGATCAGCGATGCTGTCAACTCCTCCTCTTCTTCCCAAGTGGTTGCAAAGCAGCAGAAGTTTTAGCTTCTACCTCCTCCAGTGATCCGACCTTCCAATAACAACAACAAGCATTTCGGTGGCCGTGGTTTCTCCCACCCACTCAACCCAAGCAATCAGTCAAAGAATCACTTTCAAGCTTCAAAGTCAAGTGCTCCTTATCATCGTCCTCTCTTAGAAGTGGTTTGCAACAAGTGCACTCAGAAGGGTCATTATGCTAACAAGTGCCCCAACCCAAGGCGCCTTCCGCCTCCTCCACCTGTGAGCACTGCTATTGTCAAGCACAATCCAAAGGTTGCAAGAGTGAATCTGATGAATGCAGCTCAAGCAGAGAACTCTTCAGATGTGATACTTGGTAACCTTCCAGTCAATCTTAAACCTGCTAAAGTTTTGTTTGATTCTGGTGCATCACATTCTTTCATGTCATATCCATTTGCATCCAAGCACAATGTGGGCACAGTGGCTTTACCAAGGGAGTTATCAATTACTTCTCCGGGAAAGCAAATGAATTCTAGCTTGTATGCTCCGGATATATCTATTTATATGGGTGATTACGGCTTTCTGGTTTCTCCGGTTATTCTCGGCAACTCCGACATTGATCTTATTCTTGGGATGGATTGGCTCTCCAAGCATGATGCTCACATTGATTGTGCAAATAAGGAAGTCAAGCTTACTCATCCTGACGAAGACGTGATTATATTCGCCTCTCAAGATAACACAATCAGGCTATTCTCTCTCAATGACAAGGGCGAGATTAATGCCATCTCTCAAATTCCGGTGGTCAATGAATATGAAGATGTTTTCCCTGAAGAGCTTCCAGGCATGCCTCCGCATCGCCAAGTTGAATTCGTCATTGAACTCGAGCCCGGTACCGAGCCAGCATGTCGGCGTCCGTACAAGCTTTCTCCTGAAGAGTTGAAGGAGCTGAAGAGACAACTCGATGAGCAAGAGCATATGGGTCTAATCAGGCCTAGCACTTCTCCTTGGGGTTGTGGTGTTTTATTTGTCAAGAAGAAGGATGGCACGGAGCGCCTTTGCGTTGATTATCGACCATTGAACAAGAAGACAATAAAGAACAAGTATCCACTCCCCAACATCAATGAATTATTCGAGCAGCTCAAAGGAGCAAAAGTGTTCTCAAAGCTCGATCTCCGGATGGGTTATCACCAGATCCGTATCCGTGAAGAAGATATCCACAAGACTGCATTCAGAATAAGCTACGGCTCCTATGAATACACAGTCATGTCTTTTGGCCTCGCAAATGCTCCACCCACTTTCTCGAGGATGATGCACTACATATTCAACCCCTACACCAATGAATTTGTTCTCGTCTATCTGGACGACATCTTGGTATTCTCCAAGAATGAAGAAGACCATGCCAAGCACCTCCATTTGGTTCTCGACAGACTCCATGAACACAAGTTCTATGCGAAATTCTCTAAATGTGAATTCTGGCTCGATAAGGTCTTATATCTTGGTCATATCATCTCTGCTGAGGGTATTGCTGTCAACCCCGAGAAAGTTGAAGCGATTGTCAACTGGGAACCCCCTCAGAACATCAAGCAACTCCAAAGCTTCGTTGGTCTCGCTAGCTATTGCAGAAGGTTCGTTGAGAACTTCTCCAAGATTGCCAAGCCTCTATCAAACTTGCTGCAGAAGAACGTCAAGTACAACTGGTCTCCGGATTGTGATGTGGCATTCAAAACACTCAAAGAAAAGCTCATCTGTGCTCCGGTTCTTACTCCTCCGGATGAGTCAAAGCCCTACGAAGTATTCTGTGATGCTTCTCTTCAAGGACTTGGTGGTGTTCTCATGCAAGACAAGAAAATTGTGGCATACACTTCTCGTCAATTGAAGCCAAATGAGAAGAACTACCCCACACATGATCTCGAGCTAGCAGCAGTGGTACATGCCTTGATCACGTGGAGACACCTTCTGTTGGGCAGAAAAGTGCACATCTTCACCGATCACAAGAGCTTGAAGTACATCTTCACACAACCAAACCTGAACCTTCGCCAGACTCGTTGGGTTGAGATGATCCAAGAGTATGATCCAAGCATCGAATACACACCTGGCAAGGCCAATGTCATTGCAGATGCCTTGAGCAGAAAGGCATATTGCAACAGTCTCCTTCTCAAGCCGCTCCAGCCTGAGCTTTGTGAATCGTTCAGGAAGCTCAACCTCCAAGTTGTTCCGCAAGGCTTTCTTGCAAATCTTCAAGTGGCTCTTACCTTGGAAGATCAAATCCGTGAGGCCCAGCTCAGTGATGCTATGGTGCAGAAAGTGAAACATGGTATTGCTAAGGGTACTCCCAAATACAAGTGTTATCGTGTTGATGAGAAAGACACCTTGTTCTTTGAGGACAGACTTGTGGTTCCCAAGGGTGAACTCAGGAAGCTCATAATGAACGAAGCACATGACTCCCTCCTCTCCATTCATCCCGGAAGTTCCAAGATGTACCAAGACCTCAAGCAATCTTACTGGTGGACTTGCATGAAAAGGGAGATTGCCCAATTCGTGAATGAATGTGATGTCTGCAGAAGAGTGAAGGTAGAGCATCAACATCTAGCTGGTCTCCTCCAACCTCTTCTTATTCCCGAGTGGAAATTCGACCACATTGAAATGGATTTCGTCACTGGGTTTCCCAAGTCCAAGAAGGGGAATGATGCTATCTTTGTTGTGATTGACAAGCTAACCAAAGTAGCTCACTTCCTTCGAGTCAAAGAATCCATCAAGGCAGCTCAGTTGGCAGAGCTGTACACTTCTGGAATTGTGTCTTTGCATGGCATTCCTCAAGTTATCTCCTCGGACCGTGGAAGTTTGTTCACATCCAAGTTCTGGGACTCCTTTCAATCAGCCATGGGCACTAAGATCCGTTTCAGCACTGCGTTTCACCCTCAGACTAGTGGTCAAGTCGAAAGAGTGAACAAGATCCTCGAAGACATGCTCAGAACTTGTGTCATCTCTTTTGGCATGAAGTGGGAAGATTGTCTCCCGTTTGCCGAGTTCTCTTACAACAACAGTTTCCAAGCAAGTGCCGGCAAAGCTCCTTTTGAAATCCTCTATGGTAGAAAGTGTCGTACCCCTCTCAACTGGTCCGAGACTGGTGAACGTCAACTTCTTGGCAATGACTTGATCTCAGAAGCCGAAGAAATGTGCAAAGTCATACATGAGAATCTCAAGGCCGCTCAGTCGCGTCAAAAGAGCTACTATGACGGCAAGCATCGTGATTTGGCTTTCGACATTGGAGACCATGTCTATCTCCGTGTTTCTCCTATGAAAGGCACCCAAAGATTCGGTATCAAAGGAAAGCTTGCTCCTAGATATGTGGGCCCTTTCAAGATTCTTGGCAAAAGAGGTTATCTAGCCTATAAACTCGAGCTTCCATCGAACTTTGCAAATGTTCATGATGTGTTTCACGTGTCTCAACTCCGCAAGTGCTTCAAGACACCTGAACGCACCATTTCGTTCGAGGAGATTGATCTTCAACAAGACTTGTCTTACTGTGAGCACCCTATTGCTATTCTTGAAGAAACTGAGCGCAAGACCCGCAACAAGTCAATCAAGTTCTTGAAAGTTAAGTGGTCACACCATACCGACCGAGAAGCTACGTGGGAACGAGAAGATCACCTTCGTTCCGAGTACCCTTCCTTCTTCCAGTCCTAGGTCTCAGGACGAGATCTTTTCGTAGTAGAGCAGAGTTTGTAATGCCCCAGATGTAACACTTTCCAATTATGGCAATATATGAAACTTTGACTTCATCAATTCCATTCCGGGCTCTTCTTTCGTTTCGGGTTTCTTCGTTTTGTCGTGTGCGTGTGTGCATTTCATCCATGTCATGTCATCATGTGCATTGCATTGCATTCGTGTTGTCACTTGCACCCGGTCCCACTCATCTCTTCCCGTTGTCCATTTTGAGTTCCGACACTCACACACGTGCCCGTGGCATCCCCGAGTCCTTCTTTCATGTGTGGCCATGTAACGTTTCCGGAATGACGTGAGACTTGTCATGCGATGTTGTTTTGGTACGTGTAGACCGCCTGTCAAGTTTCATCGCGTTTGGAGTTCGTTTGGTACTCCAACGGTTAACCTAGTGGGCTAAAAGTACCTCTTCTTTAAGGCCCAAGACCCCCTCCTCAACAGCCCACAAACCCAGCACAACCACTCCCATCCTCCCGGTCGTCGGATCGTGATCGCGTGGCCGAAAACCGCACCCCATTTGGACCTTCCTAGCTCCCAGAATATATAAATTACCCCCTCCCCCGAAATTTTTGGGTAAACCATAGCCTCCTTCTAGCTCTAGCCGCCGCCTCGTTTTCCGTGCCGGGCGAACGTGTCCGCTCCGCGCCAGACATGCCGCGCCCGCCAGCCCCGCCGTCCGCCGCACCACAGGCCCACGGGCCCATAGCCCGCCTGCCGGCCCGGCCGGCCTCCGTGTCCCTCCGCTCCGAGCCGCGACGCGTTCCCGCGCCCGCCGCCGCGCGCGAGCCGCCGACCGTCGCGCCCGCCGGTGCGGGTCGCCACTGCCGCCGCGGTTCGCCGCCCCCGGCGGCGCCGGTCGCCGCTGCCGCCGTGGTTTGCTGCCCCGCCGCCGGTCGCGCCTCTCCGCCGCCGCGGTTCGCCACCCCGTCGCCGACCGCGCCTCTCGCCGGCGCCGCCCCGGCCACCACCGCCGCCGCCGTCGCCGGCCGGCCTCCGAGCCGCCGTCCCGATCGTCTTCCCCGACTCCGGCGCCCGATCCCGATCCGGATCCCGTGGGTGGATCAAATCCACCCACGCGCCCAACCAAACGCGTCCCCGCGCCCGGATCCACTCCGTCCGGGACATCCCCGTCCCGGGTTGACTTTTTCGTGAGGTATAAAACCACTAAGTCCCAGATCTGCAATATTTTGTTGCCTCCTTTGCATGGCTGTAACTTTGTGCTCGTAGATCTGTTTTGGGCGTGTGATATATCAAAATGATCGTGGTGATGTGCTGTACATTTTTGTTCCATTGTGGCATGCTTGTTTGAGTTCATCTAGAGGTCCTAATCATCGTGACAAGAGTGCTACTTGTTATAAACTGCTAAAACTTGTTATTTTTATGCCATGTTTGAGATGTGATAACTCGGTGCATGTTTATCCAAATGGAGCATATGATATGTCAAAATGTTCATTGTGAAGTGCTCTACATGATGGTTGTTGTAGCATTCATGTTAGGTGTCATATCGCCATGTTAATCTCTGTTGCAAAAGTGCATGTGGCTGTTAAGTGTTAAAACTTGTTATGAGATGTTGTTTTGACATGCTCTTTTCTATTGATGTGTTTGTCCCCATGCCACATGTCAATATGTTTTAGAAGCACCATCATATGGTCTTTGCTGTGGTGCAAACCATTTTCCATGATATGCCAGGAGGTGACTTAAACAAGCTTGTAAATATGCCATGCCAATGTTACTGTTTTATACTTAGTGAAAATTCTGCTAAGTCTGGAATCTGTTTTAACCTGATGCTATGTTTGCTTGATGCCTAACTCAAATACATGCTTGTTTTGGAGTGGCCAATGATCATTCCTTGTTTTCCATGTTATTGTCTATCCATCCATGCCCTTAATTGCACATATGGCGTGTTGTAGCTTATTTATTTCTTGCCCTTAAGTTGCTATTAATTATGCCTGTCAGGTTTTTAACAACATGATCAATTTGGTGTAGCTTGTTGCTATTGATCCATGCCTCCTATGGAGTTGCTCCAATGGAGTTGTTTGCTGTAGAACGTGTCTACTTCATGTCCATGCTTATTGTCATCATGTATGGGTGATGTAGCTTATATATTTATTGCTGCAAAGTTGCTATATGGCTGTTAATTTCAGCTTTGCATTGTATCTTGTTTCGTGTGTATGTGTTGAACCGTTGCTCCGTTTTGAGCGTGCCCTATATGAAACTTGTGTGATTTTGCATGTAGAATCATAATATCATGTTGTTTACATGTTTGGAGAGTGTTTGCTTGATATTTGGGTGCATCTTGCACCGTTGCCATGCTTGTCTTGTTTTGCTGATATCTTCTAGACCGTAGCTCCGAATTAAACAAACTTTATATGAAAATTGACTAGAATTTCGTGTAGATCATCATGGTGCATGTTAACTTGCTGTTTAACAACTTTAACTTAAAGTTTGTTCAGATCTGGACCAATTTCAAAATATGCATATGAGGGCTTACCGGATTTGCTATATGTTGATTCCAACCTCATTTAAACTTGTTGTGTTGTGTTGTTCTTGTGTGCTTCATCCATTGCCATGAAATGCATCATACTTGCATCATGTTGATTGTGCATTGCACCTTGCTTGATATCGTGCCATGTTGTGTTCTTGTGTTGAGTAGAGCCGGGAGTCGAGACCGAGAACGAGGTTCCTACCGAGGTTGAGTACGAGGAGCCGTCTTACGATCCCATCGACGACTCGACAGGCAAGATGACCTGACCCAGATATCATTACTATCTTTGCCTATTGCTAGATGTCTCGCTCTTTAGCTCATTGCCTCGATGCCATGTTTGTTTGTCAGCCTCCTATTGTAACCATGAATCTGTCTAACCACCCAACCTAGCAAACCTTCGTTTGCCTACGTAAGCTTCGCTCAGCCCCTCTTATAGCATTGCTAGTTGCAGGAGAAGATTTGAAGATTCTTGCTTCATGTTGAAGTTATTGTTGGGATATCACAATATATATATATATAATCTGTTAACCAAATCAACTATATATTGATAATGGGTGGAAGGCTAAGCCTCTTGCTTGGTGTTTTGTTCCACTCATGCCGCCCTAGGAACCGTATAAACCGGTGTTATGTTCCTTGATTATGCGTCCCTAACACGGTTGGGGTTTATGGGCCCCACTCGATAACCCGCTTAGCGCTAAAGCTTTTTCAGGAAGTCCCAACATTGGTTCTACATTTGCCTAACAACTGAAACTTGCATAGGGAGTTATAAACCCTCTTCTTAATCAACAACCCGGGTCAGTGCTCCACATGAGTGTTGGTCCAAACTGGGCCTGCTGCAGGGCCACCTCGAGGAAACTCAAGGGCTGGTAAAAACCTGTAGCTTGTCCCATCCGGTCGTGGCCTGAGACGAGATACGCGCGGCTACTATCAAGGTGTCGGCACGCCGAGAGGATTTGCTGGATTAGTTTTACCTTAGTCGGAATATCTTGAGCACGGATTCCAAGAATACTCGGGTCTTCCCACCTTCGAGTTGCGACTCCGCAGATCGTGACTCTGTGATGGGCTAATTTGGGACACCCCTGCAGGATTTGATCTTTCGAAAGCCGTGTCCGCGGTTATGTGGCAGATGAGAATTTCTTAATATCTGGTTGTAGAAAACTTGACACCATGTTTAGAATACTCTACCAGCGTGAGTAGCCGTGACGGTCATTTTCCGAAGGGGTTCGGGAAGTGAACACGGTGGGGTTATGATTGACGTGCTTAGATAGGATCACTTAGTGATCACTTTGACGCTCGTGGCACTTCTCTTCTCGCTCTAAACACGTAAGCTAGTGCTAGTGCAGCTGCAACCTTTATTCTTCAGCCTCGTTCCACACCCAAGGCTTAGATAATTTTTGTCACATCCCTAGCTTCTAGTAATGCACTAGGCTAGCCTCATGTGTGCATCATGTTTAATCTTGAAAGAAACTTGAAATGGGGATCGCCTAAACCCTAGCAGTAAAGGAATTCACTAGGTTCAATTATAATATTTTCAGTAAATCTAAATGGCTTTAAAAAATGTTCATCATTTTTGGGATATGCTGTAAACAGTAACTAGAGGTGATGCACATTTTTCCATGACATATTTGGGCTCTGAATTAAATCATACTCTATTTGCATTTGGGCATTTAAATGCTATAAAATATTTTAAATGCTCAAATAATCATAAACTAAAATGTTTACTGTTGGATTTATTCTAAACAGTAGCCATGCTTGGTTTCATGATTTTTGGAAATGCCCTGGTATTTTTAATAAAGCCCTAAAGTCTACAGAAAATAGAAAACAGAAAGAATTAGAAAAGAGAGAGAGAGAGAGAGAGAGAGAGAGAGAGAGAGAGAGACAAGAGATCACCTGGGCTAAGTTACCTGGCGGCCCAGCTTCACGGCCCAGCACTGTGCAGCCCATCTGGCCCACAGTGCCAGTCATCGCCTACCTCGCGCCAGAAGGACGCAAGGCGTGTGGCCGCCGTGCGCGCACACGCGCCCCGGCCACCTCCTGCTTGCCGCCGAGCTTCTGGACGCGTGGATGAAAGCCTCGGTGACGTCCCGATCCGCCCGACCTCTCTCACTCTCCCCTTCATTCTCCCTCCCTCTTTTCGCCGTGACCAAGAGCCGTGCGAGCTCGCCTCCATGAACCTCGCGGCCACAGCCTTCCCCACACCCCCGCAAAGTGACTAGAAGCTCCGCCGTGACCTTTTCTCCCTCTATGTCGAGCCACGCCCCGCCAGATGCCCTGGAGCCCCGCCAACGCCCCCGTTTTCGACCTCGGGTGCCGGCGATCCCCTTCGTCGATTCGCCGTCGTCAGCGCCTCCCCGAGCCCGCTTGTCAGCTCTGTGTGTCCACTGTGAGCCCCTGCGTCGAACCCCTCTCTCCCCTGGCTCGCTTGCTTCTTCTAACGCCGATGCCCACCGGAGCCGATAGCTCCTCCTCGCCGGCCATGTCACCGCAGTGGTGATAACCCTCAACCGTAAGGGATCGAGATAGTCTTCACGGGTAAGAATAACCCAATTTATTGATTCGACACACGAGGAGCCAAAGAGTATTTATAAGCTTTGACAGTTGAGTTGTCAATTCAACCGCACCTGAAATATACTTACTTGCAACAAAATATAAGTGGTAACAGTGATATGATAGTGATAATAGTGATAGTAAAAGTAAACAGCAAAAGTAAATAGTGAAGGTAAATGGCAAAAGTAGCAACTAGTGACAAGCAGGGTTTAAAACACTGTAGGCTAGGGAGATGGATGGTTGGGCGCTGCATGGATGAGATAGATTCTAACTTGGGGCACGGCACACGGAAAAGTAATGATCATCTAGGCAAATATCAAACATTAGGCATGTATCCCGTAGGTAGTTGTACGTGCTTGCAATAAGAACTTGCACAACATCTTTTGTCCTACCATCCCGCTACGAACGGGGCCAAAAGGAACTTATGGAGATTAAGGTGCTCCTATCAAAGAGCACCGGAACAAAGCAATGAACTCAATGGATACATGTAATCCTCAAACTACGGACCATCCCCTTTGGTGTCCCAAGCTGTCACTTTTGGGATCGCCGGTTCCGAACCGTAATAGGTGCAAACAACTCATAGATAGGATCACGAACACAAATATATTCATGCAAACACATATGGTTCAGATCTGAGATCATGGCACTCTGGCCCTAAGTGTCAAGCATTAAGAATAACAAGTTGAAGCAAAGATGATAAACACCATAGTAGATGATAGGCAACATGCCCCCAACGATCTGACAAACTATTACATGATCTAACTCATCCAATCCCTACCATCCCCTTCGCCTACAGCAGGGGAATTACTCACACATGGAGGGAGAAGTCATGGAGGGATTTTTTTGAGATACTTAAAAATCCGTTTTCCTGCACACAATAAAACCATACAGGCAGCTCTGCTGAAAACAGCGTCAGTCCGGGTTAGTTTAGTTCAAATCATGCAAGAATGAGGTCAAAACAATATCAAAAGTGTTTGGAAAAGTAGATATGTTTGAGACGTATCAACTCCCCCAAGCTTAGCATATTGCTTGTCCTCAAGCAATTCAGTTCAACGAACTGAACGCGACAAAGAAAACTTTGACAAACTCTTTTGCTTCATTAGATGTATATAAGCATGTACTACGAAAAGAGTTTAGCAAGTATTGAAACAGTACTTATGAGGACAATGCAAGGAGCAATCCTTCTTTCAAGTGATTAGTCACAAATACTTAAAAGTAAATAATATACTACTGAAAATCAAGACAAGATTACATTGCACATAGCTTGAGCATACTAGGGTGGTATCTCGCTAGTCTCCATGAGTGAAGCAAAACATAAATGCAGAAACTCCTCCAGAGTTTTAAAGGAGACTAGAACTAAGAATTTCAGAATAAATCATATCACAAGTATGCAGAAGACAATGTAATACTTTGGGACAATGCACATTACACTCAGAATGACAATTATGCTCTCCTAGTTAGTGCTTTGAAGAAAGAAGGTGAAGACTCTCGAACCGTGGCTTTTGTTGGCAAAGTTGAAAACCCGTGATTGGAAACAAAAACTAAACATGTACTAGAGCTCTTGGTTTTAAAAACAGAGATAAAAACGTTTTGAGAGGTGCATATTTCATCAACGAATGCTAGCAGATAACTCAATCACTTCTTGAGCTGGACAAGTTTCGAGGAACGGCTCCCGCATGAGGATGATCACATCCTATTAATCTCCTTTGTTTATCACTGCCAAAGTTTTCTGATTTCTCATGAACAAAGCGTGGAGAAGGGTTTGTTTGTTATATTATCTTTTTGAGCCGGGCGCACTCAATGCCAGTTCCTTTTCGTATTAGGGGTTTGCACATTATACATGCAATCCAGGGGTGAAACTTGTCCAACTTAAAAAGATTATGAATTAACTGCTACTTCCTCATGAGCTAAAACATAGGCACAAAAGAGAAATGCTTTTGATTAATTTCGAGATGGTACACGAAAGTCTTCGTTAGGAATGGCAGGTAAATACCATGTATAGGAAGGTATAGTGGACTCATATGGCATAACTGGTTTTAAGGATTTTGGATGCACAAGCAGTCAGTCCGCTTAGTACAGGTGGAAGTTTAGCAAAAGACTGGGAAGCGACCAACTAGAGAGCAATAACGGTCATAATCATGCAGAGCGACAAAGCAACATTGAATCAGGCATGAAAGTGATATAACTATTCTGAAACTCAAAGATCATCAAGGCAGAGTAGACTTTTTAGTCTTAACATGTGTAAGCATGTGCCAAGTCAATCCAAAAATTCTCTAAAGGGAAATACCACCTTAGTATACCGGATTATGAACAGTGCAATGCATGTAGATCATTTCAATAACACATTATATACTCTAGTTATTCGAGACTAGCCACAAGGAAAGCATGAACCACTGAAAGAGCATTGTAAACATAGCACTATGTTGCTACAAGCTGGTCTCTAGATCATAAGTAAATGCATATGTACAAAAGTAGAAACAAAAAGAGTTCATACCGGTCTTCCTTGTTGTTTCCCTTCAGTCGATCTTCGTCATTACTGCTTGTCACTTGCACGATCGAACGTAGGAAATATAATTAAATGTCATCACGGACTCGAGCTGAACTCTGAAAACAAAGCAAACTAAAGAGAGAAAGGAAATCTTTTTGGATTTTTCAAAGGTTGGATAAAAGCAAAAGAAAGAGAAAATCTTTTTGTTGTTTTTGCAAAGAGAGAAATAAAGAAGAACGGGCAAAAACTTCGAAAAGATCAAAGTGAATAAAACGGATAATACAATGGAAAAGTAAGAGGGGCACGTACTCCCCCAAGCTTAGGCTTTTGGCCTAAGTTGGTAGCAGCTACTGCCCCTAGGAGCCTCCTGCTCCGGGGGTATGGTGGTGAGTCCAAGGGTCGTAGAAGGATGGTGGCGCGTAAACCGAACTCCTCGGAGTCTCCCACGAGGAAGGTTCCGAGCGCCAAACAGAGGAAGAACCTTCACCAAACTCGATGGCGGTCTCTTCCTGAAAATGTGGTAACTCACCGTGCTTCTCCTCGTCGGGCACAACCCCCTCCATGGGGTTATGAAACTGATGCTGGACCATGAACTCATCGAATTGGACAACATCAAAGGACCATCCGTTCCTGCGAGAAAAATCAAACAAAAGAGGTGCAGGTAGAAGGATCTCGCGTTCCGCGGTAATTCCGAAACGCAAGATATAAACAAGATTATCAAGCTCAGAACCCATGGTGACAAACTTATGCCTTTTCATAGCGGCAAGATCAAAGCTCAAATAAGTAAAAGGATTATCATCAGGGTGTGGGGTGCCTCCAAGATGTTTTAAGATAAGTGTGGCATAAACGCCACCATATAAGTCCCCCTTGTTACCGTTCATAGCAAGGCGTCGAGCAATTAAGGCACCCAGATTATAATCAGACCTCCCTGAGAGGGCTGCTGCCAGGATAGCAATATCCGGAGCAGAAATTCTGCTCGTGTTGTCACGAGCTAACACCCCTCTGGCAATATAATATGAAAAATACCTGAGGTGAGGAAATAAGATGCTGGAGATCTTCGACCGATGAATATCCCTCGTACCCATGCTGCAGAGAGAGTTGATGACGGTTTTCAGCTCAGAGGGCTGAGTGGCCATCCTAGCCGTCCTCCCAACGTTCGGCACACCTATTATTTCACAAAAATTTCCCAAAGTCATGGTGATAAGATCATTGTAAATTTTAAACTCAATAGCACCTGAATCAGGATTATATCTAAAACTGTTAATGAAACTGGAGGTGAGTTTTTGATACTGGGTAACACGGCTCATGACGAGTCGTGTCAAACCTGCATTAGCACAAAGATTATAAAACTCATCCTTGATTCCCGCAGCTTCGAGGAATTCATCACATGGAAATGTCATCGCACGTGCTGGACTTGTGTCTTCCAACAACTCCATGGGCACATGATCTTCATTATAGCTCACCCTAGCAGCCGATGGTGAAGCTGCGGCTCTAGTAACTCGATCGGAGTGTGCGAGCCTCCTCTTCTCAAGCCACCCTTTTGCCCTTCCTAACAAACTCATTTCTGATTTTTTTTTTGCAATTTACAAAAATGAGGATTAAAACAAGATGAGTTAAGGCAGACTACTCAATTCACTTGCCCAAGGCATAAACTTGCATCAAAACTTAGAAAATAACTTTTTACACATGCATGCAAGCTCATCTATACAACACCAAGAACTACTAAATACTCACAAATGAAACCACCAATCAAAAATCTAATTGGAGGGGTGGAGGAGTCACATACCAGGGAGTATTTGCTCAAAATTTCAGCTCAAATGATGGGCTGTAGAGAGAGATCGAAGAATCGCCTCCAAGAACAGCAAGAACACAAGAACAAGAGCAGAACTCGAGTTTTTGGAGAAAGAGAGAGAGGGAGGAAGAAGACATACCTGGAGGGGGGCCATGTGGGCCCCAGGCGCCCTGTGGGCGCGGCCAGGGGCTGGGCTGCGCCAGCTGGCCGCCTGGGCCACTAGTTGGTCCCCCTGGCTGGCCCCAGGACTTTCTGGGTCTCTCCCGACGTGGAAATTTTTATTTAATTTTTTCTGGAATTTTTCTGAAAACTTCACTGTTGAAATTTTTTCGAAGTTCAAAAAGCTGCGGAACTCTCTGAAAACTTGAAGCAGTGAGTAGTATTGTGAAGCTTCAAAACATAAATATTTGGTACAGCAAGTAGGACAAAAACTAAAAACAAATGAAAACATAACAAGCTCAACTTTTTATCTATATAAAACATGTTTGCTAATAAGGTTTATCAAGTCTTACCAACAAACAGGCGATATATAGAGCAAAAAGTCTCACCTCTCACGAAGTAATCACTGAACCTTTACCTTGATGGACATTGTCCCTACCATGATAGTTTTGTATTTGTGAGGCACATGTAGTGGACAATCCCATTCTCCAATTTTCACGGTCTCGATATTCTCTATAGAGTTGAGGGCATGCCTCCTGTTGATCTTCTTCGGAAAATATATCGTGTGTTCTTTATCATTCACATGGAAGGTAACCTTCCCATTATTGCAATCAATAATAGCACCTGCGGTGTTAAGGAAAGGTCTACCAAGAATAATGGACATGCTCCCATCCTCGGGCATGTCAAGCACAACAAAATCAGTAAGAATTAAACAATTAGCAACCTCTACGGGAACATCCTCACAAATACATATCGGAACAGCGGTTGACTTGTCAGCCATCTGAAGGGAGATATCTGTAGGAATTAGTTTCTCTAAACAAAGCCTCTCGTAAAGAGAGAGAGGCATAACACTCACTCTTGCTCCAAGATCACATAAAGCAATTTTGACATAATTATTCATTATGGAGCAAGGAATGGTGGGTATACCTGGATCACCGAGTTTCTCAGGAATCTTGCCACTGAAAGAGTAGTTAGCAAGCATAGTAGATATTGCATCATTAGGAACTTTTCTTTTATTAGTGACAATATCCTTCATATATTTTGAATAAGGAAGTAACTTAATAGCATCGGTCAAAGGGATTTGAAGAAAAAGAGGTTTAATCCACTCACAAAACTTATTATAATGCTCGTCTTCTTTAGATTTGATGGACTTACCTGGAAAGGGCATGGGTTTCTGTACCCATGGTTCTCTTTCCTTCCCATGTTTTCTTGCGATGAAGTCTTCTTTAGTGTACCTCTTACATTTGTCAGGTGCTTCTTCTTCTCGAACTTTAGGCGGATCATTCTTCTCATTATTATTACCTTCAGGTTCAGCACCGTCTTCAGTCTCATCATCGGAGATAGATACGCTGTTAGGATCAATAGTTGGCTCTTCATCTGCAATAGGATCATTAGAATTGTCAGTCTCCTTATGTTTCTTCTTTTTCTTTGGAGAGCCAACAATTTCTTCTTCCTGCATTTGAAAATCCTGCTCGATTCTCTTCGGATGCCCCTCTGGATAGAGAGGATCTTGAGTACTAGTTCCTCCTCGGGACTTAATCCCGAAAGCTTGCAAATTATCTTGTTTGGCATTGTTAGCAAGCAGATCTCTTTGCACATTAGAAATTTGGTCAAGCTGAGTTTGAACCATATGAAAATGCTTCACAAGACATTGAACATCATTAGCTGTTCTATCTAAAACATCAAGCAGTTTTTTGATAGCAAGAGAATTATCATGCAATTGACTTTGTATCCTCTCATTAAAATGGTTTTGTTTCATAATAAAATTATCAAACTCATCTAAACATTGATCAGGAGGCTTACCATGAGGGATGTCACTTGCTTGAAATCTAAAAGAGAGTGTACCTCTATCATAGGAGGGTGAGTAGTAGGCTCACACAACTTCTCAATAGGGGGTAGATTCTTCACGTCTTCAGCTTTAATACCTTTCTCTTTAACAGACTTCTCTGCTTCTCGCATATCTTCGGGGCTTAGAACAAATATGCCCCTCTTCTTTGGTGGTGGAGGTGGTTCAGGGACGGACCAATCTTCATGGTTTTTGGCAATTCTGCCCATCAAATCCTCCGCATCGTCCGGTGTTCTTTTCCTGAAAACACAACCAGCACAACTGTCCAAATAGGACCTGGATTCATCAGTTAGACCAGCATAGAATATATCGATTAATTCATTCTTAGGAATTTCATGTCCTGGTCTAGCCCGAATCAGACCGCAGTACCTCCCCCAAGCTTTAGGGAGGGACTCATCCTGCAACTGTTTAAAGTTATAAATTCTTTGTAAAGCAGCATGTTGCATGTGAGCAGGAAAGTACTTATCAACAAAAGAGTGAGCTAAGTCTTGAGGACTCTTAATGGAACCGCATGGGAGTGAATCATACCATGCTTTAGCACCTTCCTTCAAGGAGAAAGGAAGAAGCTTGGTGATATAAAAGTATCGTATCTTCTCATTTGTGGTAAACGGGCCACCTAACTCACCGAGTTTAGTCAGATGTGCAATAGCATCATCATTTTCTCTGCCATAAAAGGGGTCAGCTTCAACCATAGATATAAGTGAAAGATCAACAGAGAAATCATAATCAGGATCATCAATGCATATAGGAGCTGTAGCAAATTCAGGATCAGCAACGGTTTTGTTCTTCAAAGAGTGTTTTTCAAATAGTTTCTTAATAACTTCATGGTCAGAGCAAGAAAACTCTGTCAGTTCCCTGCATAAATCTTCATCAAGCATATAGTAATCATCACCAAGGAGCCTCTCTTTGAGTTTACTCAAATCAGGATAATCATAAGTTTCACCAATAGGGTAGCGAGTAACAGGAAGTTCAATTCCAGACTTTTTAGCAGCAGCAGCAATTTGTTTCTCAAGAGCATAACCAAGCGAACTAATATCATCAAAAGTAGTAGAGGCATCATCAAGAGTATCGGACATAGTAACAGATTCAGTAGGAGCATCATGTGGTGGTGGTGAGGCAAACTTACTCATAACGGAAGGTGAATCAAGTGTAGCACTAGTGCTCAGAGCAGTACCTCTTCTTGTGGTGGATAGTAAGATCGGAACCTTGGGGTCTCCTTTCTTACCCATAGTGGATAAAGTGCAGCAGGTAGGATACCTCAAGTAGACTTGTAAATATTGCTATGCTCCCCGGCAACGGCGCCAGAAAACGGTACTTGATAACCCTCAACCGTAAGGGATCGAGATAGTCTTCGCGGGTAAGAATAACCCAATTTATTGATTCGACACACGGGGAGCCAAAGAGTATTTATAAGCTTTGACAGTTGAGTTGTCAATTCAACCGCACCTGAAATATACTTACTTGCAACAAAAGATAAGTGGTAACAGTGATATGATAGTGATAATAGTGATAGTAAAAGTAAACAGCAAAAGTAAATAGTGAAGGTAAATGGCAAAAGTAGCAACTAGTGACAAGCAGGGTTTAAAACACTGTAGGCTAGGGAGATGGATGGTTGGGCGCTGCATGGATGAGATAGATTCTAACTTGGGGCACGGCACACGGAAAAGTAATGATCATCTAGGCAAATATCAAACATTAGGCATGTATCCCGTAGATAGTTGTACGTGCTTGCAATAAGAACTTGCACAACATCTTTTGTCCTACCATCCCGCTACGAACGGGGCAGGAATTAAGCTTGGGGATATTGATACGTCCAAAACGTATCTACAATTTCTGCTTGCTCCATGCCTTTTTTGTGTGATATTGCTATGATATTTATGCACTTCCATACACTTTTGATCATATTTGGACTAACCTACTAATGGTTGCAAAAGTGCACAATGTTCTTGTTTTACACTTTATTGTGTAGGAATTACTTAGAAATTGACAAAAACGCAAAAGGAGTCGTATTGGAGTAGGACTCTGACTTTTCTGAAATCTGTCTGAGAACGTTTTTTAAAGATGGTCACGTTCCGGCCCGAAGGCGACGTCAAACGGAAAAAGTTTAGTTGCGAAAGTTGTGGAGAATTTCGAGGCGATGCTTCTGGATATAAAATTCGTCCAAATCGGAGTCCGGACGGCCGAGTAAAGCCCGTTTTACTGAGGCCCAAAATCTGATGACGGGAATCCGAGAGTCTATATAAAGAGAGGAAACCAAGGTCACCAAGGGCCACGAATTTTCCTCCTCCCGAGCCGCCGTCTTGGAGGGGAGGACCAGCACCATTGCAGCACCATCCACAAGGAAGAAGGGGGGCCAAGGAGCCGCTGCCCCCTAGGGCCGCCGCCGCCCCGAGGGCCGCCGCCGCCGCCTCCGTGGCTGCCGCCGGCCGTCTCCACCTCGCGGGGCTGCACCTCTCCATCAACACCATCATCAACCTCCTCCTCACCATGTCCATGCGTGAGTAGTCTCCTCCGGGGCTGAGGGCTCGTACGTGTAGCTATGTGGTTATCTCTCTCTCCCATGATGTGATCTTCGTTGTGATCATAGGCTATGTTAATCTAGGGTGATCCCATGATATTTCCCCTTCCTCTATGTATTGGATTGATGTACTCACTTGTCTTTATCTAGTATAATCCCCGAGACCAAGGTGACAGCGGTCTATTGGACATGGATTAGAAAAATATTTTCATGAGTGATTTCCTCTCTTGTGTGTTGATTGAAGATTGAGAGTCTCTTGGTGCTTGTCTTTGACTATCCTTTAGATATGTTGTGGTGATTGTGGGACTCTCTTTGGATGGCCGCGGTGACATTGGGAAATCCTTAGATTGAGAACTACGAACTTTGAGGTGTGCTTTTGTAGCCCTACATAATTCACGTCCTCTCTTGACCACGAAGGAATGACCTCCGAGTGTGTCCCCTTTGCATGTTTTATGGGAAATATCATGTGATTCGATTATGTTAATGTTGTTGGGAGTTGCCACTAGTGAAAGTATGAAGCCTAGGCCTTGTTTCCACCATTGCAATACCATTTGTGCTCACGTTTACCACTTGTTTGCTTGCTGCACTTTTTATTACAGATTTATATTACTTTGTTTTGCCATCCATATCACTTGCCATTTAATATCTCTTCGCCGAACTAGTGCACCTATACATCTGACAAGTGTATTAGGTATGTTGGGGACACAAGAGACTTCTTGTATTTTAGTTGCAGGGTTGCTTGAGAGAGACCATCTTCAACCTCTACTTCCCTGAGTTCGATAAATCTTAGGTCATCCACTTGAGGGAAATTGCTGCTTTCCTACAAACCTCTGCGCTTGGAGGCCCAACATAGTCTACAAGAGTAGAAGCGTGTGTAGACATCAAGCTATTTCTGACGCCGTTGCCGGGGAAGTGAGTGCTTGAAGGTATATCTTTAGATCTTGCAATTAAATCTTTTTGTTTCTTGTTTTTATTTCACTAGTTATGTTTATGGAAAACCGCATTCTTAGTTCGTTGCTTGTGGGAAGACGCCCCACACCTGTGGTGGTTGCTCCTCCTCCTACTGAAATTGTGCCCTATAAAATATCGGCTGGTATTATCGATTATATTTTGGCTAATCGTTATGCAGGAGACAGACATCCCGGTGAACACTTCCTATATCTGTCACAACTATGTTCATTATTTAAGCTTGCAGGTGTATCAAGGGAGTTTGTCATGAGGAAATTGTTCGCCGTATCACTTATAGATAAAGCTTCAGATTGGTATAAGCTTCTCGATAACTCGCACTTGCTTGATTGGCAAGAGCTTATGTCTCTCTTTTATACTAAGTTTTATCCTCTTCATGAAATTCATCGAGACAGGAACTATATCTATAACTTTAGGTCTCGTGACGGAGAGAGCGTAGCTCAAGCTTGGGGGAGACTGAAAACGTTAATGCTAATATGTCCTAACCATGGGCTCCCCAAAGATGCTTATGTGGAGAGTAAGAGTACCTTTTTGCATGTGGATCATGGTAACAATGCTTTATGTGATGCTTATATTGTTGAGTTTATTCGTGATCCCACTGAAAATTATTATGAGAAGGGAACATATGCTTATAGATATTTCAATAATATTAAGTTCCCTCTCTTTATGTTGAAGGTTTTGAAGCTGCACTTGTTTTGTCTTCCTATGCTTATTGCTTTGTGCTTCAATGAATTATTCTATTGCAATATTCCTATGCATAGGAAGCATGTTAGGCTTAAATGTGTTTGATATTTGCTTCTTGATGCTCTCTTTTGCTCTTCAACTCTTATTCCTACGAGAGCATCATTAAAGTCTTAAGCCTATCTTTATGGCTATAAAGAAAGAGCTCTAGGGAGACAACCCTTGTTATCCTTGCTTTCAGTTTGTTCTTTCAGTTTTTAGTGGTCTTGTTGTTTGTTACTACTGTACCAACATCATTGTATCTTTATTTTTTAGCTTTGTGCCAAGTTTAGCCTCCGATTGCAAGAAAGTTTAAAAGTTGTGACGTGCAGTCCAGAAAACAGATTCTGTCCTTGGACAGAAAAATTCGTATAAAATCACCAGATCATCTTTTTGGTCTGAATTTTTTTACAGCGTGCTCTATACAATTGGCTTTCGGGCGTCTGTTCTGAGTTTTTTTATTTGAGTGGCAGAAGTGCCCCGAAAAAATTATTTACTACCTGCTGGTCTGTTTTTCACAGATTCTGTCCTGTTTTGCCTTTCCTTCATTTTGCAAACCTTGAGCTTGCTTTTTCTTTGCAAAAACCTTTTGGCAATCTTGAGAAATAGTAGACCTTCAAGAATATCCTTATTTCCAGCAAGGAACAATTATTTTATTATGGGTACTAACCTCTCTAATCAGATTATGATGAGTTATGTATGAAGGGAATTTTCAAGTGTGTGAGGGAAGATGATAAAAAGATTCAGGAGTGTCAAACGCTCAAGCTTGGGGATGCCCCCATGCACCCCCAAGAAATATTCGAGAAGACTCAAGCGTCTAAGCTTGGGGATGCCCCCGTGCATCCCCTTCTCCATCAACAATTATCAGTTCGTCTTTCGTTCCACTATATTTTTATCACTTCATGTGTTATGTGCTATGCTTGGAGCGTCTTGCTTTTAGTTTCCTTTTTAGTTTTCTTTAGCTTTGCTTGCTTTTCATAACGAGTTGGAACTCAGCTTTCTTTATGTGGGAGAGAAACACGCTCCACTTCAACCTAGAACATAACATAGAATTTTCATGTCTATCTTTGCTGTGTGTGTTCTTTGTCTTTCAATAGCTACTGTCATGCTTAGCTCTTAGCTTTCACGCTTATCTTTTTAAAGAGCTTTTATTTAGTTGGTCATTGGAACTCTCTTTAGTTATCATGCTTATCTTATTAAGAGCGTTGGCTTCTGTTGCACTGGTTGATATGTCTATGATAAAAATGCTATGTGCATAATGATGCTTAGTAGTTCATGTTTTCTTATGGTTAGTCTCAAATAGCTGGGGGGTTCTCAATGTGTTATTGGAGTACCAACATGATTTGTTTGCCTATGATGTGGTATGGTCTAGTGATATCTTCCTTCAAGAATTTATTTTGATTGACTTGGCGTATGCTCACGCATATTTAAGATTGTAAAGAAAGTCTATCAAGCCTTGATGATCTTGAGTTTCTGAGTAGCGATATAACTTCCATGCCTGATTCAATGTTGCTTTGTCGCTCTGCATGATTATGACCGTCATTGCTCTTTTAGTTGGTCGCTCCCAGTCTTTTGCTAACCTTCGCCTGTACTAAGCGGACTGACTGCTTGTGCATCCAAAATCTTTTAAACCAGTTATGCCATATGAGTCCACCATACCTTCCTATACATGGTATTTACCTGTCATTCCTAACGAAGACTTTCATGTACCATCTCGAAATTATTCAAAAAAAAGTATTTCTCTTTTGTGTCTCTGTTTTAGTTCATGAGGAAGTAGTAGTTAATTCATTATCTTTTTAAGTTGGACAAGCTTCACCCCGGGATTGCATGTATAATGTGCAAACCCATAATACGAGAAGGAACTGGCAAAGAGTGCGCCCGGCTCAAAAATAATATAACAAACAAACCCTCCTTCACGCTTTGTTCATGAGAAATCAGAAAACTTTGGCAGTGATAAACAAAGGAGATTAAGAGGATGTGATCGTCCTCATTCGGGAGCCGTTCCTCGAAACTTATCCAGCTCAAGAAGTAATTGAGTTATCTGCTAGCATTCATTGACGAAACATGCATAATCTAAAAAAAATTATTACCTCTGTTTTTAAAACCAAGAGCTCTGGTACATGTTTAGTTTTTGTTTCCGACCACGGGTTTTCATCCTTG
Organism: Secale cereale; assembly: GCA_902687465.1. NCBI lineage: Eukaryota > Viridiplantae > Streptophyta > Magnoliopsida > Poales > Poaceae > Secale > Secale cereale. The sequence continues at coordinate 264,470,859 of LR738714.1, read as the reverse complement.
CCAACAAAAGCCACGGTTCGAGAGTCTCCACCTTCTTTAAAGCACCAACTATTAAGAGCATGATTGTCATCCTGAGTGTAATGTGCATTGTCCCAAAGTAGCATTGTCTTTTGCATGATTATGATATCGTTTATTCTGAAATCATTGTATCTAGTCGTTACTTAAACCTTGGAGGTGCCCCTGCATTTATGTTTTGTTTCACTAAAGGGGGCAAGCGAGGTACCACTTTATCATATTTGCACACCATGCTCATTACAAATCTTTTGAGTGTTTCAGTATCATATTGTAAAATTTTCAGTTCTTTGTGATTTTCTCATGAGGCAACTTAATTACTACAGATTCATTGTCTCAGTAAGCACTTGTCATGTGACTGTGAAAAGTTCTTATATGGTTAATAGCATGTCACCACAGAAATTATGCTTGTTATCATTTACCTACTCGAGGACGAGCAGGAATTAAGCTTGGAGATGTTGATACGTCCAAAACGTATCTATAATTTCTGCTTGCTCCATGCCTTTTTTGTGTGATATTGCTATGATATTTATGCACTTCCATACACTTTTGATCATATTTGGACTAACCTACTAATAGTTGCAAAAGTGCACAATGTTCTTGTTATACACTTTATTGTGTAGGAATTACTTGGAAATTGACAAAAACGCAAAAGGAGTCGTATTGGAGTAGGACTCTGACTTTTCTGAAATCTGTCTGAGAACGTTTTTTAAAGATGGTCACGTTCCGGCCCGAAGACGACGTCCAACGGAAAAAATCTAGTTGCGAAAGTTGTGGGGAATTTCGAGGCGATGCTTCTGGATATAAAATTCGTCCAAATCGGAGTCCGGACGGCCGAGTAAAGCCCGTTTTACTAAGGCCCAAAATCTGATGACGGGAATCCAAGAGTCTATATAAAGAGAGGAAACCAAGGTCACCAAGGGCCACGAATTTTCCTCCTCCCGATCTGCCGTCTTGGAGGGGAGGACCAGCACCATTGCAGCACCATCCACAAGGAAGAAGGGGGGCCAAGGATCCGCTGCCCCCTAGGGCCGCCGCCGCCCCGAGGGCCGCCGCCGCGCCCCCAAGGGCCGCCGCCGCCTCCGTGGCTGCCGCCGGCCGTCTCCACCTCGCGGGGCTGCACCTCTCCATCAACACCATCATCAATCTCCTCCTCACCATGTCCATGCATGAGTAGTCTCCTCCGGGGCTGAGGGCTCGTACGTGTAGCTATGTGGTTATCTCTCTCTCCCATGATGTGATCTTCGTTGTGATCATAGGCTATGTTAATCTAGGGTGATTCCATGATATTTCCTCTTCCTCTATGTATTGGATTGATGTGCTCACTTGTCTTTATCTAGTATAATCCCCGAGACCAAGGTGACAGCGGTCTATTGGACATGGATTAGAAAAATATTTTCATGAGTGATTTCCTCTCTTGTGTGTTGATTGAAGATTGAGAGTCTCTTGGTGCTTGTCTTTGACTATCATTTAGATATGTTGTGGTGATTGTGGGACTCTCTTTGGATGGTCGCGGTGACATTGGGAAATCCTTAGATTGAGAACTACGAACTTTGAGGTGTGCTTTTGTAGCCCTACATAATTCACGTCCTCTCTTGACCACGAAGGAATGACCTCCGAGTGTGTCCCCTTTGCATGTTTTATGGGAAATATCATGTGATTCGATTATGTTAATGTTGTTGGGAGTTGCCACTAGTGAAAGTATGAAGCCTAGGCCTTGTTTCCACCATTGCAATACCATTTGTGCTCATGTTTACCACTTGTTTGCTTGCTGCACTTTTTATTACAGATTTATATTACTTTGTTTTGCCATCCATATCACTTGCCATTTAACATCTCTTCGCCGAACTAGTGCACCTATACATCTGACAAGTGTATTAGGTGTGTTGGGGACACAAGAGACTTCTTGTATTTTAGTTGCAGGGTTGCTTGAGAGAGACCATCTTCAACCTCTACTTCCCTGAGTTCGATAAACCTTAGGTCATCCACTTGAGGGAAATTGTTGCTGTCCTACAAACCTCTGCGCTTGGAGGCCCAACATAGTCTACAAGAGTAGAAGCGTGTGTAGACATCAGATATCACAACACAATTCTAGACACAAATTAAAATAATACAAGCTTTATATTACAAGCCAGGGGCCTCGAGGGCTCGAATACATAAGCTCGATTACACAAGAGTCAGCGGAAGCAATAATATCTGAGTACAGACATAAGTTAAACAAGATTGCCTTAAGAAGGCTAGCACAAAACATCAACGATCGAAAAGGCAAGGCCTCCTGCCTGGGACCTCCTAACTACTCCTGGTCGTCAGCTGTCTCCACGTAGTAGTAGGCTCCGTCGGGGTAGTAGCAGTCGTCAAAGGTGTCTTCTGGCTCCTGGACTCCACCATCTGGTTGCATCAACCAGCAAGAAGAAAGAAGGGGGGAAAGGGGGAGCAAGGCAACCGTGAGTACTCATCCAAAAGTACTCGCAAGCAAGGATCTACACTACATATGCATCGGTATCAATGAAAAGGGTAGTATCTGTGGACTAAGCTGCAGAATGCCAGAATAAGAGGGGGAGAAGCTAGTCCTATCGAAGACTAGCATCTTCTGGAAACCACCGTCTTGCAGCAACAAGGGGGGAAGTAGAGTAGTATATCATAAGTCATATTTATGTTGTTGTTCCAACGCTCTGAGATCCTTTCTCGACTCCCGAAGCAACATATCCAAACAATGCCTCAGCATCCAGTTCTAGTTGTAGCGATCGGGATACAACTCCAAGTGTCCGTTACCGTAGGACAGGCTATCGATAGATGTTTTCTTCCCTGCAGGGGTGCACCAACTTACCCAACACGCTTGCTTAACTCCGGCCGGACACACCATCAGGTCATGCCCGCCCTCGGCCAAACAATACGCCGCAACCCGACCTAGGCTTAATAGAGAGGTCATGCACGCCGGACTAAACCCTATGCCCCCAGGGGTCATGGGCCAATCGCCCCGGGAACTCCTGCACGTTGCGTACGCGGCCGGTGAGCAGACCTAGCAACCACCTTTAAAAAGGTACGAGCCTAACCAGTCCAACCCGGCGCGCGCCGCTCAGTCGCAATGACGTCAGTTAAGCTTCGGCTGATGCATACGACGTAGAACGCCCATACTATGCCCACGTGATGGTTAGCGCTATCAGGTCAGAGGCCCCTTGGATCAAATATCCAAACCGTTTAGTGTCTTGGGAACGCGCGGTAACGAGAAGAGATTCACGAAAGATGTGACCCCATCGCCCCGTCTCGAGAACTTGCGGCAAGGGCGAGTGCCCGGCCACGCCTCGTATTTAACTCGCGGGCACCTTCCAGGTCAACCCGACTACACATCACTCGCAATTAAGCTCGCGCGGGTACCCCTCTGGGTCGACCCGTCTTTAGTAACCAGGTTCAGTGTAAAGTCATAGTAACCATAGTAACTATGTGTCTGACACCAAAGGAAAACCTGAGGAAATCACCCTCGATGGAATTCCACCTGATGTTTATCGTCAAGGTGAACGAAAGAGGAGTCACCCTCGAGGTCCACTCTTGAGGAGTTGCACGACAGTGTCGTTATCTGGAGTGGAGAAAGAGGAATCACCCTCGATGACCACTACCGATGATCTAACCTACAAGGTTAACATCAGAAGTGCTGATGAGGTCTCACCCTCGGCACTCGATAGTAACCCAGTAGTGTCGAGCAACTAAGGGGAAAGTGATGTGCGGTGCTGGGTCCTGGTCTTCGATCCCGTTGATCGGGTCTTCTGATGATCCAGCGAGGCAGTCGGGACAAGGTAGGGGGGCACTGGTGGATCTCTAACCAGCCTATACTAAGCAGTTTAGTATAAACATGTAAGGTATGAAAGCAGTATCAACAACAGGCTATGCATCAGAATAGGATCATACAAAAAGCAGTAGCAGTTCTAATGCAAGCATAAGAGAGAAGAGAATGGGTGATATCGGAATGATCAAAGGGGGTTGGCTTGCCTGGTTGCTCTGGCAAGAAGGAGGGGTCGTCAACACCGTAGTCGATCACCGGGGCATCATCGGTCTCGGGGTCTACCGGAGAGAAGAGGGGGAAGAAACAGTAAATATAAAGCAAACAGTTGCAACAAAGAAGCACGACACGTCAGCACGCAGCGCTAGGGTGCTCTAACGCGGTGGTACACGGTACAGGCGACGGGGATAACACTCGGGAAAGTATCCCCGGTGTTTCGTGTTTTCGGGCAAATGAAACAGAGGGGGAAAGTTGCAGGTTCACTATGATAGAGATGTGTGGCAGACGAACGGACAACGTATTCGGATTCGTCTCGTCGTTCTGAGCGTTTTTCATATATAAAACATTTTCATCCGAGTTACGGATTATTTTATATGAATTTCTAAAGTTTAAAGCATTATCTAGAATTTATTTAACTCATTAAATCAACATTATCCAGAATAGTGAAAGGTGATGTCAGCATGACATCACCATGATGCCAGCAGGTCAAACCCAGTTGACTAGTCACACCTGACATGTGGGACCCGTCTGTCATGGGACAGATTAACTAACAGTTTTAATTAAACTAACCTAGTTAGTTAGGGTGATTAACCATAGTTAATTAAGTTAAATAGTAATTACTAATTAATTAATTAGTTAATTAATTAATTATTATTATTGTTAATATATATTTTATTTAACCCTTTTTTACCAAGATAACCAGGGCGCGTGGGGCCCAGCTGCCAGTGGCACAAAGGCCACTGGAGCGGGCGTGGGTTAACGGGCGGGTTCGCCCGCACAAGGGGCGCTACGCCCGGGCGGGCGCCGGCACGGCACGGCCAGGGGCGCGGCCGGCGGCCAGGGGGGAGGCCGGCGGGCGCGGGCGGCGGGCCGGCCGGCAGTGGCCGGAGCGGAGGCGGCCGCGGCGGTGTGGGGGGGGGAGGCCTCGGGCCGCAGCGAGAAGAGCAGGGGAGCGGCGGGGTGGCTGGAGGAGCGGGCGGAGCGCGGCTCAGGTATGCGGCGGGCGGCGGCTAGTAGCGCCAGGGCAGCAGGCGCGGTCCCGCGCAGCCGCAGCAGGGAACGGGGACGGCTGGCGACGCGCGAGGCGAGGGAGCACGGGAGCGGCGACACGGGGCTGGACGCGGTGACCGCGGCCACTGGACGATGACCGGGCAGCGCAAACGACGACCTACGGCGGTGAAACGAGGAGAGGGAAGAGGAGGACGGGGGGCAGCTCACGGGCGTTGACGAGAAGGCCCGGGGACGTTCGGGACGAAGCGAAACGACGACGGCGGCCGGCGGTGCAGGATGTCGAAGACGAGATCGATGGTGGCGATTCGGTGCGGTTCCGCTCGATTTGATGCTCTGGATGGACGAGGTCGACGATGGCGATCCTCCTGGACGTGTTCTCATGCGTCGGGGAGCACGGTGGCCGTGGTGACGACGACGACCATGACGAGCGGCGGACGGGCGGCGACCGTTTGGACGAGAGCGAGCGAGGGAGGGGAAAGTGAGGGTTAGGGTTTCCTTCAGGGGTTCGTGGGGAGATCTTATCTGTCGGGGAATCGACGGGGAGGCGCCGGATGTCTGCCACGGTGGCCATGGCGCCTGGATGGCCGCCACGTCCCCCTCTCTGCCTCCTGTAGCAGGAGGAAGGGGAATACCCAGGTGGGTTGGGCCTCCTATGCCACTAAGGTCCAGCCAGCAATAGACTTAGGCCCTTTTCCATTTTTCCTTTTTATTTGCATTTTTATTTCTGTTTTGTATTTTCTGTCCATGTGTTGTATTTTATTTACATACTTCATAATTTTAGTTGACTATGAAATCTGTCGCATAATTACTTGGCAATATTTTGAAGCTGCACAAAAGTTTTGGGGCACTTGCAAAGGTTGAACAATTTATTTATTTTTAAAAGACCAATTTAAATGCCTTTGGACCACTTATTAAATTCCTAGGAATTTATTTGTGAGCCAAATTAAGTTGGTTTCAACATGACAAATGATCTAAAGAATTTTGGAATAATGCAAACATTTTAGTTTTACTGTTACAATAAATATTATATTTGACCTTATTTTAAATTTGAAGTTGACCCGGGTTTGGATCCAAAAGAAGTTTAGCAAAAGTTAATTGTGATGACATGGCACCAATAGAGGGAGATTACTGTAGCATGTTCCTCGGGGTGTTACACACAGTAAATAGTTGAAACCCACTAGCATGAGTAGGAGTTGTTTGAGCCATGTTGTGCCTACTCATTCATGCTTTCTGGTTATGCCTGCTATTGCTTAGAGTTGTGTCAGGTCTGATTCATCGGGGATGAATTGGAATGTGGTGAACATGTCCTACTATTGAGAGCTAAGTGTGTGAACACGATTTGGTAAAGGTAGCGATTAGAGGCCATGTAGGAGTACATGGTGGGTTGTCTCATTGAAACCGTCCTCAGGAAGTAAGTTCTGTGTTGGTTGATCCATGAACAGCTACTACCACACGTTGGGCCCTAAAATATGACCACGCTCAACTTATCGACTGCCCTTGTTCTCTGTCCAGGAGTTGCAACTAGTTTCTGGTGTTTGTAGTTTACTGGAGGTCGTGCGCAGCGCTGACCCTCGGGGTGGGCAGTGACGCGGCAGGTACGTGGCATGGTGTACCGATCGCCCGTTTGGTGACACGGGAACCCTGTACACATCATTTGGGGCCGTGAGCGACACCCCGGCCGGATCTCCCCACGGATGGAACCCAAATAGGCGATAAACCTGGACTAGAGACTGGAGTGGTTGGTTTGGTCGTGGTCTACACCCACATCGGCTTTCGCTTGAAGTCTGCCGAGCACATGTCATGTGCAGACGCTAAGTGGAGGAAACTGTTGGAAATATGCCCTAGAGGCAATAATAAAAGTATTATTATTATATTTCCTTGTTCATGATAATCGTCTGTTATTCATGCTTGAATTGTATTGTACGAAAACAGCGATACATGTGTGAATATATAGACCACAATGAGTCCCTGGTAAGCCTCTAGTTAATAGCTCGTTGATCAACAGATGGTCACGGTTTCCTGACCATGGACATAGGATGTCGGTGATAACGGGATCACATCATTAGGAGAATGATGTGATGGACAAGACCCAATCCTGAGCCTAGCACGAGATCGTATAGTTCGTAATGCATAAGCCTTTCGGTGTCAAGTATTTATTCCTTAGACCATGAGGTTGTGCAACTCCCGGATGCCGTAGGAATACTTTGGGTGTGCCAAACGTCACAACGTAACTGGGTGGCTATAAAGGTACGCAATGGGTATATCCGAAAGTGTCTGTTGAGTTGGTACGAACCGAAACTGGGATGTTGTCACTCCGTGTGACGGAGAGGTACCTCTAGGCCCACTCGGTAAGACATCATCATAATGAGCTCAAGGTGACTAAGGAGTTAGTCACGGGATGATGGATTACGGATCGAGTAAAGAGACTTGCCATGACGAGATTGAACAAGGTATCGGGAATACCGACGATCGAATCTCGGGCAAGTACCGTACCGATGGACAAAGGGAATAACATACGGGATTGAGTGAATCCTTGACACAGTGGTTCATCCGATGAAGATCATCGAGGAACACGTGGGAACCAACATCGGTATCCAGATCCTGCTGTTGGTTATTGACCGAAGAGTGGTCTCGGTCATGTCAACGTGTCTCCCGAACCCGTAGGGTCTACACACTTAAGGTTCGGTGACGCTAGGGTCGTAGAGATACATGCACGTGGAAACCCGAAAGTTGTTCGGAGTCCCGGATGAGATCTCGGACGTGACGAGGAGTTTCGGAATGGTCCGGAGGTAAATAGTGATATATAGGAAGTCCAGTTTCGGCCACCGGGTGAACTCCGGGGGTCACCGGGAGCGTCCCGGGACCACCGGAGGGGTCCCGAGGGTCCACCGGGTGGGGCCACCCATCCCGGTGGGTCCCCTAGGCCGCAAGGGGAAGGGGGCCAGCCCCTGGTGGGCTGGCGCACCACTTGGGCCCCCCCTCCATGCGCCTAGGGTTGAAACCCTAGGGGAGGGGGGCACCCCCTATGCCTTGGGGGGCAAGTCTCCCCCCTAGGCCGCCGCCCCCCCTTGCAGATGGCATCTGCCAGGGCCGGCGCCCCCTGGCCCCTATATATAGTGGGGGGGAGAGGGCAGCCGCACCCCAAGCCTCTGGCGCCTCTTCCCCTCCCGTCACACCTTTCTACTCCTCCGCAGGGCGTCGGCGAAGCTCTGCAGGATTTCCCGCTGCATCCACCACCACGCCGTCGTGCTGCTGGATCTCCGACGACCTCTCCTCCCCCCTTGCTGGATCAAGAAGGAGGTGATGTTGCTGTACCATACGTGTGTTGAACGCGGAGGTGCCGTCCGTTCGGCGCTAGATCATCGGTGACGAAGAACCCGAAGAGTACGACTACTTCATCCACGCTTCATCGAAAGCTTCCGCTCGCGATCTACATAAGGGTATGTAGATGCACTCTAATATGTTCGTTGCTAGATGTCTCCCTAGATTGATCTTGGTGAAAGCGTAGAAAATTTTGAATTCTGCTACGTTCCCCAACAGTGGCATCTGAGCTAGGTCTTTGCGTAGCATCTTGCACGAGTAGAACACAAAGCAGTTGTGGGCGTTGAGTTTGCTCAAATTTCTTACCGTTACTAGTCTAATCTTGATTCGGCGGTATTGTGGGATGAAGCGGCCCGGACGGACCTTACACGTACGCTTACGTGAGACTGGTTCCAGCGACAGACATGCACTAGATGCATAAGGTGGCTGGCGGGTGTTTGTCTCTCCCACTTTAGTCGGATCAGATTCGATGAACAGGGTCCTTATGAAGGGTAAATAGAAACTGACAAATCACGTTGTGGTTTTGGCGTAGGTAAGAAACGTTCTTGCTAGAAAACCTATAGAAGCCACGTAAAACTTGCAACAACAATTAGAGGCCGTCTAACTTGTTCTTGCAGCATGTGCTATGTGATATGGTATGGCCAAGAAGATGTGATGAATGATATATGTGATGTATGAGATTGATCATGTTCTTGTAATAGGGAATCACGACTTGCATGTCGATGAATTTGACAACCGGCAGGAGCCATAGGAGTTGTCTTAATTATTGTATGACCTGTGTGTCACTGAATAACGCCATGTAATTACTTTACTTCATTGCTAAACGTTAGCCATAGTAGTAGAAGTAATAGTTGGCGTGACGACTTCATGAAGACACAATGTGAAGGAAATATGCCCTAGAGGCAATAATAAAGATGTTATTTGTATTTCCTTATATCATGATAAATGTCTTTTATTCATGCTAGAATTGTATTAACCGGAAACTTAGTACATGTGTGGATACATAGACAAAACAGTATGTCCCTAGTATGCCTCTACTAGACTAGCTCATTGATCAAAGATGGTTATGTTTCCTAGCCATAAACATGAGTTGTCATTTGATCAACGGGATCACATCATTAGGAGAATGATGTGATGGACAAAGACCCATCCGTTAGCATAGCACTATGATCGTTTAGTTTTATTGCTATTGCTTTCTTCATGACTTATACATGTTCCTATGACTATGAGATTATGCAACTCCCGAATACCGTAGGAACACCTTGTGTTCTATCAAACGTCACAACGTAACTGGGTGATCATAAAGATGCTCTACAGGTGTCTCCGAAAGTATTCGTGGTGTTGGCATAGATCAAGATTAGGATTTGTCACTCCGAGTGTCGGAGAGGTATCTCTGGGCCCTCTCGGTAACACACATCACAATAAGCCTTGCAAGCAAAAGACTAATGAGTTAGTCACGAGATGATGTGTTACGGAACGAGTAAAGAGACTTGCCGGTAACGAGATTGAACTAGGTATAGAGTTACCGACGATCGAATCTCGGGCAAGTAACATACCGTTGACAAAAGGAACAACGTATGTTGTTATGCGGTTTTGACTGATAAAAGATCTTCGTAGAATATGTAGGAGCCAATATGAACATCCAGGTTCCGCTATTGGTTATTGACCGGAGATGAGTCTCGGTCATGTCTACATAGTTCTCGAACCCGTAGGGTCCGCACGCTTAACGTTTGATGACGATCGGTATTATGAGTTTATGAGTTTTTGATGTACCGAAGGTAGTTTGGAGTCCCGGATGAGATCACGGACATGACGAGGATTCTCGGAATGTCCGAGACATAAAGATTGATATATTGGACGACTATATTCGGACACCGGAAGTGTTCCGGAAAAGTTTCGGATTTAACGGGATTGCCGGAGGGGGTTACCGGAACCCCCTACGAGGGGGGATGGTCCATAGTGGGCCTTATGGAAAAGAGAGAGGCAGCCCATAGGGGCTGGCCGACGCCCCACCTAGGATTCCTAGTTGGACTAGGATTGGGGGGCGCCACCTCTCCTTCTTTTCCTTTCCCTCTCTTCCTTCTTTGGTAGTTCCTACTAGGAATAGGATTGCAATCCTATTCCTAGTAGGATTGCACTCCTAGCCGCACCATAGAAGGGCCGGCCGGCCTCCCCCCTTGCTCCTTTATATACGGGGGCAGGGGGGCACCCAAAGACACACAAGTTGAATTGTTCCAGCCGTGTGCGGTGCCCCCCTCCACAGAAACACACCTCGGTCATACCGTCGCGGTGCTTAGGCGAAGCCCTGCGCCGGTGAATACATCATATCCGTCACCACGCCGTCGTGCTGACGAAATTCTCCCATGAAGCTCAACTGGATCAAGAGCTCGTGGGACGTCATCAAGCTGAACGTGTGCTGAACGCGGAGGTGCCGTACGTTCGGTGCTTGATCGATTGAATCGCGAAGAAGTTCGACTACATCAACCGCGTCACTTGACGCTTCCGCTTCCGGTCTACGAGGGTACGTAGACACACTCTTCCCTCTCGTTGCTATGCATCTGGTAGATAGATCTTGCGTGATCGTAGGAAAATTTTAAAAATACTACGTTCCCCATAAGTGGCATCATGAGCTAGGTCTATGCGTAGATGATATGCACGAGTAGAACACAATGAGTTGTGGGCGATACTAGTCATACTGCTTACCAGCATGTCATACTTTGCTTCGGCGGTATTGTGAGATGAAGCGGCCCGGACCGACATTACGCGTACGCTTACACGAGACTGGTTTCACCGTTACGAGCACTCGTTGCTTAAAGGTGACTGGCGGGTGTCTGTCTCTCTTACTTTAGTTGAATCAAGTGTGGCTACGCCCGGTCCTTGTGAAGGTTAAAACAGCACATACTTGACGAAACATCGTTGTGGTTTTATATGCGTAGGTAAGAACGGTTCTTGCTAAGCCCGTAGCAGCCACGTAAAACTTGCAACAACAAAGTAGAGGACGTCTAACTTGTTTTTGCAGGGCATGTTGTGATGTGATATGGTCAAGACATGATGAGTTATACGGTTTTGTATGAGATGATCATGTTTTGTAATGTTATCGGCAACTGGCAGGAGCCATATGGTTGTCGCTTTATTGTATCAAATGCAATCGCCATGTAATTGCTTTACTTTATCACTAAGCGGTAGCGATAGTCGTAGAAGCAATAGTTGGCGAGACGACAACGATGCTACGATGGAGATCAAGGTGTCACACCGGTGACGAAGGTGATCATGGAGGTGCTTTGGAGATGGAGATCAAAAGCAGAAGATGATGATGGCCATATCATGTCACATATTTTGATTGCATGTGATGTTTATCTTATTATGCTTCTTATTTTTCTTAGAACGACGGTAGCATTATAAGATGATCCCTTACTAAATTTCAAGGTATAAGTGTTCTCCCTGAGTATGCACCGTTGCGAAAGTTCGTCGTGCCGAGACACCACGTGATGATCGGGTGTGATAAGCTCTACGTTCAAATACAACGGGTGTAAGCTAGTTTTGCACACGCAGAATACTCGGGTTAAACTTGACGAGCCTAGCATATGCAGATATGGCCTCGGAACACTGGAGACCGAAAGGTCGAGCGTGAATCATATAGTAGATATGATCAACATAAGATGTTCACCATTGAAACTACTCCATCTCACGTGATGATCGGACATGGTTTAGTTGATTTGGATCACGTGATCATTTAGATGACCGGAGGGATGTCTATCTAAGTGGGAGTTTTAAATTAATATGATTAAATTGAACTTTAATTTATCATGAACTTAGTCCTGATAGTTTTTGCATATCTATGTTGTTGTAGATCAATGGCCCGTGCTACCGTTCCTTTGAATTTTAATGCATTCCTAGAGAAAGCTAAGTTGAAAGATGATGGTAGCAATTACACGGACTGGGTCCGTAACCTGAGGATTATCCTCATTGCTGCACAGAAGAATTATGTCCTTGAAGCACCGCTAGGTGACAAGCCCCCTCCCGCTAATGTAGACGCTTTGAACGTCTGGCAGTCGCGGTCTCATGACTACACGATAGTTCAGTGTGCCATGCTTTACGGCTTAGAACCGGGACTTCAACGACGTTTTGAACGTCATGGACCATATGAGATGTTCCAGGAGTTGAAGTTAATATTTCAAGCAAATGCCCGGATTGAGAAATAGGAGATTTTCAATAAGTTCTACAGCTGCAAGATGGAGGAGAATAGTTCTATCAGTGAACACTTGCTCAGAATGTCTGGGTACTACAATCATATGACTCAACTTGGTTGCAAAGTTGACGAGGATAGTGTTATTGATAGAGTTCTTCAATCACTGCCACCAAGCTATAAAGGCTTTGTGATGAACTATAATATGCAAGGGATGCAAAAGACAATTCCCGAGCTCTTCGCCATGCTCAAGGCTGCGGAGGTAGAAATCAAAAAGGAGCATCAAGTGTTGATGGTTAACAAGACCACTAGTTTCAAGAAAAGGGGCAAGGGAAAGAAGGGGAACTCCGAGAAGAATAGCAAGACAGTTGCTACTTCCACGAAGAAACCCAAATCTGGAGCCAAGCCTGAAACTGAGTGCTTCTACTGCAAGGGGACTGGACACTGGAAGCGGAACTGCCCCAAGTATTTGGCGGATAAGAAGGATGGCAAGGTGAACAAAGGTATATGTGATATACATGTTATTGATGTGTACCTTACTAATGCTCGTAGTAGTACCTGGGTATTTGATACCGGTTCGGTTGCTAATATTTGTAACTCGAAACAGGGACTACGGATTAAACGAAGATTGGCTAAGGACGAGGTGACGATGCGCGTGGGAAACGGTTCCAAAGTCGATGTGATCGCCGTCGGCACGCTACCTCTACATCTACCTTCGGGATTAGTTTTAGACCTAAATAATTGTTATTTGGTGCCAGCATTGAGCATGAACATTATATCTGGATCTTGTTTGTTGCGAGACGGTTATTCATTTAAATCAGAGAATAATGGTTGTTCTATTTTTATGAATAATATCTTTTATGGTCATGCACCCTCAAAGAGTGGTCTATTCTTATTGGATCTCGATTGTAGTGATACACATATTCATAATATTGAAACCAAAAGATACAAGGTTAATAATGATAGTGCAACTTATTTGTGGCACTGCCGTTTAGGTCATATTGGTGTAAAATGCATGAAGAAACTCCATAGTGATGGACTTTTGGAATCACTTGATTATGAATCACTTGGTGCTTGCGAACCATGCCTCATGGGCAAGATGACTAAAACTTCGTTCTCCGGAACTATGGAGCGAGCAACAGATTTGTTGGAAATCATACATACTGATGTATGTGGGCCAATGAGTGTTGAAGCTCGCGGCGGGTATCGTTATTTTCTAACCTTCACTGACGATTTGAGCAGATATGGGTATATCTACTTAATGAAGCACAAGTCTGAAACATTTGAAAAGTTCAAAGAATTTCAGAGTGAAGTAGAGAATCATCGTAACAAGGAAATAAAGTTTCTACGATCTGATCATGGAGGAGAATATTTGAGTTACGAGTTTGGTCTTTATTTGAAACAATGTGGAATAGTTTCACAACTCACGCCACCCAGAACACCACAGCGTAATGGTGTGTCTGAACGTCGTAACCGTACTTTATTAGATATGGTACGATCTATGATGTCTCTTACCGATTTACCACTATCGTTTTGGGGTTATGCTTTAGAGACAGCTGCATTCACGTTAAATAGGGCACCATCTAAATCCGTTGATACGACACCTTATGAACTATGGTTTGGCAAGAAACCAAAGTTGTCGTTTCTTAAAGTTTGGGGCTGCGATGCTTATGTGAAAAAGCTTCAACCGGATAAGCTCGAACCCAAGTCGGAGAAATGTGTCTTCATAGGATACCCAAAAGAGACTGTTGGGTACACCTTCTATCACAGATCCAAAGGCAAGATAGTCGTTGCTAAGAATGGATCCTTTCTAGAGAAGGAGTTTCTCTCGAAAGAAGTGAGTGGGAGGAAAGTAGAACTTGGTGAGGTAATTGTACCTTCTCCCGGATTGGAAAGTAGTACATCACAGAAAATTGTTCCAGTGATTCCTACACCAATCAGTGAGGAAGTTAATGATGATGATCATGAAACTTCGGATCAAGTTTCTGCTGAACGTCGTAGATCAACCAGAGTACGTTCCGCACCAGAGTGGTACGGCAACCCAATTCTGGAAATCATGTTACTAGACCATGATGAACCTACGAACTATGAGGAAGTGATGATGAGCCCAGATTCTGCAAAATGGCTTGAAGCCATGAAATCTGAGATGGGATCCATGTATGAGAACAAAGTGTGGACTTTGGTTGACTTGCCCGATGATCGGCAGGCATCGAAAATAAATGGATCTTAAAGAGGAAGATCGACGCAGACGGTAATGTTACTGTTTACAAAGCTCGACTTGTTGCAAAAGGTTTTCGACAAGTTCAAGGAGTTGACTACGATGAGACTTTCTCACCTGTAGCGATGCTTAAGTCTGTCCGAATCATGTTAGCAATTGCCGCATTTTATGATTATGAAATCTGGCAAATGGATGTCAAAACTGCATTCCTGAATGGATATCACAGAGAAGAGTTGTATATGATACAACCAAAAGGTTTTGTCGATCCAAAATGATAGAGGCAAAGGTGTCCCGTCTTTCGATGAGATGGTGGCTATCGTTTTGGAGGAAGTCGACTTTGACGATCCGACTACGAACGTGCGAGGACGTCGCGCCTTAGCAATCGCTAAACCAACTCCGAGAGGTTATTGACCACGCCGGAGCACGATCAACCTGACCACGAAGGTCTGTTTCCTGCAGGCAAACGAAGAACAAGCAAGAAACTGAGATTGCAATCTGGATATTGCGAATTCAAGAGGAAAGCTTTATTGATCAAGTGGGGTTCTGTGACGCCTTGGTCTGGTCGTTGAACACAAACGAAGTACGCGAAGTTGCAGCTATGGCGAACTTTTAATCTAAACAAAACCCAAAGTCTAAACGACGCCCTAAGGGCTGTATATATGAGGGAAAGAGGGGGGAATTTCGTGGCCCTTGGTGGAGGGGTCCGAAACCAACCCTAACTCTTGTTTCCCCACACATACGGACTCTAAAAACAGCCTATACTCAAGTATTTCGAAATTACATGGGCCTGGCCCAATAATAAGGTGACGCAGCACCTATAATAGCCTCTGGACGAAATTTATGAAGTGGCATCTTGTATATTTCGTCCAAGTCTTCTCGCACTCATTATGGTGGCTTCAAAGTCCTGAAATCATCAATTGAAACTCCATTCTTGTTCCCCTTGCGCATGCCATCATCTCCATGCTTGATCTTGCTCCAATGTTCATCCTTCTTGTCCAAGCTAGGCCCTTCATTTGTAAGCAAGACAAATGTATCCAATTTAGGCAGCATCAAATTCTCATGAACATTAGATTCATTACCAAGAAATGAAAGTACCTGGTAATTTAATTGGCGTGCGCGTGCTCTAGTAATTGGTCCTGTATATGTGTCAGTTGGAGCTGTGGGTGTAACCTTGTTAGTGATGTCCTCATCATCCTCCCCTTCTTGAATTGAAGTCGTCCTCGACGGAAGTTCATCTTCCTCACCCAAGTAAGGCTTCAAATCTGCAATGTTAAATGTGGGACTAACCCCAAAATCTGCAGGCAGCTCAAGTTTATATGCATTATCATTTATTTTCTCTAACACCTTGAAAGGACCATCAGCACGTGGCATTAGCTTTGACTTGCGCAAATTAGGAAACCTATCCTTACGCAAATGTAACCAAACAAGATCTCCAGGTGCAAAGACAACACGTTTTCTACCCTTATCTCCAACAAGTTTATATTTAGCATTCATGCGCTCAATATTTTCCTTAGTTAACTCATGCATTTTTAAGATCAATTCAGCACGTTGTTTAGCATCAAAATTAACCTTCTCCGAAGATGGAAGAGGCAACAAATCAATAGGTGCACGAGGTAGGAAACCATAGACAATTTCAAAAGGGCACATCTTAGTAGTAGAATGCAATGAACGATTATAAGCAAATTCAATATGAGGCAAGCATTCTTCCACATTTTCTTATTATTCTTCAAAACAGCCCTAAGCATAGTAGACAAAGTTCTGTTGACTACTTCAGTTTGTCCATCAGTTTGGGGGTGACAAGTAGTACTAAAAAGCAGTTTAGTCCCCAACTTAGCCCATAAACATCTCCAAAAGTGGCTAAGAAATTTAGTATCACGATCTGAAACAATAGTATTTGGCACACCATGCAAGCGAATAATTTCACGAAAGAACAAATCAGCAACATTAGCAGCATCATCGCTTTTATGACATGGTATAAAGTGTGCCATCTTCGAGAACCTATCCACGACAACAAATATGCTATCCCTCCCCTTCTTTGTTCGAGGTAAACCCAAAACAAAGTCCATAGATATATCTTCCCAAGGAACAATAGGACAGGCAAAGGCATATATAAACCATGAGGATTGAGTCGTGACTTAGCTTTTTGACATGTAGTGCAGCGAGCAACAAAACGCTCAACATCCCGTCGCATCTTTGGCCAAAAGAAATGTGTAGCAAGTACGTCCTCCATCTTCTTCACGCCAAAGTGTCCCATTAATCCTCCTCCATGCGCCTCCTGCAACAACAAAAGACGAACAGAGCTAGCTGGAATGCATAGCTTGTTAGCTCGAAACACAAATCCATCACTAACGACGAACTTGTTCCATGTTCTCCCTTCTTTACAATTCTGCAATACATCTTTAAATTCAGCATCATGCACATATTGATCTTTGATGGTCTCCAAACCAAATATTTTAAAGTCAAGTTGTGAAAGCATAGTATAACGACGAGACAATGCATCAGCAATAACATTTTCCTTTCCCTTCTTGTGCTTAATAACATAAGGGAAAGTCTCTATGAATTCAACCCATTTAGCATGTCTACGGTTCAGTTTTGCTTGACTTTTAATGTGCTTTAAAGATTCATGATCAGAATGTATAACAAATTCTTTGGGCCATAAATAATGTTGCCATGTCTCCAAAGTCCGAACAAGAGCATATAATTCCTTATCATAAGTAGAATAATTCAGACTAGGCCCACTCAATTTTTCAGAAAAATATGCAACAGGTTTACCATCTTGTAATAACACACCTCCTAACCCAATTCCACTAGCATCACATTCAAGCTCAAAAGTCTTATTAAAATCAGGAAGTTGGAGTAAAGGAGCATGTGTTAACTTATCTTTCAATACCGTGAATGCTTCTTCCTGTGCAGTACCCCAAACAAAAGGCACATCCTTCTTTGTAAGCTCATTGAGAGGTGCAGCAATGGTGCTGAAATCTCTCACAAAACGCCGATAGAATCCAGCGAGGCCAAGGAAACTCCTCACGTGTGTGACCGTTTTGGGCTGCGGCCAACTCTCAATAGCTTCAATCTTGGCTTTATCAACCTCAATTCCCTGTGGAGTAACAACATAGCCAAGAAAAGAGACTCGGTCGGTGCAAAAGGTGCACTTTTCAAGGTTACCAAATAAACGTGCATCACGTAGAGCAATAAAAACAGCACGTAAATGTTCCAAATGTTCCTCCAAAGATCTGCTAAAAATCAATATATCATCAAAGTATACTACCACAAATCGTCCAATGAAAGCACGTAAAACTTCATTCATTAATCTCATGAAAGTACTAGGTGCATTAGTTAACCCAAAAGGCATGACTAACCACTCATATAATCCAAACTTAGTTTTAAATGTTGTTTTCCATTCATCTCCCAATTTCATACGAATTTGATGGTATCCACTACGCAAATCAACTTTGGAGAAAATTGTAGAGCCACTCAATTCATCAAGCATATCATCTAGCCTAGGAATAGGATGATGATAACGAATAGTAATATTATTAATGGCTCTACAATCAACACACATACGCGATGTACCATCCTTTTTCGGCACTAGAATAATAGGAACAACACAAGGACTAAGGGATTCGCGTATATAACCTTTGTCGAGTAGCTCCTGTACTTGACGCATAATCTCATTCGTCTCTTCTGGATTGGTACGGTATGGTGCGCGGTTGGGTAGCGATGCACCGGGAATTAAGTCAATCTGATGCTCAATCCCTCGAATAGGTGGTAATCCCGGTGGCACGTCTTGTGGAAAGACGTCGGTGAACTCCTGTAAAATATTAGTGACAGCAGGAGGCAAAGAGGAAGGCACGTCCTCGAATGAAAACAAGGCCTCTTTGCATACAACAGCATAGCAAACTGATTTGCTAATGTCTAGCTCATCAATATCAGATTTGGTGGCAAATAAACATGCATTTTTCAATTTAATTTCAGAAGCAACAGTAGATGGTTTATTAGTAGGCTTCATTTGTTGCTCAAATTCTTTTGCCACAATCTGATTTTCACTCTTATTTTTCTCCTGTTTTGCTTTATTAGCTCTATTAATATCATCTTTCAAAATGGAATCAGGAGTCATAGGAAGCAAAGTAATATTTTTATCCTTATGAACAAGAGTATACTGATTGTTTCTACCATGGTGTACAGAATTTTTATCAAATTGCCATGGTCTACCAAGTAATAAGGAACATGCTTGCATAGGTACCACATCACAATCAACATAATCAGCATATGTAGAGATACTAAACTGCACACGAACAATACGTGTTACCTTAACCTTGCCGCTGTTGTTGAACCATTGGATGTAGTAAGGATGTGGATGTGGTCTTGTGGTGAGAGATAGCTTCTCCACCATCTCCATGCTAGCCAAGTTGTTGCAACTCCCTCCATCTATGATCACGCGAACAGAACGTTCCTTCACAACTCCCTTTGTATGGAACAAATTATTCCTCTGATTTTGCTCAGCTTGTGTAACCTGCACACTCAAAACACGTTGAGCAACTAAACATTCATACCTGTCAGCATCTTCAGGAGCCATGTATTGCGTCTCATGATCAGAATCGTCTCCACCGTGTTCTTCACGTGTAATAAGAGCCAAAGTCTCCTCATCATAGTCACTAGCGGATTCATATCCTCCATCCTCAGTAGCAATCATCACACGCTGAGATTTGCAATCTCTCGCAAAATGTCCTCTTCCCTTACAACGACGACAAATAATATCACTGGTGTGCCCTGTTGATGCCATGGAAGAAGAAGAACTCTGTGCAGGCCCAATAGGAGTGCTCTTGGCAGATAATGGTGGTTGTGCCTGCTTCCTTGTATCACGGCTGGAGGTAACAGCTGATGGAGGTGTCGGTGCAGTAGAATGTGTGGAAGTAGAGGATGCACGCGGTGTCCATGATGAAGGTCGACCTGCAGAAAAGTTAGTCCACGCCAATGCCTGCCGATCCTGCACTTCACGTTCAGCTTTACAAGCAAGATGGAATAAACGAGTGATATTTGTATAATCCTTATACTCTAGAATGGTCTGAATCTCTCTATTTAATCCACCCATAAAACGTGCAAGCATAGCTTCATTCTCCTCAACAATACCACATCTAATCAGGCCAGTTTGTAATTGCTGATAATATTCTTCTACAGAATTTTTTCCTTGTCTTAAGCGCTGCAGTTTTTGAAGTAATTCACATTGATAATATGGTGGAACCCAACGAGTACGCATAGCAGTTTTCAAAGCAGTCCAAGTAGCTGGAACAGGATATAATCTACAATGTTCAGACCACCAAACACATGCAAAACTAGTGAAAGCACAAACAGCAGCAGGAACACGTCTCTCCTCGGGATAGTTTAAACATGTAAAACGTTGTTCAGTTTGTAACTCCCAAGTAAGATATATATCAGGAACATATCTACCCTCAAATGGTGGAATATTCAATTTCAGTTTAGGAAGATGGTCATGTACCTCAGGTGGTGGTGCAGCCCTACCGTTGCGATGATATGCATGAGGACGACCTGGTGGTGGTGGTGTTGGTTGTTGCACGTAGTTCTGATTTTGGTCAACCTCATCCTCGTAATGGTCCTCCACCTCTGCAGTAGCAGCAAGAGCTACAGAAACATCAACAGCAGCACCAGAAGCTTGACCAGTCTCAAGGGGAACGCGCTGTGCTCGTCCCACTTGATTCGGAAGGCGACGTTGTTGTTGTTGTTGAGGTGGGACAACTGCAGCAGCCGGTGGCGGTGGAAAACGCGAAAGCAATTCAGCAAACTTGTTATCGAGCTTTGTTTCAAACGTCTTTTCCATGCCATCTATCTTCTCCATGGCCTCGTCAAATCTGTTTAGCACATCTTGCACCTGTTCACTCATCATTTGCTGAAACTTATCATGAAGCTCCTTGTTCGTCAAGTTCTCCCAGTCAGTCTCATCGACTTGTGATCCTGGCATGGTTAGCAGCAATAGAAACACACAAGAATATGATCCTACAGACTACTAATAAGTGGTGGGGGTGGCGGGTGTCACAAATCCGACAAGCAAATCTCAAATTCTTACCAGTTCTTACCCAGCAGCAGGTGGTGATCGGCAACCGTGGTAGTCAAAACTCTCAAAGCGTGGATAAAGCGATTACCAGGGAGAGTCAAACGCACGACGTAGATGTATGTGGAGCTGGGAAGGCTTATAAGATGGTAGCAAAAGTGGTCAGCAATAATCAATTCAGAGATGCAAAGTTGAATAAACGCTCAACGACGGTACTGTG